>BSBK01000478.1:827500-1053163 GCA_027943335.1 Chamaecyparis obtusa
ATATATATACGTGTGTGTGTGTGTATACACACGTGCACATTTGCATAGGTATATTGATATGAATTTCTCTATTTCTTTCCTACTCTTTTTTATCAATTGGCTGTTTACTCCACTGTGACGACTCAAGACTTATATAACCTCATCATGTTTGCATTCAGTTTCAAATTATTCTTTAAAAGAATAGGTTCTTTCATGATCAATTTTTTATTAGTTTGGGTGATTATGTAGGTTCCTCATAAGTTTTGGATGTATCTTCAATAGGATTTTGGTGATATTCATTACTTGATTTTTATTTGATGATGGTCTTTCTTGAGTGATCTTAGTGTTTAGAATAAGAATGAGGTTAACTTAGTTTGGAGAATATCAATTTCTCTGTGGGTAGGGAGTTCTCATCTTCGAGCATTTTGGTAACCTTGATGCTCACATCCTGATATGTATATACATGGGGAGATATTTTTATGTATACATATTCGGGCCAGCCAAGTGCATTGGTTTCTAGGGAAGGTTAGCTTTATATTCATTTATATAAATTTATTTGGATTTTTTGGGTATGCCTTGTTTTTAGGAATATTTTGGATATAGCTCAGTGTTGGCTAAAAACTCTGATTGTGATCCAAGCATGATTATTACAAAGAGCTACTTAATTTTAGTCTTGTTTTAGTGTTGATTACTCTAATGATTTTAACTTTGGTAAGGCATGACAAAGTTTTTTTTTTCTTCACAGAAAGGTTTTTCATGACCTTTACTAGAGCTTCTTAGATCCATATAGTTGTTCAATGTCTCACTAGAAAGATTTGATTATGTCTCTCTGATTACTTATGGTAAAGAACTTATATTTTATTGTAATTTGTTAAAGCCAGAAAAATATTAATGGCAATGTTGAACCTTTGGTAATTGGTCTTTGGTGTTTTCATTGATAACAATAAGGCATATATTTCAAGTATCTTAGATAGTTGTGTTCATAGTACACAAGGTATAGTTCTAATTATAATGGTACACAAGATGGAAATTTAACATCATGGTAGAAGTTGGTTAAAGTGATCAAGAGGTGGTTAAAATCATGTTATTAATGTCTTAATACATTTATTATATCATTATTGAAGTGGTTGATAAAGTGTTAAGTATATAACACTTAATGTCAATTATGAGTGTTAAATAAGTTATAATTTCATAACTACCTAGTTTCTATCTAAATGAATTTGAACATATTAAGTGTTAACCAAGACCCCAACTATTATACCTTTTCGAAAAGGTAACAAGAAAAAGTGAAATGATTTTGAATCAAATTTTGTAGATCACATGTTTGGAGAGAGAAAAACAATTTCAACCAAGACTATTGCAGCCAGTTATAACTGTTTCTTGCCGGTTTTGGTCTAATTATAGTTTGGGGTATGTAACACTCTTAAAAATGTTTAATTCCTTGGTTTATAAGTAGAGGATACATTCCTATAAAATTTCCAATAGGTGGTTTGGTCAAAATTTGCAGAAATTAGAAGAATAAAGGATTAGACCAAGAGGCAAGGCTGCAGGTCGATTAGACAACATAGTGAAGGGTAAAGCTATTTCATTCAAATATGCATCATATGTTTTGATATTGCTTGCATGGATCTATCAAAGTTTGAGGAAGGGATATACATTGTTTTACAGATATTTAAATTGGTATTTGATCAGATTTCTTATTTAGTACATAAGTACACTTTGGGGTGCTTAATAATTTGGAAGGAAAATTAAGGGTTTATCATTTTAAGAAGGATAAGTTGATTTAACTTAAAAATCCATTATTCCAATTTCATATTAATGATTTCATATCAAATTTTAAGGTTGTGATTTTGATTATAGTCACATGTAAAGGAATATCTGAATATTCATTTGTTGATGAAAAAGGGAACAAAGTTGTAAACAAAATGAGAATTATATCATGCTTGGTGTTTTCAACCTAGAGTTGATTTAGTGTTTCATGCTTTGTATTGTAACAGAGATGACCCTCTGATTTGTAACTAATTTTTTCATGTTAGAATTTGGTGCTTCTTAACTTTTGAATTTGGCGCTTCAAGTATAAGGGATTGGTGTTCTTGAGAGAGGTGTTCTTGAGATAGGTGTCTCTAAAATAGGGTGTCGGTGCTTTCCAAAATTGTAGCTCTAAAAGTTTTTCCCAGGAGCCTAATAAGGATTCATATTCAAGTGATTTTTTTACCCTAAGGAGTTTTCCACTATAAATATTGTGTAATTTTTTCCTCTTTCATTTATGGTTCTTATTTCATAGCTTCATGTTATAATTGTAAAAATTGAAAAGCTTGTAAAAGTTAAAAAGATCAAGTTTTCAAGTAACCACTAATTCACCCACCCCTCGCCCCCCCCACCACCACCCCCGCCCCCCCACCTCAGTGGTTTTTGTATTCCAACAGGTAATACTTATGTGATCAATTGATCTCAAAAAGAAATATCTTGGACAAAATGTCACTAACCCTAATGATGTAGGACATATGGTAGTATAACCATTGTACTTTATAGTAGATAGAATGGACGGTTGCTTTTCTTTGCAAGAACTCAAAGGATATTCTAGAACATTGGGGGTGGCAACATAAATATGAAGGAAGAGCTTGTCTAATGAATCTACTAAAGAATCAAGTTAGGGAGAGGATAAAATGGATTTTGGGACAAGCCTCAGTGTATTCAGTTGTAAATTTTTTAACCTGGAAAATGCAGAAGGTTAATGTATCCTAAATATTTATGTATGTATGTGAGGGGCTTATCTCTCATTCTATTTTGACATGAATAGATCAGCAATATATGTATTCATTTATGAATAGGACTTCCAATGTCCTGGACTACACCAGAGATTTTTATTTCCTTTGTTCTTTTCCTCCAATGACCGCATCGAACAGAGGTGTAAAAATGTAAAAAATTAAATAAAGTTTAATAAAAAAAGGAATGGTCACTAAATTTTTCATTTAAATCAAGAGATAAGACTTGATTTCATGCTATCATGTGAGAACACTAAAACATAGTAATTATATGAGCTTTAAAATGTTGCCACTTGTAAGATGAATTAATGGATAATAAAGGTAAAATCTTGATCAGAGATGCTAGATAAAACATAAATCATGGAAAATCTTGAGGCCATAAACTAGTATTTAATACATTAATCACTTATCTATCTTGAATTCTACCCTTACCTGTCACCATCCTTACTGTCATGCATATGGATATATGATTAAACATCCACTTCAGGAAGGAATGTCTTGGAAAATCAACTTTAGTACTTTATCTTTTCCATTATAATGACTTTCTTCAAACAATGAAGTTTTCATGTAACAAAGAGCAGAGAAACTATAAAAAGGGAATACCTCTATCAAAGTAAATCATTCCAATTGTAGAAATTTCATTCCTTACCTTGGGCATTTAGAATGTTAATAGAATAAGAAATCATAGTTGTGGGCCCACCAGTGAGACTCACTACTACAAAGGCTCAAAAATTATTTCTAAGTCAAGTGACGAACAAGCGTTTGATATGCCTGATAAATACAGATGATGACTTAGTCTGTGTAGTCATAAAATGGATTCTTAGTGAGGATTTTTTTTAATAGAGAGGATTGATATCGTGTCAACATCAACACAGTTTCTCTTTGTAGGGTCACTGCAAGATTTGGGTGAGCTAAAGGAAGAAATTAACCAACTCACTCATGGGTTTTTTGTAAATGATTATGTAGAAGGTATAGAAAATGTTCTGGGAGCTACTCAATATATAATTGGTTTTCCCTTAACAAGTAATCTAAGGGCATACTTTGAGAAGGATGCAATGGCAAGCTCTAAGAGGGGGGAATATGTGTTTCACAAGAGGAAGGAGAAGATGATGATAGAGATAATTCCGCTACCAATTCCCTAGGATCAGTTGCCAACTAAATCCTGACAGCTATTACTTTGAAAATATGTGATAACCTATTTTCTTTTCTTTTATGGAGACATACAAGAACACGCAAATGTATACGTGTACAAATTGGGTAAGAGTTTGGAGTTGGGGGACAATTCCGTGAAAGTCTTGTAGGAATGAGAGATGTCACTCGAAACAGGCGCCCGTTTTCAAAAAATGGGCACCCGTTTTAGGTTCGGGCACCCAAATCCTAAATTCAAAAAATGGGTGCCCATTTTTTAATTCAAAACGGGTGCCCGTTTTTTAATTCAAAAAGCAGGTTCCTGTTTCTAAATTTTTATTTTATTTTTTTAAGAATTAAAAATGCATTTTAACACTTTGATTTTTTTTTTTAAAACAGGTGCCCGTTTCTTAAGACATGAGTGGGAAGCACACATCCGCCTCTTATTTCATTCCAAAGTCGGTTTGGTTTAGGCTTGGTAGAACCAAGCCTATGTCTTGACCTCCAAAAATTTGGTTAAGGCACTGGAATGCCAAATTTCTGCCTTGCCATAAATTTTTGAGGGCCTTCCCAATCGTATCATTTTATGAAAAGAAACCCATTAGAGTTTTCACTGTCCTGATTTCAAAAATGTAAATTTCATAGTGATGTGATTATTTTTACTATTTTTGCATTATTTTTAATAATTTGGTAGCCTCTATCTTTGTATTGGGATTCTTCAAGTGATGGGTGGTAATAGGCTCAACTTTATTAGGTACAACATCTAAGGCCAAACAACAACTAGGATATGAATTTTTACTTTCACCATCTAGTAGCCATCTTGAACTCCAAACTATGATGTCCCCCTTAAAAAGTGAGAGGGATTTTGGAAGTACACCCTAAGGAAATAAGAAACTCTTTAAACGAGATAGTGAATAATTCTACTCATAAATAGGGGCTTCTTGTCTAGATGCATCACCTACCCATTCATATGATTCTCTATTTATTTATTTTACCTCAGTATATTTGTAATTAAAGGAACATTGAGGAACTGGTCTTCAACTTTCCTTTTCTATTATCTCCATTTCTCATTAGAAACTATGGAGTATTTCTGTGATATTTTTCCTAGTTGGTTCCTCTGCTAAATAATCAGGACAAACAAACTAGTATTCTTGGAATTAATGAGAATTATGCTAAGGAAAATTCTCCTATCTCTCATCACAATGGGATACAAAGGTGTGAAGTCATGAACCTTGTTCCATAGCTTTGGCACTCCTTAAGGAAACAAAAAACATTCCAATATTGTCATATTTTTTAGGCTAAAAAATGCATCATAAAGTGCTAAACAAAAGCTTCTATAAAGCTAGGACACCAATGAGCACACTAAATCTTTGGAAAAAAACATTTCCATGGTCCCATCGAGCATGTCAATAAAATTGTTGATCCCTAAGAGCCTCACGCATACATAAGGGTAGTCAAAAAGTTTCACTAGATTGGGATCAATTGTGCCCTATGAAATAACCTCTGAGATTTTAGAAGCTAGCTCTTGTTAGGAATAGTCCCAAGAGATAACTGAGAGGGGGGGGTGAATTAGTTATCTACAAGTTTCAATTCTTTATTCAATTAAGTATACTTAAATATAAAGCATAAACAAAATGAAAGAACACATAAACACAACACCAATAATTTGGTTACGGGGAAACCCAAATAGGTAAAAACCCCGATGGGAATTGACACCCACTAATATTATGTACTAGTGTATTATGATCCTTGTTAGAAGATCCTTTACCCTATTAGGAGTAGCTTTACAATGCATTAAGTATAGTAGACCTGGTCAAGGTTCGGACCCTGTTAGGAGTCTTTTACAATAGTCCCGGTTCGGGGAGAGGATGCACTGTCCAAGACTCACTGCTCAAAGGGGCGAAGGCTACAACCTTCTATTTAATAGATACACACTATATCTGGATCTTGGTGTGCTGCACTTTGACCTACTTGTTTGGATCAGTTCCAATGAATATCACAAGTACTCTTCTTGGTCACATAGACCTTCTTCTGATGGTTCCACACTTCGTACACTCTGCTCTTCTCTTACTGTCAACCATGAACCACACTCCAGCAATCACAAATGACTGCCTATAAATATCTTTCCTCTAAATGATATAATCAAGTCAGCCTGTTAGAGCCACCTTGAAATCATATTAGATAAACCATAACAAAATTATATAAACATTCTGTCCACTCTACTATGCACGCAACACATTCTGGGACATGTCCAATAAGATAATTGTGGGTGCACGCTACACACTGCCGGCTCTACCAAAACAACTGAATCTTTCTCCTCAAGTTGAATTACTTCATTCACTCTTAATGGAACATCAACAACTCTTCTCTAAGCTTAACTCCAAGAGTGCATACCCCAAATATGGGCACAACTCTGAAACCAATAAAATCTCTGTCGGCTCTCTTGAATAAACATGGGAAACTGCTACTGGTGAATAGCGACAACATAACTTCAATTCTATTAAATATCAAACTATGCATCCATGACTCAAACATCACTGAAATGTCTTCATTACATATCCAAGGGCACAAGCCTTCATGACAATTGTACGGACAACCATACTCAGAACACTGTCTATTACTCTGTCAGGAACACTACTAACATAAGTTGCTATATAACTGTCTGTACTAACAGTTAACCTCTACGCCCATGATATCATGATGATATCATGTCCATGCTACATATACTAAAATCTTACTACATAAGACTTCCACTCATGCTACTTTCCATGTGTTGTCATCAATGACAAACATATAGTCAGTACTGGCCTGCTGGCAAATCTCCAACAATCTCCCCCTTTGGCATTGATGGCAACATGTGGAATGAAAAACTACCACGAACCCAAATGAAAATTTCTTTTATAATTTTCTCCATTTCCTCTTCAAAAATCCCCCAAAGATGAATCCTCCATCTACTGCAATATTTTCCAACATTCTCCATTTCCTCAACTGAACTGTTGTCATAGCTAAATATTGCTCCCCCTTAGTATATCACTGCTTTTTACTTGTATTTTTCATGACTCTATATTACTCCCCCTTTGACATCAATGGCAAAGGGTGCCATTCATTTTAAGCACCGGTACTACTCCTGAGGTAGAGTAGTCAACCTTTCATCAGTCCCTGAGGACTGATGCCTTTCCCTCTTTCTTCTAATCAGAATTAGGGAAGGGAATTACTCCCAACTTCTACCTGAGATACTCAAAAGTATCATTTGGCAAGGGATTTGTGAATATGTCTGCTAACTGATCTTTAGTACTCACATAGTCTAGCTTGACTTCTTTCTCTATCACTTTCTCTCTTAGGAAGTGATACTTGATTTCAATGTGCTTTGTCTTTGCATGCATCATAGGGTTCTTCGACATATTGATAGTGCTAGTGTTATCATAGTGAATAACAATAGGATAATCAATATGAATTCCAAAATCCTTTATCATCTACTTGATCCAAACAATTGTAGAACAATTCAAGGCTGCTGCAACATATTTTGCTTCTTCTATTGACTGAGAGATACAATTATGTTTCTTGCTTGTCCAAGTGACAAGTCTATCTCCAAAAAACACTGCTCCACTTGATGTACTCTTTATATCATCAATACATCCTGCCCAATCTGCATTAGTGTACACATGAAGCTCAACATTTTCTGAATTAGGATACCATAGACCATACTCTAAAGTGCCTTGTAGATATCTGAATATCCTTTTAACTGCCATGAGGTGACTTTGTTTAGGCTCTGTTGCAAATCTTCCAACTGCATTGGAAATATCAAGTGTAGTCTATGTAAGATAAATAAGTTTTCCAATCATAGACTTGTAAAAAGTTATGTCTACTGCTGGTGAGTCATCTTCTTTTGTAATCTTACATCTAGTAATCATGGGAGTTCCTACTGGCTTGCAATCATCCATCTTGAATTTCTTCAATATTTCCTTCACATACTTGGATTGAATCCAATATTTGTTAGATAGCCATCTAGTCTTTCATACCATGCTCTAGGGGCTTGCTTAAGTCCATAGAGGGCCTTCTTCAATCTACATACCATATCAGGTCTATCTGATAAGGTGATTCCTTTTGGTTGTTCAATGTATACTTCTTCTTTCAAATCTCCATTCAGGACTGCTGACTTGACATCCATCTGATAAACTTTGAATTTTTTAAATGTAGCATAAGCTAGAAACAACTTAATAGCTTCTAGTCTTCTCATAGGTGTAAAGGTGTCTGAATAATCAATGCCTTCTCTTTGTGCATATCCTTTACATACTAATCTTGCTTTGTTTCTTACTACTGTACCATCTTCATTCATTTTGTTTCTAAATATCCACTTTCTTCCAATCACATTTTACTCACTAGGTCTTGGAACCAGTTCCCAAGTGTGATTCTTAATAATATGATCAAGTTCTTCTTTCATAGCAACATGCCAATCTGAATCATTACAAGCATCTTCAACACTTAAAGGCTCAATCTGAGATAGTAAACATACCGCTTCACTGCTAGCTGAGTTCTTTACTTGTGACCTTGATAAAACTTTCCCGCTCTGACCTCCTATGATGTATTTCTTGGAATGGTTTCTAGATGTAAACTTTGGAACTTTAGGTGATGCTGACTCATCAACCTTAGGAGTTTCTTCTTCACTTTTCTCAGGGTCATTGAACAATACATTAATACTATCATACATTTCTTCAATAACTGTCTCTTTAGTGGAGGGTCTAGGTTCTTCTTCAATCATGGGTGAGTAAGCATGATATCTTTCTTGAACCATGAACTTTTCATCAATCTTAACATCAGAACTTTCAATGATATTTTTCAATCTTAAATTGAAACATATATAAGCTTTACTTTTAGTCGAGTAACCAAGGAAAATACCATAGCTCATAGGGTGTTTTGTCAGTGCCAGGTCTTAATTGAATTCTATTAATGGTATAGACTGATGTATTGACTTCATCTCTCCAATAGGTGTGTGTAACTTTTCCTTCTATCATAATGGTGTGCGTTGTATCAAGGATGATCCTATTCCTTCTCTGTGCAATTCCATTATGTTGAGGGGTTCTAGGTGCACTCAATTGTCTCTTTATGCCATGTTCTTCACAGTACTCATAGAATCTGTCAAAGGTGAATTCTCCTCCTCTATCTGATCTCAAACATTTTATCTTTAGTCTAGATTCATTTTCAACCTTAGCTTTGAATATTTTGAACTTCTCAAAATCTTCTGACTTGTCTTTCAAGAATGCAACCCACATCATCCTAGTATAGTCATCAACAAATAAAATGAAATACCTTTCACCATAGTATGATCTTGTTTGAGTTGGACCACATAGGTCTGTATGAATCAAATCCAACTTGTTCTTTGTTGAATTATGCTTTCTCCTAAATGAATTTATCACATGCTTTCCCATCACACATTCCCTATATATAGTATCAATTGGCTTTTCTATGCTAGGTAGATCTCTTACTGCTTTTACATTGCTTATCTTTACTATGTTATCAAAATTGATATGACAAAGTCTTTTATGCCACAACCAACTGTCATCAACTTTAGCAAGAAAACAACTTGCTTATGAATTAAGTTGGAAAACATTACCTCTAGTCTTTGAGCCTGATGTAATCATAACACCATCCTTATTGTTTATGATGCATTTGTCATCTTTGAACTCCAATTGATAGCCTTTTCCAAGTAACTATCCAACACTAAGAAGGTTATGTTTCAAACCATCAACATAGAGAACATCATCAATACTGTTCTTTCCATCCAAGGTGATGGATCCTCTACCAACTATGGGTTTAGGAGTGTTATCACCAAATCTAACCATGCCACCATTGTATTTGTCTAGATGGACAAATCTATCTTTATCACCTGTCATGTGATGTGAACATCCACTATCTATGATCCAGTCTGTCCTTATATCAGTTTGTGAGATTAGTGCTAGCTCTTGTTCCCCTTTCTTATCTTAATGATCAGTTATAGCAATGACTCAAATTTCTTCTTCACCTAATTCATCATCTGAAACTCCATCTCCATCATAGTAACATTCCTTAGAGCACTTAGGTTTGTAATCCTTATTGAACTTTCTAGCTCTAGTAGGACACTTAGATGCAAAGTGACCGATCTTATTACATGAAAAGAAATTAAATGGTAATTGACCTTCATATTTTCCTTTTCCTTTCTTTTCTATTTTGGCAATCATAGCAAGAAAATCATCTAAAGTTCTTTCGTTATCATCATCAAAATTATCAGAGGTGTTTACAGATTTCTTACCATGAACTGTTGCTTTGAAGGTTGTCTCACTCTTAGGTTCTATCTTCAATCTTGAAATCTCATAAGCTGAGATTTTGTTGATCAAGGTCTCTCTTTTGAAATCAGATGTAAGTTGCATGGTCTCATCAAGAATGCTGATCTTGTTTTCATATTCTTCAGTAAGAGTAGTCATCAATTTGTCCATAATGTCTTCCTCTGATATCTCTCCACCATTGTTCCTGATTCCAGCAACCGCTTCATTTATCCTTTGATTATAAGCTCTGATGTTTTCTTTAGGTAACATCTCTAGTGCATTATATCTTTTCTTCCATGTTTTTCTACACATATCCTTTGCTTGTTTGTCACCTTCAAACATGTCTTCTAGGTGCTTCCATATCTTATGGGTGTTGTCTACTTTCTTTATCTCTGAAAATTCACTATTAGAGAGGGCATTGAAAAGGGCTTCTTTTGCTATAGCATTGTGTTGAAACAATTCCTTTTGCCTTTTAGTAGCATCATCCTTTCCAAGATCTTCTAGGGTAGGAATCTTGGCTGCTTTGATAGTTACATCAAAAACTTCAAAACCAATGCACTACAAATGAGTCACCATCTTGTTCTTCCAATCAAGATAATTCTCTCCATCAAACTTAGGACTTTCTTTTCTAAATTAATCCATCTGATCAACCTCAAGTTGTTAAACTTTCTCTCCAAGGCTCTTGGCTCTGATACCAATTGTTAGGAATAGTCCCAAGAGATAACTAAGAGGGAGGGGGGGGGGGGGGGTGAATCAGTTATCTACAAGTTTCAATTCTTTATTTAATTAAGTATACTTAAACATAAAGCATAAACACAATGAAAGAACACATAAACAAAATGCCAATAATTTGGTTATAGGGAAACCCAAATAGGTAAAAACCACGGTGGAAATTGACACCCACTAATATTCTGTACTAGTGTATTATGATCCTTGTTAGAAGATCCTTTACCCTGTTAGGAGGAGCTTTACAATGCATTAAGTATAGTAGACCTTCTCAAGGTTCAGACCCTATTAGGAGTCTTTTACAATTTTCCCTGTTAGGGGAGAGGACACACTGTCCAAGAGCTCACTGCTCAAAGGGGCGAAGGCTACAACCTTCTATTTAAAAGATACAAACTATATCTGGATCTTGGTGAACTGTGCTTTGACCTACTTGTCTGGATTAGTTCCAATGAATATCAAAAGTACTCTTCTTGGTCACATAGACCTTCTTCTGATGGTTCCACACTTCATACACTCTGCTCTTCTCTTACTGTCAACCATGAACCACACTCCAGCAATCACAAATGACTGCCTATAAATATCTTTCATCTAAATGATATAATCAGGTCAGCCTATTAGAACCACCTTGAAATAATATTAGAGAAACCATAACAAACTTATATAAACATTTTTTTGGCTCTAGTATGCACACAACTCATTCTGGGACCTGTCCAATAAGATAATTATGGACGCACGCTACACACTGTTGACTCTACCAAAACAACTGAATCTTTCTCCTCACGTTGAATTACTTCATGCGCTCTTAACAAAACATCAAAAACTCTTCTCTAAGCTTAACTCCAAGGGTGCATACCCCAAAGATGGGTGCAACTCCGAAACCAATAAAATCTCTATCGGCTCTCTTGAATGAACACGGGAAACTGCTACTGGCAAATAGCGACTACATAACTTCACTTCTACTGAATATCAGACTATGCATCCATGACTCAAACATCACTGACATGTCTTCATCACATATCCAAGGGTGCAAGCCTTCATGAAAATTTTACGGACAACCATACTCAGAAAATTATATGTTACTTTGTCGGGAACACTGCTAACATAAGTTGCTATATAACTATCTGTACTAACAGTTAACCTCTACACCCATGATATCATCTTGATATCATGTTCATGCTACATATACTGAAGGTGAAGGTATCTCTTTTTATGTCAATATTTAAAGGGTGAAGGTATCTCTTTGTCTTCTAATCAATTTTTTAACTTTTGTATTTGTTAGAAGCCTAAAAATGGACTTTGGTTTGCACACAAGAGAAAGATGGTGTTTGGGGTTGTATAGGGGTTTTCCTTTGTCAAACCCTAGGTCGTGACTCAACACCACAATGATGATGAAATAAAATAGAAATTTGAATTAAAAATCTTAAATGAAAATATTTAATTGAAATGATTATGCATCCAATTGATAATGTAATGTTCTTAGGATAAGTCATCCATGTGTTGATGCAATAACATGATAAAATATCAGGAAATTGTAATTGAAACAATAATTGAAGATGCCTTAATGTAGTTTTTGTTAGAAATATGAGTTAGAGTTGTCATTTATGTCAACTTGATGAGAAGATGTTTGGAATTATGTATTCAAATGTTGCTATGTTCTCTAGTGTTGTTCTTGTGTGGGTATTTGTTGTTTCCAGAATATTATGTTATTGGAAGATGGAATATGTAGGAAAGAGTATTTGAAGTCTATATGGGAGAATTCTCTACATTCTTCCCCATTTGGTGATAAGATCTTGTGGTTATAGATATAATGTTTTTGTTCTATTGATGTTGCACTATTATCATTTTGAAGTCCTCTACTTTGCAGTTGATGTGGTTGGTAGTTGTTGTTTGCTAAAATCCTAGTTCTCTTTCAGTATCAATATGGAGAATTCTCTACATTACTTCGTAGTGATGTTTTGGGTTTTTTTGTTTAGAGGACATTCTTGGAATGTTTTTTCATGTTGGTTTTCTCCACAAGAAGAGTTATGATGTTGTGTTTCTTGAAAGTATGGTTTTTGTTGGCCTCTAACCAACTTCATTTTTTTTCTTTTTTGGATCATACTATTTTGGTCCAAAATTGTATTGAAAGTTGAATCAAGATGTTATTTTGGGTCTTATCATGGTGTGTCAAAATCCACATTGAACTATTTTTGGGGGTTGATTGGTTATATGTTACATTGTTTATCTATTGGAGATTTGCCAGCAAGCCAGAGTGTTGACTATATGTTTGTCATTGATGACAACATATGGTAAGAAGCATGCATGGAAGCCTGATGGAGATAGATGTTAGTATATGCTTCCTAGATATGTTATTAGCATGATATCATAGACATAGAGGTTGATTTAGAGTGAAGACACTAATACAACAGTATGTATCAGTGAGTCTTCCTGATAGGTCCCAGGAAAACTTTTGTATGTGGTTTACAGTATGATTGTAATGGAGCCATGTGCATTTAGATTTATGTTGCAGACATATGTATAATACTATGTTCATGGACACAGAGTCAGATATGTAGTACAGGTTGACTAACACAGTTTCTTGAGTTTATCTGGTAAAGCTGACATTGATTTTATTGTTGAAGTAGTTGCACCTATATGTTTGATATGCATGCTTGGAATAATGTTTGGAGAAGAGTTAAGAATGATTGGTTAAGAGTGCATGATGTAATTTAGCATGTGAAGAAAGTATCAGTTAATTTGGTGGAGTCGACAGTATTTAGCGATGCGTCTACTCACATTGAGTTGGGCGGTCCTAATTTGGGTTGTGTGCTTTGTAGAGCCGACTGAGATGTTATTGGAGAGTTGTATTATTTCTCTAATATGATTTCAAGATGGTTCTAATAGTCTGACTTGATTATATCATTTATAGGAAAGATATTTATAGGCAGTCATGTGTGATTGCTAAGCATGACAGAGAGTTGAAAGATAAGAGCAAAGCAGAAGGTGTGAAGTGTTGAGCCATCAGCAGAAGGTCTATGTGACAAAGTAGAAAGTATATGCTATTCATTAGAACTTATCAAGACAACAGGTCTAAGCGCAGTTCACCAAGATCCAGATATAGTGTGTATCTATTAAATAGGAGGTTGCAGCCTTCACCCCTTTGAGCAGTGTGCTCCCAGACAGTGTGTCCTCACCCCTAATAGGGTTAATTGTAAAAGACTTCTTACAGGGTCAGATCCTTGACCAAGTCACTATACTTATTGTATTGTAAAGATCAACTCCTGACAGGGTTGTAAGATCTTCTAACAGGGATCATAATAGACTAGTGCAGTTCCTAGTGGGTGTTAATTCCCATCAGGGTTTTTACCTATTTGGCTTTCCCCATAACCAAAATTTTGGTTTTGTGTTAAGTGTTCAAATATTTTTTTTATGCTTAATGTTATTCTATACTTAATTGGATAAAGAATTGAATCTGGTAGATAACTGATTCACCCCCCCCGCCCACCCTCTTAGTTATCTCTTGGGACTATTCCTAACAATTGGTATCAAAGCCAAGTGTCTCTAAGAGAAATTTTAACAGCTTGAGGTTGATCATATGGCATTCTTTAGAAAAGAAAGTCCTAAGTTTTATGGAGAGAACTATCTAGATTGGAAGAACAAAATAATGACACATTTTCAGTGCATTGCCTTTGAGATTTTTGAAGTAGCTACCAAAGAAGTTGAGATTCCTTCACTAGTAGATATTGCAAAAGAAGATGCAACATTGAAGCAAAAGGATATGTTCACTTCAAATGCTATTCCCAAAGAAGCCCTTATCAGCACCCTATCTGACAGTGATTTTTCAAAGATCAAGAAAATGGACAAAGCCTATAAGATATAGAAATACCTAGAAGACATGTTTAAAGGAGATATTCAAGCCAAGAATGCATGCAGAAAGACATGGAAAAAAAGATACAATACATTAGAAATGTTACCTGATGAGAATGTCAAATCCTACAATCAAAGGATTAATGAAGTAGTTGCAAGAATCAGAAACATTGGTGGAGAAATTTAAGAAGAGGACATAATGGATAAATTGATGACTACATTGACACTAGAATATGACAACAAGATATGCATCCTAAATGAAACTATGTAGTCCACAAAAAAATTTAAAAGAGAGACCTTAATTAGCAAGCTTTCAACCTTTGAAATGTCAAGATTGAAGATAGAGCCTAAAAGTGAATCAACATTCAAAGCTTCAGTCCATGGTAAGAAATATTTGAACACCTCTAGTAATTTTGATGATGATGATGATGAGAAAGAACTAGATGATTTCATTTCTTTGATGCCTAAGAAAGAAAGGAAAGGAAAAGGGAAATCTGAAGGTCAGTTACCATTCAAGTGATTTTCATGTAACAAGATTGGTCACTTTGCATCTAAGTTTTCTACAAGAGTCAAGAAGTTCAAAACTAACTACAAACCTAAGTATACAAAAGAATGTTACTATGCTGGTGATGGAGTATCATATGAAGAGTCAATAGAGGATGAAATTGGATTCATTTCTCTTGAAGACATGGAGAAAATATTTGATGAAATGGACCTTGAAGATGAAAAGAAAACACAAAATCCTTGTTTATGAAGAAGCTAATCTATGATACCAATGGATCATGGAAGATCATCTCAAGGTAAAAAAAAATGCAACCAAATTTATTTTAAGATATAAGAGAGAAAACTAATAAAAATTCAAGTGCTCCTAATCTGTTGGTCTAATTTAATGGCATTTACTAGAGCTAATAGAAAATCAAAGATCGAGACATTAATATAAAACCTTACACCCTAAAAATAACAGAGCATAATGCCTCAAAAAAGTTGAGGGTATGGATACCTTGAACCACAGAAGCTCCATAATTGATTCACCCAGAGGCTATTAGGGGTACTTCAGAAGGGTTGAAAAATAAATTCAAATAAATCTATCCAGGGATGGAGTATACATTGTTATTTCATCATATCTGATTAAGGAATTGCGAGCAAGCAAGACTTACAGAGCTTGAAGAAGAGTTGTTGTTGTGATGCGGTTTTCCCATGACTCCTCCTTCATGTTTCTTCTCCTCTCCTTTTCCATCAAACTTTTTACCCTCAAGTATCACAAATTAGCTAATATTCATTTCATGACTATTGTAAAGGATGGTATTTTGATGTATTCAGAAAGTTGTAGGTTGTAAGAAGTAATTTTGAGAAAATATATGAAGGAAATTTTTACTATATTCCTTGAAAACTTATGTGGTCTTAATCTTTTCCTTTAGGTAATCTCTTTGCAAACAATGCTTCCAATTCTTCTTTCTCTCTTTCTTCAGACATGACAAATTCATAATCATTAGAGTAAAATGTTGAAGGGTTATTAGATATTTTATTTCCTTTCTTAGATGGTACAATAGTCAATGGTGACTTGAAAGAAGCTTCCACTTTAGGCATACTATTATCATAATTTCTTAATTCAAATGTAGTCAACTTTCCTATTAAATCATCAAGAGTAAAACCAATAGTTCCTAGAGATATGTGCTCTTGAATAGCTAAAACCCAATAGCATACTGGGGTAAAAGAGTTCTTAATACTTTTCTTACCACATCTTCTTCAAGAAAAATACAACCAACACCTCTAATAGCAACAACAACTTCTTTAATTCTTTATTGTATTGCTCAATGTTTTCATTGTCTTCCATTTTGATTTCATCATATTTTCCTCTCAAGTTGTCAACTTTTTCTCTTTGCACATGTGGATCTCCACCATAGACAGTTCTTAAATTCTCCCACACCTCATGACAACTATCCAATTTGTTGACATCTATAAATTCATCATCTGAAAGGGTACTTGCAATTGTTTCCATAGTGGCATTGTATTCTTGTTTGATCCTCAACTAATCTGCATGCAAGACTCTTAAAGGGATAGTATATTTAGTAGCTACATGATGATGATATTGTTCACCCATACCTTTGAGATATAGATTCATCTAGATATACCATACTTAGTAGTTCTATCTTGTGAATTTAGGGCCTTTCTTTCCCATCATCTTTAGATCTCTACCTCAAGTTGTTAAGCTTCACCAAAACAAAGGAACTGGGCTCTGATACCAATTGTTAATCCTAAGATCAGATTACTAAGAGGGTAGTGGTGAATCAATAATCTATTAATTATCCAAGTTTTGACTCTATAAACTTTACTAGTGCATTCATAAGTTTATCTTTTAACAACATCAAATGAAAATCTTAATCATAACCACATCCAAAAAATAATGAAACACTTGACAAAGATCTTTATCTTGTAGAAACCCAAATTGAAAAAAAAACCACAGTAGGGATTGATACCCACTAAATGATGTACCTTTCTGAAGTATGCCTTGTGAGGAGCTTAACCATGTTAGGATTTTTACAAAAGCACTGTTAGGTGCTACCTGGTTAAGGGATTTACCTTTAGGTCTGTTAAAAACTTTACCCTGTCAAGAGTAGTCTTGTTAGAGGACTTAAAACACAAGTTAATGTGTCACCTTGATAGAGGATTTACAATAGGGACCTACTAGGATCCACTCTCTTAGGGTTTTTTTATTGTTGTAACTATTAGGGAACAATAGGAACAATGATCTATAAGATAACACCACCTCTACTTGATCAGATCTACTTAAGAACAAAATTTCTTCTCACCATACTTGTCTCTTCCCTAGCTTGATCGCAACTTGCAACTTACACCATTCTTGATTCACACACACAATCAACACTCTAAACTATCAACTTCATCCTTTATATATTGTTTATCAATCCCTTAATTTTTTCACCACCTTAGGATTTCCCTAAACGAGTTACAATTTAACTTTCAATCATAGTTGTTAGATCCAGTGTATCATACAACAATATTAAATGTATACAATAAATTTCCTATACGGCGTTGGCTTTCACAATGATTTACATAAGAATTTGAGTCCAGGAGTCAAACACATTTTGATTACACATGTCCATCTTCTTGAATCTTCTCCACACACTAGCATCAAATAATGTAATATCAGATCATCACCTCTGATCTTTAACACACGTCATCATATCATTACTTACTTAATCTTGATCATCGCAACACTCTCACCAATCACCGATCAAAGATTTGATCTTTTTCACTCAAGAACTTTAACACTTCAACTTGTTTAACCATTATGACTTTGTTCTTTGGTCTTTTATCTTCCTCTCTGGTCATCCAAAATAGTTATTATTGAAACCATAGCATCCAAACACTATCAGAAACCATATCTTGTAACCACATTACAAGATATAATATGGATTTTACAAACCGCACAAATCATTTATTGTCTATCATTAATTGTTCTAGAAGCTACAATGTTAACCTTCATTTGATCATATCTTACTCATCGGTCAATATCAACAATAGCAGTCATGCATTTAACATTATGAGACATCACTGAATTTTCCATATGAATCACTACAACTAAAACACACCGAAAAAATTTGATCACCATTCATATACTCAACAACATACTAGCAACACTAGGTCAATACTTGACATCAATGACAACTCAATAACTGATCCTTATGCAATAAAATCTATCTCATTGCAACACCAATAATCACTTCATTAGTTAGTATCAGTAACGCCAACATATATGCATACAAATATATATATATATATATATGTGTGTGTGTGTGTGTGTGTGTGTGTGTAACTATATATATATTAATAAATATATATATTTTCTCCTTTATACATATAGATATTATCCCTGTGTTCTGGAGACCCATATGTTTTCATAAGTCTATACCTTCTTCTCTAGGTTATTATCCTTTTCGGCCTATTGAGACTATTATGATAATAATTATTGTTTGGAGTTTTTCCCATTCTTGTTTGATCATCTTCTCATCATTAATCTCCCATTATATTATGATCACTCTTAGATTGGCTTTAACGAACCTTAATAGGTCTTTGAGATTAATGTTTTTCCCATATTCAATCATTTGATCAAAAGTGATTGAAGGACTCAAGCTAATTTATATTTTTGTTATGATTATGAGAGATTGTCTGCTTTATGATATCACAATTGGCATCCTATTACATTAAATGAGGATGTTTGTCGCATAATTACACATTGCTTGGAATGTTTTTTCTAGGCTCTCGAAAAGTTGGGCCCTTTAATTCACCTTAGAGTCGTCCTACTTTTCAATCTATTGTCTATCCTTAGAGCTCCCTTTCTATTTGTTAATGGAGACCCCAAATAAACTTGGTGGCCTGAATAGGAAAATGGATTTTGATACAAATTTAACTATGGATAGAATGAGGGAAATTGTGGATCTCAAAAACAAAGTGATCTAGAGAGCAGTTTTCAAACTTCTAGGCAACCAATTCGTCAATTTTTGAGATAGGTTTAGGGATAATCCAAATATCCTCACAATGATCATAGCCATTGCAATGTATATATATAAAAATCATGTTCATGTGACTAGGCTATGTGTTAAATTGTTCATTGAAGATATATTGGTAAATTTAGATAGGGTCATGGTGAGTATTAGGAATGATCTTACTATTCATCGCCCTTGGAATTATGACCAAATTATATCAAAAATATGTTGGAAATTTAGCTGAGTTGGATACATAGATGTTGTCATTATGGAAACATATGATCTACATGAAGATCGCACAGGTCAGAGAGCAAGTATGTCAGAGTGCAATGCAAAATTGTCTAAGTATGAGACAGTGTGTTTTTGCCAGTGTACCCGATGATAGTTTTGTTTAGCGATGTTGATTGGAGTAAGTTCAATGTTTTCACACTTGAACATAGATACTATGGTGACTATAGAAGACTCACTTGAGATCGCAAGTCATTACGGCATGTACGGAAGAAGTTATGACAATTTTACTAAAGACAGTGTTAAGCCAATAAGACAGAATATGAAGACTGAATTGGTAAAGAGTTAAGGGATTATTTTGTTTATCAAAATAATGACTTAACAATATAAAGGGATGGCATCCTAGATGTTAACCCTTGGATAAAGATATTTTGTATAATGCAAGCCGACTGTATGATTTATTAGCCTTAATAACTTGTATAAAGATATGTAATGATGTAATTGTAAATGAGATGCATACATGTATGTAATAGCAATAGTGAAGAAAAGTAGCGAAGAGATATTGATGCGAAGTTCCAAGTAGTATAAGGTTATGTACCTTGACCTATTTTTGTAATCAATGAATATTGTATATTACTTGTTTGGGCAGTGGGCTCATCTGGTAATCATATTTTGTACTACCAACTCCTAACAGGGTTGAGGCTTCTAACAAGGCCTATAGTCCATTAATCAGGACTGAGACACTATATGCATGTAATAGAATCCTAACAGGGTCAACATCCTTAGCAAGATACTTTTTATTAGTGGATCTTTGTGGGTACCATCCCCACTGGGGTTTTCCCTTGGCCAGGGTTTCCTCGAGAACAAATAATGTGTTATGAGTTCTTTTGTTTTATTGCTATGATAGTTGTTTAGCTTTCTATGTTATGCATGCATTAAGATAATCTATTATATCCATAATTGGGCAAAAGTAAAAGTTTGTAGAATACTAATTCAACCCCCCCTCTCAGTATGCCCTATTTCTAACAATTGATATTAGAGCTTAGTTACTCAGAAAAGAATCATTCAAGGAAAGCCTAGTAGCTTGAGTAAGATCTCTATGGATATGGATCAGCTATAGAAAAATCTTGAAGAAGCTCTTGAACAAATTGATATGCTTACTAAAGAAAGAGACACTCTAAAAGGAAAATATGATGATGCAAAGAACCTCATTGAGAAACTGAAAAATAAGTTGGAAGATCTAAAATTAGAAAAGGAATCTGAAATTCAAATTGAGGATTGTGATGACAACTTAGAAAAAGAAAATGAGATCCTTAAACATGAACTGAAGATAGCAAATCTGAAGCTAAGTCTAAAAGATGGAAATGGAAAGAATGAAGCAAATCTAAAATATGAGAATGAAAATCTGAAGCTTGAAAATGAAGGGCTAAAATCTAAACTTGGTAAAGTAACATCTGAACTTGAGAAAGTCAATTTGCAGTATGCCGAACTTGAGAAATACAATACAATTGTGAAAGGAGAACTAACTCAATCTAAGAAACAACTTGAAAGACTATATTCAACTAGTGAGAAGATTGATGAACAAATGTCTTATCAAAAACCATTCTATGATAAAACTGGTCTTGAATTCAACACATTTAAAGCAAATGAAGAAAGCAAGGAACCAAATCTGAAAATGTTTGAAAACATAGATGAAAAGAAATCTGATGAGATTAATAATTCTGAAGATACACCTAAAGAAGAAGAACCACCTAAGCAAGAGGAGTCACCTAAAGGTATGCAAAGAGAATTCAAAGGTAGATGTTTTTCTTGTAATACTTTTGGTTGTAATACCCCAAAATTGGCACCTAATAAATTCAATCAATTTTGGTGCATTTTCATCAATTTTACATCTTCAAAGTCCTACTTTGCTAGGCAATTTTCTCTCTCCTACCTAACTTAATTCGACCTGATGTTAATTGCAAAAACCCTAAATTGCATTAATCAAATATTAAAATTAATTCCTAAAGTCTTTGACTTTTATTAGCTAAATTACCCCTATGATAAGTTAATTTAATTCTATAGTTCTAAATGCTTTAAATTAAATTAAACCCACCCCATTTGGCTAATATACATAAAAAAGAATTAATAATTACTTGTTATTTGAATGGACACCTTTATTTGAATTGATAATTCAAAATTATTCAAACAGTCACCCGTGTGGCAATATCCATTCTTTTAATTAAGTAATTCATGTCTTTTTGTCTCAATTGGGAATGAAGAGTTAGGAGTTTCAAATCAAGAACCTCTTCATTCTCTCCCTGGGCTTGTCTATAAAATGAACCTTCTTTTCTCATTCAAAGAGGGCAATTTTGAGAGCACACAAACTATAGCAAAATTTTGTCTCACTTTTATTCATATTTTCAAGCTTTCATTGCATAATTAGCTCATTTCTCATTTTAGTGTAATTGCATCTTCATTACTAGTATAATTTTCTCATTGTTCTTAGTTTAATTGGCATATTTCTTTCAAGCTTTTAGATTAAAATATGCATTTCAATTCTTAGCTTAAAGATCATATCTCCATACTTAGATTAAATTGCACTTCATGCTAGATTAATTGTATTTTGATTACCTTCATAGCTTTCAAATCCTCCATTGTAGTATTGGTCTATGGTTGTTGGCTCTCATTTTGAGAGTAATTAAACACCACGTCTACATAGGAGGCAACAGGTCACTTCACCATAAATTTTGAATTGAGTAATCCATACTCTCTTTCATAATTTGATTGCATGAGTAATGACTATGTTGCATGTGTAGTTGGATTAGAGGTCCACATTCGACTATATACATTTTGGCACCTACCATGGGGCAGAAAAGATCAATTTCTGGCCTCATTCTTGATTTTTCTAACAGGAAATTTAAGCTCTGTCGTGCATCCGTACTCCCTGTGTACAGATTCTCACGCGAGAATCCAGAGCATACCACATGAAGTTTCACTCTTAGTAGCACTCTCTTGTGCGAGATAACACTTTCTCACATGGCACCCTGTACTTTTGCGCATGTTGTGGAGTACTTCCTCATGCGAGATTTGGATACAGTGTTTTAGATTTTTCAGTCTCTGTCTTTCCTGTTCGAGATTTTTGACAGTTTCCTGTTTGCTATTGTTTACCATTTCTCTGTTATTTTCACAACATAACAATTTTCTACAGGATGTTAGTCTAAGAATATGAAACATGCTAATGGTTTGATTGTAGGCCGATAGTCAAAGATCTCATAAAACGTTGTCTTTGTTTCTCACTTTCATTCACATAGTCTAAATAGGGCTCCATTAAAATTTCTTGAGAATTTTGATAGTGGGTAGGGAATTTGGCTCTTCATTACATGGAGGTGATGACCATGAATGAACCCAAAAACCTAATGATCCTACTAATATGACAAATTCTTGGGGAAGTGGAGAAAGGTAGTGAATCTTTAGGCTTCTACTTGCCAGGGGATTATGCTCTTCTCTCTTTTGAGAGAACCAGAAACCCAAAAGTTTGTAGATGTGGTGGAGTGAAACTAACTCAGTGATGAATCTTCTTGATGTGTTTGGGTAAGGAAACAAGATAGAGAAGTATGCTCTTCTCCTTTTAGGAGAATCAAAAAATCTGACCCCGAATTCGAACCAAGTCTTGTGTCACCTTTAGAGGGCCTGTCGGAAGTTGAACCTCCAGGAATGACCCAAGTGAGTACACACCTTTCACCAGTGATTCTGCCTCACTATAATCAAGAACGCTTTGTTGATTCTAAAGACTCCAAAGCCATGTTAGCTTCCTTCTCATTATTTTGACTATCATCTTGAGAAGGCCTTGTCTATTGTACTGAGTGGTGCCACTCCTAGCCCTACTTGTAGGGGTGTACGGCTTTGAAGTGTTGGTGTGGCTATGAGGCCCTAGCCCTGTATCAGGGGCACTGAAGGTTAGTATGAATGGAAGCCTATTAAAAACTTTCCTTAGCTAGTGGCCTACCTGATTCACCTCTAAAAAGAGTCATAATCTTTGCACAAGGAAGGGGAAGAATCTCTCCCATAGATTCCCATCATAAGCATACACCTGGATGCTTGAAGGTGGTATACGACACTGGCCCCTACCACAAGGGTAACCTTTGAATATATACTATTTAGTCCTTGGAAACACCAAAAACATGGGCACCCTCTAGGGGGTGACATGGTTGTGTGAGGTGCACGTATGCGCATAAGCAATGGGGCAAAGGTTTTGTCTTCTCACCATTTTTTTGGTAGGGATAAGCTATGTGTTTTTTATCGAGTCTTAAACATTGTCCAATCATTATCAAACAAAGACTCCCCTTATGCTATCAAGTTGCTTTGTCCTTGATAGATCTATTAATGACTACTTCTTGTATCACAACTGCTTGATGTAAACCTTTGTGTCTTTAAACGAATGCTTGAAACCTCAAAATGAGATTGTTGATTAAACTATTTTGCAAACCTGTCAGGAAACTGGATTTTCTGTCAGACATCAATTTAGGTTGTACCTCAGAATTCAACTTTTACCTCAAAAACTATGTCAGACTATCAGATTTTGGACTTTTCCTACGTGAAGTTTCACTTTTCAAAGCACTTTCTTGCGCGAGACTTTTCTCTTTCGCGTGAAGTTTGGTGTTCTCTCGCGTGGCCTAGTATTTTCTCGCGCGAACCTGTATCCAGATTTCAGAAATAGAGACTTGTTTTTTGTTGATTGTTTGATTTTTTATCTGATCTACTATTTGCCTAAGGTCTATTTTTTTATCTTCTTTTCATTCACTATCAGAAACCAGGTGTCTCAAGTTAGGAATCGATCAATCTTTGCTTTGACTCGTGTTGTCTCTCATTGGTTTACTTTATCTCTTTATGCCTTTTGTATCTCATGTTGCGATAGTCTTATCTTGGCTTTTCTAGCCCCCTCTTTTGATGATTCATACCAGATCCATCTTGCATCTTGGTTGTTCTAGCCATTTATCTTCTTTTCGTTATCTTAGAGATAGAGTCTAGTGTACACATTAAAATATGCACTTCTATGAACCATTACATGCAAGGTTGCTCAAGAATGAGGCCTCACAAAGCGGCTCATAGCTCTCTATGCATGGAGTTGCAAGGGACTATGAGTTTTGCTCTCAGCTAGAGCTACAAGAAGGTGACCTTGCTAGTCAACCATACAATGAGAGATTCAAGTGAAGACAAGGGCAACAATGCCAATATCCCCAAGAATCTAAATGGAAATGCAATGCAAACTATATGAGAATGCAAATCTAAGCTAAATGATAACAATGCAATGCTTGAAAAGAAATCTAATCTATGAAAGGAAAGTGCAAACTAAACTATGGAAGGAAATAGCAATGGATTACAAATCCTTCCTATTTAGACTATGTGAGATTGCATAAAAGGAAATCTACACTAAGAATGCCATGAATGCAATTATTAAAGCAAAACTATTATGAAAGGCAACTAAGAATGATGAAAGCAACAAGTCTTCAATGTCTTCAAAAAGCTCCAAATGTACCTAGAAAACCTGCAGCATAACAATAGCATAAAATGTGGGTATATGCAAATGAAGGAGAGAGCTCTCCTTTTATAAGAAATGAGGTGAAATGGACCATGGAGATTAAGAGGCAAAAAGTCTTAATCAGCGGTGGAGCTTGAAAGAGGAGCAATCCATGTGCACAAGTATCCTCCAATAGGAAAATAAGAGTTGACTTTATGTCCATATGAGACAAAAAGTGTTTTTCTCCTTTTTATAAAATAGGAATAATGTTTTATTTGTGCAACTTAGAATAAGAGGAAAGTGGGGGCTTTTTTATTTAATTGAAAGGGGAGGAAATATTCCTTTAAAGTAAATAAAAACTTCGGATAAATGGTTAGCCCATAGGATAACAATCCAATATATGATCGAAATTAGGATTTGATCAAGAAATTGATATTGTTGAAAATATTGATAAATGATCAAAATGATTCAGGATTGATAAATTGAATAAAATGGGGCCCAAAGTCTAGGCGACCATTTTAGGGTGCATACATTTGCCCCTCTTTGACTAATGTGTGATCGATTTGGGAACACATGTAGTCAAAGAATGAAGTTGCAGTGTGAGATCAATTTGGGATCACAAAACAACTCAGATATGAGGTCGATTCGGGATCACATCCGGACAAAACATGAACAATAGCTTAGACCAACACCGTCGCTGCTAGGTGCAAATCAAGCTTTAGACAAAACTATCACCGTCGCTGCTAGGCAATAATCAATGTCTAAAAATGGGAGATAAGAATCTCAAGTTTTGAGCAAAAGCTCTCAAAAGATGTCTGAATCAGGAAAATCAAGGAAATCAGGGATGAGAATCCCACAAATACTGCCCCCTCGGAATCGAAATCGAAATCTGGTAGAGGAGAGACAGAAAATTGATAAAGATTTGACCAAATCATAATGAAATCATAATCGAATGTAAATGATAACAGGATAACCATTAGGAAATGAAACATGCCCCAGCGATGAGATAGAAGACTAGAAATAGAGTGGATGAAAGACTAGAAAATTTGAGAGACATGGAAGGAAGAAATTCTGCCGAAAATCAAATTATGCCTCAAAAGATCAATCAACTGCGCAGAAGGGGGGAAAGAATTTGAAATGCAATTTTGACTATGAAGATGACCTCGGATTTCGATTTCGAGTCCGAAAATGGATCCAGGACGTCGAAATTAGCTAGGGGTGCAATTTTCGCGCAATTCCGAGGTGTTTTGAAAATTAGGTCAAAAAGTCAAAATGCTATAAAAGGGGTCAAAATGTCATTTTCAAAAATCATTTGTCTTTTAGTGATTTGAGAATTTCAGAGCTTTAGAGAGAGAAAATGGCTCAGCAAGCAGGAGTTCCCGTCCACAGGCATCGATTCGAGCGCGCCCGGTTGCATAACCGGCCACCACACTATCCTGCCCCGGTATGTTTTCGAAAAACTCGAGCTTTTTGATCATTTCTAGCATTTAATAGCTTTTTTAGCACGTTTTTTTTTCAAATTTTAAATTTCAAAATTTTTTTTTGTGCGAAATATCGCGCGATACTTTAGAAGTATCGCGCGCTTTGGGGAGAAGTATCGCGCGATACTTCGCGCGCCCCAAAAGTATCGCGCGCTTTGAGCATCAGTATCGCACGATAATGGGCGAAAGATCGCGCGATAGTGGGCGAAGTATCGCCCGACATAAGGTTTATCGCCCTACTATAGGGAGAAGTATCGCACGATACTTCTCTGAAAAAGAATATCGCCCAGTTGAAAATTTTGATATTTAATGCATTTTTTGAGCAAGAATGACATGGGTCTAGACAATGTTACGTTTTTAAGATGTTTTATACTGAGTTTTTTTTTGGATATCCATCATGATATGTACTAACAACGGGTTTGGTTTTTGGCTTGCAGGAGGTTTTTCCAGCGCTCATCATCAGAGCGCCGAAGGTGACAGGATTACAGTGTGTCCGAGATCTGGATGATCCGGGCAATGCCGATATCAGGGCTATGGGATTCCGGTATCTGTTGAGGTACCCATATATCCGAGCGGACCATGGGTTGTTGACTGCTCTTGCCGAGAGATGGCATAGTGAGCACAACACCTTCCATCTGCCTACTGGAGAGGCGTCGATCACTTTGGAGGACGTCTACAGGATCTTACGAGTGCCATGCCACGGAGAGCCTGTAAGTATAATCATGTTTTGAGATATAATCATAAATGTAATGTTTCCATGAGATGAAAACTAACATGATTTATGTGTTTGTCACAGGTGTACTATGATCAGGACGTCACTGAGGGGCGCCGATTGATTCAGGAGATGTTTCAGGATGTGACCATCCTAGACAGGCATGTCAGCTGGGAGCGACTGTTTGATGACTTCGGCAGAGATTATCCGGTGCCATGCATTGTGGCATCTATCATTTCACAGATCCTGATGACTGATCGCAGTCAGAAGGGATTCCCGCTTGGATGGGGCAGGCTACTGGTGGATTTGGTAGGCAGGCCTCGTCGGGTGGCATGGGGGCCTGCGATCTTAGCAGAGATGTATCATGAGCTGCATGAGATCGTCTACAGGGACGGTCGGACATGGGCGTGCGGTGCCATCTTGGCACAGGTATGGGCATGGGAGCACATTGCTGTAGTGCGTCCCAGGATTCAGCCGAGGGAGAGGAGGTATCCATTCATCTACAGGTACATCGGGTTTATATCACATGCCCATTCAGGGGATGTGACCTACTATCGGCGGATTCTGGATGAGATAGCCTCATTCACATGGAGGCCATACAGGGATGTAGAGGGATGGAGTGATGCAGATGAGGAGCTCAGTTATATGCTATGCAGTCGGCCACTGGTAGGTCGACATGCAGATATCACAGAGAGGTTTTGCATCAGTCGGGTGTGGCGGCAGTTCGGGAGGCAGCAGCGAGTCTCGACAGAGACTACCACATATGCCAGGGCCCGGGATGAGGAGGGACATGGGTGGCTACCCATGCTGGACTATCAGCAGGCTGTCGCAGAGACAGCGAGTATCAGGAGCGAGCCCTGGGAGTATTTCCCAGATGTGGCAGATGCAGGGGCTGATGGAGCCTACAGAGCAGAGCGGCGGAGGGTACCATTCCCTCGATTTACGGTACCAAATGCTCAGGTGCCAGCGCCGGGAGGAGAGGGAGGAGACGGAGGGGACGGAGGAGGCGGAGGGGACGGAGGAGAGGAGGGAGGAGATGGAGGGGATGGCGGGAGGGGGAGAGGGAGGAGGATGGAGAGAGGAGAGGGGTCGGGATCAGGTGGCCGGAAACGGTCACGGGAATAGAGATCAGCCACTCCTGAGGAGGAGGCGAGACCAGCTCGCCGGCAGGCAGAGGTACAGCAGGAGCAGCCTGCGGGGGGAGAGGACCTGAGAGCCCAGATACAAGCTCGGGAGACAGAGATACAGCAGCTGCGGACCACCATAGCTATGAGAGATCAGCAGCTCCTGGATCTGAGGGCAGAGCGGGATCAGCAGATAGCTGATCTTAGAGCAGAGATAGCACGCCGTGAGGCGATGGCACAGACCGAGGCACTGGAGCTCCGACGGGAGTCAGCGAGGGCTGCTTATTATCACGGATTATATCTGCAGGCCGTCCCTGAGGGTGAGAGAGCACCATCATACTCTCAGCGGGCAGGGGTATCGGACGTGGCTTTTGATAGGAGAGCTATGCCTCCTCCACCACCACGAGCTCCTCACGAGGGTGGTAGCGAGTCTTAGGGTTAGGTTTTAGGTTGTTTGGACATATTTTGAGACTTTTGATCCAGATTTTTGGGATCTCATATTGTATATTCATGACATTTATTGATTTATGAGATTACTGGATGTTCGGTATATCATGTGTATTTGTCTCACTTATGATGGATGTATCAGTTTATGTATATTGTCTTGTCATTTTGCTCAAAATGCTTATGTATGTGCTTATGTATGTTCTCTCTCATAGTTGTATGTTTAATTCTCATATGTATGATGTAGACTTATGTTTCTTGAAAATGACAGTTTTGATATAGATATGATGATGTGATTAACCCCTTGTGATGAACAGGAACAGGTTCGAGATGGAAAAAGACAAGGAGCGAAAGACATGATCAAGAAGGATAGAAAGTGAGCGCAGTTGACTAACAGGTCCATGTAGGGTAAAAAGGAGAGCTCTCTCCATGTGCAAGATGCAAGACTAGACTAACATGAACCTAAAAATGCAAGCTACTATGAAAGTGGTTGACTTGCAAGGTCACAACGCTTATAGACATCTAATTATCATCATCGAGCGTTATTGGTAGCGTCGTAAGATCATACAATGCACACTAGCATTACTATGTGGATATGAATATGATCTTTATCAGATAGAAATGTGGGAATCCCACCTAGGCATCAAAGACATATAGGTCAAGATGACTAATGTAGTGAGATCACCTAAGTTTGATATGGCGAGATTATGCTTGTATCAGGACACATGAAAGTCAGGATAGCTAAAAGCATGCACTCGTAAAACAGTCAAGGATAATACCTTGTCAATCCATAGTGTCAAGTAGGACCAGCATAAATGCTCATGACAGTTAGGATCAACAAAATATACCCACAAGCAGATAAAGAAAGAAAACATGTTCTCATTCCCTCAGTCTTCTAGCTATGCATCATCGAAAACTTCTCAGGGAGAGATCACTCATCAAAGAAATCCTCATAGACAGCACACAAAGAAAAATAAAGTCATCGTATCGCCAGCGAGTTGATTGTTTAAGTGCGTGTGTGTTGGTCATAGAGTCAAATTCTGAGTATCTTATCTGCAAATGGGAAATATCGCATCATGCGAGACTGTTGGGTAAGACATCTGATAAGTGTTAAGAAACACTCGACGCAAGGGTAGTGTTGAAAAACACTGTTTGGGGTGGTGTTGAAAAACACCTGTTGTGAAATGCCCCAAGAGACAAACGCACCAAAAGGACCTATGCGAACAGTTATGCCCCCTAGACAAAGACAAAGACCAATTCCAGACTAGGCCAAATAAGGTCAAGGCATGATGGAAAGTGGTTAAGTGTCGAGAGCGCATGCTAACAAATAGGGGTGCAAAGGCCTCAAGTAGCGCCTGTTTCCAGGTTTTCACCACTTGGATTTATTGCAATTTTTTCTTCTTTTCTTTTCTTTTTTTTTTTTTTTCTTTTTTTTTTTTTTTGGTTTTTGCTACCAAGGCGCCTATTGCTAGGTTTTCACCAAGGCATTTTTTCTATTTTTTTTGAATTTTTAAATTTTTTTGATTTTTTTGTATTTTTTTCAGGACTTTTTATGCTTTGTAGGATTTTTTCAGTATCATATATCAATTTTTTTGGTATTTTTTCAGGATCAATAAGATATATACAAAAGATGCCCCCAGACAGAATGGGCATCAAGGATAGAACTTCTTAAGGTGCACAATGTTGATGGGATCAGGGAGCTGTTCTCCATCAGGATCTGACAGTAAATACGCACCAGTACCAAAAGCAGCTGTGATGACATATGGTCCAAGCCAGTTAGGTTCAAACTTGCCCTTTTGCTCTCTGTTTTGCTGGTTCTTAGGGTTTTCTCGTAAAACAAGATCACCTATTTGAAATTCTCTAGGGCGAACCTTCTTGTTGAATGCCTTGGACATACGTTTCTGATACGCTCTCATATGATCAAAGGAAGCCTTACGCTTCTCATCTAGCAGTTCTAGTTCCTGCAACCTCATGGCACGATAATCCTCATCTGTAATCAAACCTTTGAGTGAGACTCTAAGGGATGGTATCTCGACTTCTAAAGGCAATATTGCTTCAGCGCCATAGGTGAGAGAAAAAGGAGTGGCCCCTGTAGGTGTGCGAATGCTTGTTCGGTAAGCCCATAGTGCTGGATTGATTTGCAAGTGCCAATCCCTACCATTCTTGTGTACTGTTCTATGAAGAATCTTAAGAATGGTTTTGTTAGAAGCTTCTGCCTGTCCGTTTCCTTGTGGGAAATATATGGAGGACCAATGTTGCTTGATTTTAAACTTTTTGCATAGGTGCTTTAGGTCTTTATTCTTAAATTGACCTCCATTGTCAGTAATGATCTCAGAAGGCACTCCAAATCGGCAAATGATATGGTTCAAGATGAACAAAGAAATGGTCCTTCCTGAAGCAACAGAAAGTGGTACAGCCTCCACCCATTTTGTGAAGTAGTCAGTGGCAGTAATGATGAACTTGTGTCCACCTGATGAGTTGGGGTAAATTTGCCCAACCAGATCAAAGGCCCAGCGCTGAAATGGCCAATGAGAAATAGAAGGGATTAGTTCCCTACCCGGAGCATGAATCAGGTTGCCGTGTTTCTGACATTTTTCACATGACTTAGCAAAGGTGACTGCATCTATCTGCATTGTGGGCCAATAATATCCCGCCCTAAGCAACCTTCGGGCCATGGCAAGACCATTAGAATGCCCACCACAAATGCCCTCGTGGATGTCAGCTAACGCTTGGTTGGATTCCTCCTTTTCCAAGCACCTAAGGAGTGTCCCATCTAAACCCCTTCTATATAAGTCACCAGAGATGAGGGTGTGGCGAGAGGCGTTACGGATGAGGTTTCGGCGTTCGGAGCGGGTGAATGTGTCGGGGATGATGCCATCACGAAGATATGAATAGATAGCACCATATCGGGAGGACTCGTGTGTGATAATGGCACAAATGACACGGCTTTCAGATGAGTCAAAGATGGGATGGTGTAGCTCTTCCACCAGGAATTCAAATCTGGATTCATGTGTCTCCAACTGAAGAAGTGAAGCCATGTAGCCATGGCGTCTGCAGCTTTGTTCTCTATCCTAGGGATTTGTTGAAATGTCACAAAGGTGAAATAGCGTTTCAAAGAATCAACCATCTTTTTATAGGGTATCAATTTGTCATCCTTGGTTTGATACTCTTCATTGACTTGGTTGATGATTAGCTGAGAATCCCCAAAGACATGTAATTCTGTGATATTCCATTCTATAGCCATCTTCAAGCCATTAGTTAAAGCTTCATATTCTGCAATATTATTGGTACATGGGAATAATAGTTTATAAGACTTCGGAATGTTGTACCCATGTGGAGAAACAAATAACACTCCAGCACCTGATCCATTTTGCATGCGGGAGCCATCAAAGAACATTGTCCAAGTGCGAGTAGTGGTATATAAGATGTGTTCATCTGGGAATTCCACTTGGACTGGCATACTATCCTGGATTGGAAAATCAGCTAATTGGTCAGCAATAGCTTGCCCTTTTATTGCCTTCCTTTCAACGTACTCTATGTCAAATTCAGTGAGGACCATCATCCATTTAGCAAGTCTACCCGTCAGGGCAGCCTTACCAAGCAAGTATTTAAGGGGATCAATTTTGGCAATCAAGTGTATGGTATGAGCAAGCATGTAGTGGCGCAACTTTTGAGAAGCAAACACCACCGCGAGACAAGACTTCTCAATATTATTGTAATTGATCTCATAAGAGACTAGAGTACGGCTGATATAGTAGATGGCCCGTTCTTTCCCGGTATCATCTGTTTGAGCCAATAATGCCCCTAGGGAAGTGTCTGTAGCTGAGATATATAGAAGCAATGGTTTCCCTGGAATAGGAGGCATTAAGATCGGAGGATTAGCCAAGTATTGTTTGATCTGATCTAGGCTCTTTTGACAATCCTCGTTCCAAACACAAGAAGCACCCTTATGCAATGTCTTGTTGAAGGGTTGCGCTCTATCTGCAAGCTGAGAAATAAACCTCCTAATTGATTGAAGACGTCCTTGAAGACTTCTCATTTGGCTGATATTTCGAGGAGGTGGCATATCTAGGATTGCTTGGACCTTTTCGAGATCAACCTCGATACCTTTTGCTGATATTATGAATCCTAAAAGTTTGCCTGAGGTGACGCCAAATGCGCACTTCTTTGGATTCAATCTGAGTTGAAATTGTTCCATACGATCTAGAATTACTTCCAGATCATTGAGGTGTGTGCCCCTTTTTCTTGATTTTGCCAGGGTATCATCTACATAATCTTCCATATTTTTGTGCATCATATCATGAAAGATAGTTGTCATAGCTCTTTGGTAGGTTGCTCCTGCATTCTTTAACCCAAATGGCATGACGTTCCAACAGTAGGTTCCCCATGCACATGTGAATGCTGTTTTCTCTTGGTCTTCAGGAGCTATTTTGATTTGATTATACCCCGAGAAACCATCCATTAGGGAATATATGTCATAGCCCGCCGTCATGTCCACTATCATGTCAATGTTTGGAAGTGGAAAGTCATCCTTTGGGCATGCTTTGTTTAGATCTCTAAAATCCGTGCAGACACGAATGGACCCATCATGTTTGGAGACCGGTACTATGTTCGAGATCCATTCTGCATAATCAATGGCTCTAATAAATCCAGCTTTCAAAAGCTTTTCTAATTCTCCTTTGACAAGTAGAGCTATATGTGGATGCATTTTTCTTAGTCTCTGTTTGACTGGCTTGACTCCTGGAGCTATAGATAAGTGATGCATTATGAGATTTGTGTCAAGCCCTGGCATGTCTGAGTAGGTCCATGCAAAATTAATTTTCTTTTTCTGTAAAAACTGTACATATGCCTTGGTCTCTTCCTCTGATAAAGACTGAGCAAGATGGACTATCTGAGGATTTTCTTCTGTGTTTAGATTGACCGGCTTTGTTGGTTCAATCAAGATTGATGATCTATCCTGGAAATAACTCGGCAAGTTATTAAGTACCCCATCCTTAGGTGCCTCAAAGAGGTTTTCACCTTTGGATGCGTCATTTCTTTTTACTATTTTTGGTTCTGACACCGCCACAAAGTGGTTTTCGCCATCAGACCTATTTTTCTTTTTCTCTTTTGTTTTGAGACTGAGGTACTTAATATCAGGCTCCGTCATGCTGGTTGTTGGTTCACTGGTGGAAGAAGCCACGTGTTCGAGAGCATTCAGATAGCAAGCAATTTCGTAATCATTGCGAAATGTGAGGAATGTGGGCTCATGGTGGCGCTGGGGCCAGTCAATCAGGTCAAAGTGAACAAGGGGCAAGTCAATGGTAGGTTCGATGTTGTGAATGTGAAAGGTGTCATCTCTGGTGACCATATAATCGGAGCTCATCAAGTCTTCTCCTAAGATACCTGAATTGGGGCTCATCCTATCAAACGAAGCATCGTCTACTAAGGCGATTTGAGGAGGGCAATCCTCTAGTCTGACACTAGGATCGTTAGTTGCATCGGGTTGGGTACTATAGGCATGAATAATATCCACATCTAGATCAATTGTTGCATCTGAAAGCGAATCCCATTCATATTCATGGGAGTCTATCTCTGAGTCATCATTTAGGCCTCGTGATGTAGAAGCCTCAAGGTTAGGAAGGGTTTCCCCCTCTCTAGTGCTAGTATTGGTACTATCCGTCGCAGCTAGGACAGTAACATTTTCCTTTGTCGATCTAGAAGTCACACAATCACTATCCGTCGCAGCTGGGATAGTAGAATTATTAAGCATCAAATCTGTGGAATCTCCCCAAAGGAGTTTCGTGGAGGGCACCCAATCATCAGACACATCTTGTTGATTGGAGAGATCGGGCGTATAATCTGTATCACTGTCGCTGTCCGTTGCAACTGGGACAGGGATACCTTTCTTCTTCTTGTTCTCAAAACCTAAGCCGATCGTGGACTTATTTTTGCGTCCAAAGAGAGCATGATCAAGAGGCTCAGCTTTAGCATCCAGCCTATGACTAAGGGGACCAAATCCTGGATATCCCATATTTTTGACCAGTGCATATCCTTTCCCATAAGTTTCAGGTGAAGGAGCAAAATTCTCATTATGTTTGTATTTCTCTTCGTGATATATCCAGTTCCTTACAGCAACTTCTTCTTTCTCTTCTTGAATGGGGACCGAAGACTCAACAAATTTCCCAAATAACATCATTGCTGATGATGAAGGCTTCACATTTGGGGAGGGTCTCCCATAAGACCTAGGAGAGATTGGCATTTTTGTAAAAGAATCAATCTTATAATCTCCCATCCCAAGGTCCATGGTCTTGAATTTCTTCTTGCATTTTTCAAGTGAACTACTAGGATTGTCAGCTTCTCTGTTCAAAGGTACATGTGATCCCGCAGAAACGGTATTAACTGATAGAGCACTGTCTCCCGGGATGCAAATTTATACACCATTATGGGGGAACTTAACACACTGGTGATATGTCGATGGGACTGCCTGCATTTCATGAATCCATGGCCTACCTAGCAAAATGTTGTAGGCGAGAGGTCCAACGTCAATAATTTGGAACAATATGTCTCTTTCTACAGGACCAATACGAATAGGCAAAACAGCCAATCCCTTAGAACTTCTTTCTGCTTCATCATATGCTTTGATTGTGATTCTTTTCTTTGTGTCAATGACGTTCTCAGAATACCCTAGAGCTAGCAGCAAACTCAGAGTACAAATATTGAGCCCCGCACCCCCATCTATCAGTACACGTCTAACACGGGTTTTATGAATCATGACCTCGATGTGTAAGGCCAAATTATGTGGGTGACTAATGGATTTGTCATCTTCTTCTGAGAAAGTGAGGAAATGAGGGCTAGCCAAATGGTTGACCATGTTTTGGAATTGGTCGATATCTAAGTTATTAGGGACATTGGCTGCTCGCAAGGCATCCTCGAGGACGCGCTTGTGCTTAGGAGATAATTCTAAAAGCTCAAAAATGGATATCTGAGCGGGTGTACGTTGTAGTTGGTCAATAAGATTGTAATTGGAATCAGGACCAACGACAGGTTTTGGAGGAGCACCTTTGGATGTGGGTTGTTTAGACTTGCTAGGGCTAGGGCCTTTGATGATAATGGGTGCTTGAGCCTGTCCCCTAGTGACAACATTGAGGGACCGGGGCATTCCTTGTGTGTGAGGACCTCTTATCACCACAGCGGGTCTTTCATTAGTCATAGGAATTGAGTCCACATTATGTCCATAAGGATCTTTCTTTCTCACCATGTTGATATTATCGTCAGCCACGTCAAGCATATTAATCACATTATCAGCATGTGTGTATGTGTAGTTAATAGCCGCCTTGCCATTCTTACTAGAATTCTCTCCTTTTTCATATTTAGGCAAGGGCTCTTTAAAGGCTTTATGGTCTGCATTAGTAGTTAACCCACCCACTTGTAATTGTCCTTTCTCAATAAGGTCTTGGACAAGATGCTTGAGTTTGAAACAATTTTCTATATCGTGTCCAATCCCATTATGGAAAACGCAAAAAGCCTTAGCATCCCACCAATGAGGTAAAGGATCTGGTATTCGATGTTTTGTAGGATCCTGTGGGTGCGCCAGATTATGAGCAACTAGTGTCTTAAAAACATCTGCATAGGATTCTCCCAATTTAGTGAATTGTCTTTTCTCCGTTTTAGATCTCTTTTGATACTGAGGTTTGTCTTGTTGCGTTGATGATGTTTGCAACTTCATAGCTTGAACTGCATGAGAGAGATTAAGAACTCCTTCATTTTTGACTTGAGATGAATCAACAACTCCGTCGTTGACGACTTGCTTGTTTTTGTTCCAAAAAGAGTTCTTTTTGTCCTTGTTACCATTAGTATTGTTATTTTGGCTATTGTTGTTATTTGTTGGTTTAGCCAAAATCCCTTGTTCTTTTAGGACATCCTCAATGCGACATGCCACCTCTACCATAGTATCAAAAGAATTAAATGGAATCTTCTTGACTTCATACTTGAGTTCTGGTATTAGATTGTTCACAATGATATCAATTCTTTCTTCTTCAGGGATTCTCCTTGGGTATTTTGAACACAATCGCCTCCATCGTTGCAAAAAGGTGACAAAAGATTCCCCTTGATTTTGCTTAAGTTTACACAAATCAAGCATGGTGACTGACCTAGATAAATTGTAAGCAAAATGTTGTACAAATCTTTGGACAAGTTCTCTAAATGTCCTTACTGGAGGGGAAAGGTTGGTGAACCACTCCATGGCTTGACCTTTTAAACTCCTTGGGAATAATCTCAGCAAGTAGGAGTCTTCGTGGTGAAAGGAAAAGCTCATTATGTAGAATTGTCGAACATGGTCATGAGGGTCACCCGTGCCATCATATTTGTCGTATGTTGGGAATTCAACTTTCTTAGGGAATTCTACCATCACCACACTTTTGTCAATGGGATTAGGACATATGGAGTCCAAATGAAATGTACTCTTGGGAGCCTTCATTCTGTCTATATCCTTCTGCATTTGTAAGATTAACTCATCAGTTGAAGGATTCTGTTTCTTGATTTTTTGGTGAACATCAAAGTTATATGGAACTTTAGCGCCTTTGTTGATAAGACTTTCCAAAAATTGGTCTTTGTTTTGTTCCACGTATTGCTCCACATAGGCTTGAAAGGATGGTTCTTGTTGCATAGTCATGAAGTCCATATGATCGGATTTAGCATAACTGCCTCCATGTTGTGAGCCATGATGTGCTCGTTGGGAGGGTTGCTTTGAATGTCTATGAGACGATTGTCTCCTATGATGGTCATATCTTGAAGTCCTTCTTCCTCTAGGACTTGGGGATCGTGAGGGTGTCTTTGATCTTCTTCGAGGGCTAGGGGAAGGGGTAGATGGGGGCGAGTTGGTCCCACTATTGGCTCCCCTCCTGTTAGATCGATTTTGGAGTTGTTGTGCATAGAGTCTATCTTCTTCTTCTTGGGCGACTCTTTTCTGTATATCCAACAATGCACGTTCCTCTTCCTCTAGTTGTCGGAATTTTTCCTTTTTTGCAGCCTGTTCATCTAAGTAGGCTTGCTTCTCTCTCTCAATGCTTCTTAATCTTGTATTTGCATATCGAGAAGTGTCCTTAAGTGGGGAGGTCTGTCTTGAATGCCTTATTGCATTAGCTGCGTTGATATGGTGATCACCAGATTCGTTGTTCTAGTCTTCGTGTTGTGACCCTGAATCTGAGTGGGCTGACTTATGCTGTCTTTCAGCTCGTTGTTGAGCATCAAAATACCTCGCGTTGTTAGGAGGTGACCCGGGTGGACTGGCATGAGAAGAACCACCATACTCTCCTCTGTGTCATTGGAAGATATCCTCGAGAGTTTGATTCATGGCTTCTCTTTGTTGCCGGGTGAAAGTGTAACTCATGTCCATGCTTGATGAAAGTGGTATGAAAGAGGTGCTCACTTCACTAGGGTTAGCTTCCGGATTGAAACAAACCTCGGATTCACTCTTAGGAGATTGGTCAAAAAGGGGTCCTTTTCCCTTAGGTTGTCGACGGGTCTTGATAGGTGGTAACTGGCTAAAGGCAACAGGGGGTCGCTTCCCTTGATTAACTTGGTACCTTGTCGTAACTGACATGAAAGAGAGATATTCTCAATGATAAGGTGACCTTTCAAAGTGTCCACACCAAACTAGGATAATCGAAATCCTCTATTGTCCAAAGAAAGATGAAAAAAAGAAAAGAAAGGGGGCTTTACCAACACTGTCAAAGAGGTGCTTCAAATCAAAGGGTGACTACCCTTGCACTTTTGAATCAGGAGGTTGGACTAGGCCAAAAGATAATTGAAAATGAAAGCGATTTGGACAATAAGAGAACTGAAATTTTCCCAGAATATAGCTAACACTTTTAAAGATGAACCTTGGCACCAAGAATGGCTTTCTAACTTGACAATTATTCCAAAGTGACTTTGTAAACCAAATGATGCTATCCCAAAGAACTAAGAACCAGAGATTTGGAGTCAAGACAGATCTCAAACGTCAGGGTGAGAAGCCTGTTCTAAGACCTGGCCTAATTGACAGCAACTGAAACTGACCAAAATTTAAGCACGACAAAAATGAGTCAGGCGATATACTCCAGGCTACTGGGGCGATAAACCTCTACCCGTGCGATACTTCGCCCTAAGACAGGCGATACTTCTTAATACTATAGGGCGATATACCCCAGGCAGGCAGGGCGATAGTCCATCAGGGGTGAACTATCGCGCGATATTTCTATTCAAAGGGTGCGATATTTCTATCATGTGCGAAGTATCGCACGATACTTCGCCTTACAGGGTGCGATACTGTTGCAGAATTATTCAACTCTTGACCAGAATTGGGTGAAATTTGCGTTTTTGGGTCTGTTTGGTCAAAATTTTCAGTCTGAGGGTTGATGTTCTTGGTTTCAGTCACAGATTCAACAGCATTCGGACAGGTTTGCAAACAGTAAAGGATCAAACATGTCTTCAAACACTTGAAACAAGGGCAAAAGCAACCTTGCCAAGACAAACACTTGTGATATCAAAATTGAAAAAAAAAAGCACCCTATGAATGCTACCGATTGTTTGCATGTTGAGAACGTTTACACTGGTATTACACAATCGAAGACAATTCAAGCAATTACTACCTACAAGACAAGGCTCAATACTTATCAACTTAGCCCACAACTTGATGCCCCCTTGCCTCACACCAAGTGGTTGCCCACAAGAGATATTGGCTTTGTCATGGAAGTGTCAAACAACACAACCAAAGGGGCACATATGGTGAGTATCTTAAGGTGATCCGGGTAAACCACTTGGATCAATCCTTGCACTAAGAAGATAAGCGGCTAAAAGAGGGTGGCTTCTATCTAATGGTTCTTAATAAGGATTTCCGTTCACAACACCCCTCTTGCTCCTCATAAAGGACTAGGACCTCGCGGCCTCAAGAGTACCTTAAGCATTCTTGCTCAATGTTTTCCTCATGGTCACAATCCCACAAGTAATGACTATGTTGCATGTGTAATGACTATGTTGCATGTGTAGTTGGATTAGAGGTCCACATTCGACTATATACATTTTGGCACCTACCATGGGGCAGAAAAGATCAATTTCTGGCCTCATTCTTGATTTTTCTAACAGGAAATTTAAGCTCTGTCGTGCATCCGTACTCCCTGTGTACAGATTCTCACGCGAGAATCCAGAGCATACCACATGAAGTTTCACTCTTAGTAGCACTCTCTTGTGCGAGATAACACTTTCTCACATGGCACCCTGTACTTTTGCGCATGTTGTGGAGTACTTCCTCATGCGAGATTTGGATACAGTGTTTTAGATTTTTCAGTCTCTGTCTTTCCTGTTCGAGATTTTTGACAGTTTCCTGTTTGCTATTGTTTACCATTTCTCTGTTATTTTCACAACATAACAATTTTCTACAGGATGTTAGTCTAAGAATATGAAACATGCTAATGGTTTGATTGTAGGCCGATAGTCAAAGATCTCATAAAACGTTGTCTTTGTTTCTCACTTTCATTCACATAGTCTAAATAGGGCTCCATTAAAATTTCTTGAGAATTTTGATAGTGGGTAGGGAATTTGGCTCTTCATTACATGGAGGTGATGACCATGAATGAACCCAAAAACCTAATGATCCTACTAATATGACAAATTCTTGGGGAAGTGGAGAAAGGTAGTGAATCTTTAGGCTTCTACTTGCCAGGGGATTATGCTCTTCTCTCTTTTGAGAGAACCAGAAACCCAAAAGTTTGTAGATGTGGTGGAGTGAAACTAACTCAGTGATGAATCTTCTTGATGTGTTTGGGTAAGGAAACAAGATAGAGAAGTATGCTCTTCTCCTTTTAGGAGAATCAAAAAATCTGACCCCGAATTCGAACCAAGTCTTGTGTCACCTTTAGAGGGCCTGTCGGAAGTTGAACCTCCAGGAATGACCCAAGTGAGTACACACCTTTCACCAGTGATTCTGCCTCACTATAATCAAGAACGCTTTGTTGATTCTAAAGACTCCAAAGCCATGTTAGCTTCCTTCTCATTATTTTGACTATCATCTTGAGAAGGCCTTGTCTATTGTACTGAGTGGTGCCACTCCTAGCCCTACTTGTAGGGGTGTACGGCTTTGAAGTGTTGGTGTGGCTATGAGGCCCTAGCCCTGTATCAGGGGCACTGAAGGTTAGTATGAATGGAAGCCTATTAAAAACTTTCCTTAGCTAGTGGCCTACCTGATTCACCTCTAAAAAGAGTCATAATCTTTGCACAAGGAAGGGGAAGAATCTCTCCCATAGATTCCCATCATAAGCATACACCTGGATGCTTGAAGGTGGTATACGACACTGGCCCCTACCACAAGGGTAACCTTTGAATATATACTATTTAGTCCTTGGAAACACCAAAAACATGGGCACCCTCTAGGGGGTGACATGGTTGTGTGAGGTGCACGTATGCGCATAAGCAATGGGGCAAAGGTTTTGTCTTCTCACCATTTTTTTGGTAGGGATAAGCTATGTGTTTTTTATCGAGTCTTAAACATTGTCCAATCATTATCAAACAAAGACTCCCCTTATGCTATCAAGTTGCTTTGTCCTTGATAGATCTATTAATGACTACTTCTTGTATCACAACTGCTTGATGTAAACCTTTGTGTCTTTAAACGAATGCTTGAAACCTCAAAATGAGATTGTTGATTAAACTATTTTGCAAACCTGTCAGGAAACTGGATTTTCTGTCAGACATCAATTTAGGTTGTACCTCAGAATTCAACTTTTACCTCAAAAACTATGTCAGACTATCAGATTTTGGACTTTTCCTACGTGAAGTTTCACTTTTCAAAGCACTTTCTTGCGCGAGACTTTTCTCTTTCGCGTGAAGTTTGGTGTTCTCTCGCGTGGCCTAGTATTTTCTCGCGCGAACCTGTATCCAGATTTCAGAAATAGAGACTTGTTTTTTGTTGATTGTTTGATTTTTTATCTGATCTACTATTTGCCTAAGGTCTATTTTTTTATCTTCTTTTCATTCACTATCAGAAACCAGGTGTCTCAAGTTAGGAATCGATCAATCTTTGCTTTGACTCGTGTTGTCTCTCATTGGTTTACTTTATCTCTTTATGCCTTTTGTATCTCATGTTGCGATAGTCTTATCTTGGCTTTTCTAGCCCCCTCTTTTGATGATTCATACCAGATCCATCTTGCATCTTGGTTGTTCTAGCCATTTATCTTCTTTTCGTTATCTTAGAGATAGAGTCTAGTGTACACATTAAAATATGCACTTCTATGAACCATTACATGCAAGGTTGCTCAAGAATGAGGCCTCACAAAGCGGCTCATAGCTCTCTATGCATGGAGTTGCAAGGGACTATGAGTTTTGCTCTCAGCTAGAGCTACAAGAAGGTGACCTTGCTAGTCAACCATACAATGAGAGATTCAAGTGAAGACAAGGGCAACAATGCCAATATCCCCAAGAATCTAAATGGAAATGCAATGCAAACTATATGAGAATGCAAATCTAAGCTAAATGATAACAATGCAATGCTTGAAAAGAAATCTAATCTATGAAAGGAAAGTGCAAACTAAACTATGGAAGGAAATAGCAATGGATTACAAATCCTTCCTATTTAGACTATGTGAGATTGCATAAAAGGAAATCTACACTAAGAATGTCATGAATGCAATTATTAAAGCAAAACTATTATGAAAGGCAACTAAGAATGATGAAAGCAACAAGTCTTCAATGTCTTCAAAAAGCTCCAAATGTACCTAGAAAACCTGCAGCATAACAATAGCATAAAATGTGGGTATATGCAAATGAAGGAGAGAGCTCTCCTTTTATAAGAAATGAGGTGAAATGGACCATGGAGATTAAGAGGCAAAAAGTCTTAATCAGCGGTGGAGCTTGAAAGAGGAGCAATCCATGTGCACAAGTATCCTCCAATAGGAAAATAAGAGTTGACTTTATGTCCATATGAGACAAAAAGTGCTTTTCTCCTTTTTATAAAATAGGAATAATGTTTTATTTGTGCAACTTAGAATAAGAGGAAAGTGGGGGCTTTTTTATTTAATTGAAAGGGGAGGAAATATTCCTTTAAAGTAAATAAAAACTTCGGATAAATGGTTAGCCCATAGGATAACAATCCAATATATGATCGAAATTAGGATTTGATCAAGAAATTGATATTGTTGAAAATATTGATAAATGATCAAAATGATTCAGGATTGATAAATTGAATAAAATGGGGCCCAAAGTCTAGGCGACCATTTTAGGGTGCATACATCTAGCATTATCCCGAGTCTTCTCTCATTTCATCTTCATCTATGAAAGTCATGACTAGAAGTGGAAAAACTTATCCCATTCAGAATCCTGGTCAAGGTAGAAGTGAACCTCCAAATCAAGAAATAGGTCATCCCGAACCAGTCATGCAATCTAAGTGTTGTGAGGGATCCTCGAATTCCTTCTTATTCCAAGAGTATTATAATCCATTGTTTCAAACACGGCCTGACTTTCAAGAATATTATAACCCATTATTTCAAGACCAGCAAGACTCTGAAGGGTCACTTTCTAGAATCGATCTTATCGATCCTCTTGAACCTATCAACTCTTTCGATCCTATTTTCAAGATGGGAGATCCATTCCACTTCCCAGGGAGAGGTAAATTCAACAATAGTCATGAGCAATCTCCAAACGACCAAGGTTATAGCCAGTCTTGAAATGACAAGTGTTATGATCAACCCTACAATATTCAACATCCAGTCAATATCAAAGATCTTTGTAGTCTAAAGCAGTGACAAGGGGAGCCTTTCTTGGCTTTTCTCCAAAGATGGAGACAACTTTGCATGAAGTATCCATGTAAGTTACCTAAGTCTGAAAAGCTCAATATCTTCTTGGACAATCTTGTCCCAGATTTTGGATACCAAGTACAATTACAAGGTCCCCTCACTTTTGATAGCATGATCAAGCAAGTTGTGAGGATAGATGCATTTATGATTAAAAAAAAGGGAGATCTAACTTTGAACAAAGACAACAAGCAAGGACTTTCTCCCTCAAACAAAGATAAAGATGAGTTTGTCAACAAGAATAGAAATGTTGTGAATAATGGGGTTGTTGACAATGTGATGCCAGAACCCTCAAAGTTAGTTTTCAATCTCAGCTCTAGCATACAAATGGTTAAAGCCACTGAGAAGGTTGTGACAGAAACTCAACCACCTTCAAGATTTTCTAGAAACAAGCCTTGGGCCTCTCAACCCAAGCGTGACTTCACTTCCTTGGGAGAACCTCTCAATGTGGTTTATAGGACTTTGGTGTAGGACCAAATACTCGTTCCTTTGGAAAAGCATCTCTATGACCCGCAACCACGACCCACTTGGTGGAATGAAAATGCCTATTGTGATTATCACCAGAACAAGGGTCACAAGACTTCTACATGCCTTCAGTTGCATCATAAGGTCTAGGATTTGATTGAAAATGGTGACATGGTTGTGGACAACCATAACAAGAGTTCAGACCATCAAACATTCAAAGATTCCTTTCCTCCTCATGAGAAAGGTGAATCATCCAAGTCTAAAGATACCAAAAATGTGCCTAACTATACGTACGATAATAATGACATTGTCATCAATATGATTAAACCTGTCGATGTTGGATACTGTGACATGGTCACTACTCCAAGGAGCGAGGATGCTCCTAAACCCAAAAATCAATTTGTCTTGCAAGGCCCTGCGCCTCCCTCTTATAACTTCACTCAGTCTCCAGCTTGTGCGAATGCTATCACTCGATCTCATTAGAAGATCATTCTCAAAAGTCCCAAACCTTCAACATCTAGATCAAAACTATCTATGGATAAATCCCTCACTGAGGCAAACATCCCCAAAGATCTCGATCTCAACCAGTTTCAATCTATGGTGGGTCACCTGACCTCGCCTCACTATTTGTCCTTTTCTGAAGAGGATGATCATTCCTTAAGCCAGCTGCATAATGCTCTCCTACACATTGAAGTTATGATAGGCCCCAAGTGTGTTTGTCGCGTCCTCATTGACAATAGTTTTGGACTAAATATTTTCTCTGCTAAGCTGCTTAACCAAACAACAGACAACTTTCTTCCTGCCAATAGAGAGTCCACTGAGTTCTATGATGCTAAGCTAAAAGAAATAGAAAAGACCCTAAAGATCAAAGATATTGGCATGGGGGAATATCAGATTGAGTCCATCTTGTCACTGACAGCTCTCCCCACATCTTTGCATTCCTTTGAGAGACCCTCTGAAGATAGATTTGGTACTGGCTATCAGGGCCATGAACTTGACCAACCTAGCTGCAACTTCCAGTCATTTAAGGATTCAAATAATGGAGACATAAAAATCCAGCCTATGACACATGAAGGGCTCTTGAATATTCAACATTCTGATTCTGACTATCTATCTCAAGAACATGATCTTGGGCCTCACCAGGAGAATTTTATCCACTCTACTGAATAGACTCCTACTACTGCTAGCTCTAATGGTACATATACTAATTGGGGCAACTATCTGATGTCTCCCTCATCTCAGGTATGCCTTGTGGTATACCTATTTTAGATTGCTCCACCACTCCTGCTACTGAACAAGATCTTATTGTTGAAGAAACACTTCCTGTGATAGAGGATAGCGATGAAGAAAATCTACCACCTACTATATCTCTAGTTGATTACATGTCAGATGCTACTACAAAGATACCAGTTGATGCTATACACAACTATGCAACTCCTACCAACTCTGAAAGAGAATAAAGTTCTAATCCTCCAGATCAAGAAACTGATGATGATCCTTTCCACTCTCCTGTGGAGATCATTCCTATGGCTCCTAGGCCATCTACTCCAAGCTATACTTCTACCACTCCAGAAAATCATGGGTGTGAGAGACGCCATCCTATTAAAGTCTCATGGAATATTGGTAGATCCATAATTGAAATGGTTCCTATTTGCGCACTCATACCACCTGAAAGGGGACCTGACTCTTGGGATAGGTTATCTTGGTTAGGCTCACATAATATTCCTCCAAACTTATCTGACTCTTCTAGGACAACTTGTAATCGACAACATTCTATGGAAGATAATTTTCTCGATCTATCTGATTCATTCATGCACGATGAGGATGATGTTGATATCTTTGCACTTGAGCCCATCCCATTGACTACTCATCCTCCACCTCCTCCCTAAGATAAGTGGCTCATCCACTTTCCACTCCACCTAAACCAGCCATATAAGCCTCTTTCATCCACCATTCACAAGTCTTTTGGAAGTAACTTGGATGTGCAACATAAAAACAAAAATAATAAGAATCCACATATATCTCAAGGTCACCATGTCCCATCTAATCGACATGTGACTACAAAGAAAAAAAAAAAAGAAATAGAGGTGTTCAAAAGACCGCAAAGGTCCTCAAAGAGAAGAAGACAATCAAAAAAAAAAAAAAAATGGTTCTCGAAATCCATCTTACAAGCATTGTCATCAAAAGCACCTCAAAGTAAAGAAGAAAAAAAATCAAAAGCTATGTGGATTGCAAAAAATGGAAATCAAAGTTGTCATTCGAGATTCCAAAATTCGCATGCTTCCCCCCATTGCATCACCTTTGCCCCTCATACTTGATACTCCTCACTCCATCTTGCCTCTTCCCAAAGTGCATATCAGTATCTCCTCATTTCTAATGATGTGATTAAGAGATATCCAGAATGTACTCTCCCTAAGTGTTTAGAGTGTGGGAAATCTAACAAAGAGTTAAGATGCATCTGCAAGGAAATTTATGGGTCTCACTTAAGTGATATTTCCTTGACTATGGATCTCTCAACAGCTGGGCACTAATGGTTGGATCTTCTGTCACTACTACAACATCTGGTTCTGATTCTACAACTTCTCATATGACTAATATGACTACTGCTACAAATGACTATGTTTCCAAAGATTCCTACTGAAGGAGAGCAACTCAAAGTGTCAATCAATGCTCTTCATCTGAAGAAGTTCTGCAACTAACATTCTCTGCATGCTCATGTACATACTTATTGATCTTGAAAAAATCCTAAAAATGATATATTGTCAAAAATCCTAAAAATTACAAAATGTCTTGAAATAAATGATCATCTTAGTGAAAACCTGTTTAACAGGTGCTTTGATGTATCTATTATCTTGGTGAAAACCTGGTAAACAGGCGCCTTGATAATAATTTAAAAAAATAGAAAAAAATCAAAAATACTAAAAAAATGAGATATTCAAAAAATATAAAAAAATCAAAAAGAGAAAAGTACAAAAAAAAAATTGGAAAAGAAAAATGTGCCATTGATGAAAACCTGGTAAACAGGTGTCATGGTAGCAAAAATAGAATCTCTGCCAAGATGGTGAAAACTTGGTAAACAGGCACCACTTGTTTCCCGAAGCTACATCTCATCTCAGCTCCATTTGGCTCAGCTAGTTTTCTTGTCAAGCTTTAGTTTGATGTCCTCGCTTTCCTGCTTTAGTTTGTTTCCTGCTTTACTTTTTTTCCTGCTTTAGTTTGTTTCCTGCTTTGGTTTGCTAGCTCATGCTTTCACTCTCAGTTGCTTGCTTTCAGTCATCTTCAAGATTTTCCTCGACTCTTCATGGATTGGAACTGGTTCACGCTTAGGGGCACCTGCTTGGTCTAGGGGGCATTGTCCTATCACTTTTGGAAGTTTTGTTTGTGCATCAGTCACCAGCGATTCCCTCTGTGTCTGCCTACTAATGCCTAGCTACTTTTGAGATCTCTCTCCTTGAGGATCTCATGTATTGGTCACCAATGGTTCTCACTATGCCTGCCTACTGATACTTAGCTCTTGTTCTACCCCTCTCTTTCAGGATCTCTTCTATACATTAGTCACCAGTGGTTCTCACTGCGTCTGCCTATTGATGTTCCACTCGTGCTTTACTCTCTCTTTTGAGAATCTTCCTTGTATCAGTCACTAGTGATTCTCACTACATCTACCTGTTGATACTTGGTCCATGCTCTGATATCTTCTTGAGACTTCATCTCTCACAATGGTCACCAATGGTTCTCACTGTGTCTGCCTGCTATCCCTATCCCGTCAAGACTTCGAACATTGTACACTTGATTTGACTTCAACTCAGTTGAACATGAACATAAACTGAAACTAAAACTGAATTTGTGTTTCTTTGAAGCATGTTGAGCTCTTCCTTTGCTTTTTTTTTTGTTTTCTTTATCATTTCCCCTCAAGCAACTCTAAGATGTCTTTCTTGACTGAGAGAAATGAAGACTGGGGGAATGATCTTTTCTTAGCTTTCTGTTTGTTGGTTTAGTTCCAACGATCCAATGAATTGACATAAGAGGGGTGTCCATCTATAAAGCCTTCATCTTGTATTGGATGGCCATGCGTACCTTGACTCCTTTTATATGGACGCTTTGGTGAGGTTGGTTCTTCTCCTTGTCTATTTTTGAGTGACTTCTTTCTGCTACAAGTGAAATTGCAAATGCTCGTCCTACTAAGTGAATGTAAGGGTCACTGCGAGCACCATTGAAATGCTTATCTTTCACCTAGAAAATAGAAGAAACTCTTGTGTGTCTGGTGTGTCTGTGTGCAAGCAACATTCAGGTCATTCTAGCAATTGTGCTTTGATGCTTATGTTAAATTGCTAAATTAAAAGGAATAGATGTTTAGGTCATTCTGGCTTCTTGTGCCTTAATGCTTACACCTCATTCCGACAAATCTAAGACTTATGTCATATTCATATTCTCATGATAGCGATGTGAGTGAGGATTGTATGGTATCTTGTGAATGTCTGTACCTAAAAGGCTCTATGATGATAATTCAGGGAGTCCAACAACCAAGTCCTAGGATTGCATCTGTTCATTCTTAGACTTGCATTTAGCTTAGGCTTGCATTTTCATTCTAGGCTTGCATTGAGACAATGATTGGTGCTCTCTTGATTGTCTTCTTTTCATCAAAGGTTCTCATCTTTTGTCCTGGGTTCCTCTTGGCTGCACAAGTTTTCAGGATCGAAATCGACATCTGACATCTCTAGATAGCTCGAAATCACGTTTCAAATTTTGGGATCCTTTGGGATCAGATGCTAGTGCAGTCAACCTTATGGCATCATCTTCCTACCAGATCCTCATCTTTGCATCATGTTCTCAAGATCTTTTCTCTTTTCATCAAATTCAACTCTATTCAAATCTGGTCAACTGTGATCAAACTAGGTAAGTAGGACCTTTGCATTACTCTGATTTTCTTCTACAACTTCTCCAATCTAGTCTAATTACTTCTGCTCTACAACCTCTTATTGTTAATCATCCTTCTACTATGTCATCATTTTGATTTTGCTCTCGAGGGGGCAGGATGATTGCATCATTTGAATCTTGTTAAATCACCTCTTGAATTATTCTGATCTGAATTAAAGCCCTCACCGCTTGAGGCATCTCACCAGTTCTCATTGCTAGGGGCATCTCGGTGCCTCACATCTTGCTATCCGGTCATCTATCTTTTAGGTATCTGAGCAATCTTACTCAGATCCTCGAGAATCAAGCTTCATTCTTGAGATGGTTCTTGAAATCTTTTAGGTATTAGGCCAATCTAACCCTAATTCCAGGGAGTCAAGCTTTGTTTTGGAGATGGCTCTCAAAATCTCTTTTGGACCGTTATCTGGGCAATCTAACCCGATTCTTGGAGGGCTAAGCTTCATATTGGGGCAATCTAACCTTGATTCTGGATACAGTCCTAAGTCTGCATCTCTCATCAATTGGTATTGGGTCAATCTAACCCTAATTCCAGTTCTCTCAAGACCGTTGTCTTCACAATCTAACTTAGACTTCAAAAAATCATGCTTTGATCTATTCGGTGTCTTGGTAACCTAACCTAGACTTCTACATTTCTCATCATCTGTCACTTCAAACTATTCTTTGAATCAATGCACTATTCGCACATCAATTCAAAGAGGGGCAAATGTAATACCCCAAAATTGGCACCTAATAAATTCAATCAATTTTGGTGCATTTTCATCAATTTTACATTTTCAAAGTCCTACTTTTCTAAGAAATTTTCTCTCTCCTACCTGACTTAATTCGACATGATGTTAATTGCAAAAACCCTAAATTGCATTAATCAAATATTAAAATTAATTCCTAAAGTCTTTGACTTTTATTAGCTAAATTACCCCTATGATAAGTTAATTTAATTCTAAAGTCCTAAATGCTTTCAATTAAATTAAACCCACCCCATTTGGCTAATATACATAAAAAGGAATTAATAATTACTTGTTATTTGAATGGACTCCTTTATTTGAATTGATAATTCAAAATTATTCGAACAGTCACCCATGTGGCAATATCCATTCTTTTAATTAAGTAATTCATGTCTTTTTGTCTCAATTGGGAATGAAGAGTCAGGAGTTTCAAATCAAGAACCTCTTCATTCTCTCCCTAGGCTTGTCTATAAAATGAACCTTCTTTTCTCATTCAAAGAGGGCAATTTTGAGAGCACACAAACTATAGCAAAATTCTATCTCACTTTTATTCATATTTTCAAGCTTTCATTGCATAATTAGCTCATTTTTCATTTTAGTATAATTGCATCTTCATTACTAGTATAATTTTCTCATTGTTCTTAGTTTAATTGGCATATTTCTTTCAAGCTTTTAGATTAAAATATGCATTTCAATTCTTAGCTTAAAGATCATATCTCCATACTTAGATTAAATTGCACTTCATGCTAGATTAATTGTATTTTGATTACCTTCATAGCTTTCAAATCCTCCATTGTAGTATTGGTCTATGCTTGTTGGCTCTCATTTTGAGAGTAATTAAACACCCCGTCTGCATAGGAGGCAACAGGTCACTTCACCATGAATTTCAAATTGAGTAATCCATACTCTCTTTTGTAATTCGATTGCATGAGTAATGACTATGTTGTGTGTGTAGTTGGATTAGAGGTCCACATTCAACTATATACATTGGTCATATGAAAAAAGATTGCACAGGTAAGCAATTTAAACCTCTTAATTGTTATTGTTATAATTATCATGGGTTTGGACAAAGAGCTATTGAATGCAGAAAACCTAAATTTGTTGAGAATAACAATAGTAGTAGAATGTTTAGAAATACTAACCATGCAGACAAGAAACCTACTGAAGATATGAACAGAAGAAATGGAGTAGTATGTTATAGATGCAACAAGGTTGGAGACATTGCTAGAAATTTCAGATCACAAATAAATCAGCCTAGACCAAGATATGGAAATAATGGAATAGTTTGTCAGATATGTAACAAGATTGGCCATACAACAAGGTTTTACAGAATGAGAAATAGAGTTTTTCATCATAATCCTAACCCTAGAAGTCATGCAAGAAGAAATGAAGATGGAAGTAACAATCAGAAAGGATGTTGTAGTAATTCAGAAGAAGTGAAGTTTTATAAAAGCACAAATCAAGGAGATATCTTTAGAACTGAAGGTAATCAGAAAGGTGAAGTATCAAGTGGTAAGAATGAATCTCTACTTGACCCATCTCAAAGTACTTGATTCATGAAAATTACAGTAGAATAGGAACTTAGATTAGTGTAGAAGTTGATACATGATGAATTGAGTCTTGTGCAGTTAATGCAAGGTATTCTATGATGTATTGATGCTATGGTTAAGAGCGCATAGAAAAATATTATGTTTTGTGAGATCGCAAGGATTTTTAAGTTTTGCAGGTTAACAGAATCATCTTTTTGGAAAGAAGCGGCAAAAGAATTGAATGCGATGTCAAATCTATGTGAGATTGCAATGATAAAAGGTTATGATTGGTATTATTTGATCATCAAAGTGAATACAAGTGCTAAGGAGATCAAAGAGAAGTGATTGGAAGTGTTTTGCAAGGATTTGGTGAAGGATTTTTGTGTCGAATCTACGCAAGCCCTGAAATCATGAAATCAAGGTATTTTACTTGGCAGATCTCTAAATCAATTAAGGAATTAGTGGAAGTCATGCATATTTTTTTTTATTCACAATGTCAGAGATAAGAATAGACCTAAGATGAAAAGGGAACCAGTAGAACCCTTGGAAGATGATCCTAAGTTAGCTTTATCATCCATACCTGACAAAGTTTTACATCTAGAAAATGTTAGAAGTTATCTAGGATGTAAGCTAGAGACTCTCACTGATAGTGATTTCACAAAAGAATATCAGAAGATCTACAATTAGGATATGTCATTGAAATCAGGGTTTGAGCATTTGAAAGATAATGAGATCATTAAGTATGCCTTACAATATAAATTTGACAATGAAGAATGTACCAAGATAATTCTAAGCAAAATTCATAATGGGAAGTTTTGGTTAGATGATAGAGTGATAGATATCAAAGCTGACCTAATTCATTAGGTAACTAGTCTATCTAAAACTAGAGTCATTCCTTTCAATGAGAAGAACATGAGGAAAATAGTTATAGACAACACAAATTCATCTTACAATGGCAGGGGAATAGTAATTAGCAAGATACAACAAGATGATGTGAGATATTTGTGTAAGATCCTTACAACTAAGTTTTGTGCTAACTCTAGAGAAGATGACATGGCAATAGGAATGATAAATGTAGCCTATTTGATGTGTGTTGATAGAGTACAAGTTGACATGTGTGAGATTTTGAGAATTCAGTTGTTTGAAAATTTGGAAAAGATAAAGAGGACTAAGTATTCTCAGTTTAGTTTTTCATCATTAATCACTTATATGTTTTTCCATTTGTTGAGAAGATTTCCTTACACCATTGGTAATGATTGGAATAATGGCCAAACCACAATGGAAAGAATTAATAAAGTGCAGTGTTAGTAATCAAAACATTTCAAAATTTGATGACAAGCAGATCAAGGATCCCACAGTCCCTTGTGGAGAAGTATAAAAATGAGATATGTTTCATGGTTGATACTGACTTTACATACATTGAAGCAATAGAACCTAGAGTAGAATTCATAGACCCTCTTGGCTATGAAATATCTAAGATTGAGATAGAAGAATATGTGAGCAGACTACTTAAGTGCAAGTTGGATATTCATAGTAACAGGTTTGGAACCTTTGAGGAGAACTTCAACTCCGCAAAGTCTATCCTTGAAGAGGAATAATCTAAGAAAAGATTTGAAAGTACAATCAAGAAAATACTAAAAGATACAGGGATGACTGAACATGAGTTCTTGATAGCCAAGCAGATAGCAGTAGTAGTTAGAGAAATTGGACAAAAAGAAGTTTTGTCTATGCCACCTTTATCATCAGTTGCAGTTCAGCAAGAAGAGACTCAAGTGAAGGTGAAAGTGGAAGAAACAGAGAAGGATCAAGAAGCAAGAAAATCTACTAGATCATCCTCCTCCACACCTGGTAAAAGAATGTAAGAAATTGCTACTGGACCAGGAAAGAGACATAAGACATTAGTACCACCTGTTCAAAGGAAAATTGTAGAGATTAAAGATGATGAAGATACTCCTGTTAAGAAGAAAACTTGGAAACCTAGAATTGAAAAGGTGAATGAACAAATTATTCAAGATGGAGACTTTACAAAGATGAAAAAATATTATGATCTCTATGATTATGCAGAGAGATTGAGCCTAGAAAATGCAATGGTAAAGAATATGATTTTGTCTGATAAGAAATTTGATACAATTCAGGGTAAGATACCTGATGACTTGTATAAGAAGCTTGTAAATAGAAAGAAAAGAGCATCAGAGGAAGATATATCAATAAGAGAAAATCTTGTAAGAAAGCTATGTGATGTAAGAGATGAAGATCACTTCAAAAAAATCATGAAAGACCTAAACACCCATCTGTTGGTATTAAGCAGAATTGCCACTAGTGACAACACTTATTTGCATTCTGGGTGCAAACCGAGCAGAATAGTGCAAATTGAGTAGAACAGTGCAAACCGAGCAAGACAGTGCAAACTGAGCAGAACAGTGCAAACCGAGTAGAACAGTGCAAACCGAGCAAGACAGTGCAAACCGAGCAAGACAGTGCAAACCGAGCAGAACAGTGCAAACCGAGTAGAACAGTGCAAACCGAGCAAGACAGTGCAAACTGAGCAAGATAGTGTAAACCGAGTAACATTATGTCTACTGAGTCACTAGTATTTACCGAGTTCAAAACCTACCGAGTGGCTAGTATGAACCATGCCTTCACTTCTACCGAGTGCATGATGATGCCAAGTAATGCAGTGGACGCCGAGTATCAGAAAGTCACCGAGTTAGTTTTCAGGAACTGTGTAACCATACTTGGGCCGACTTAGTAGCACTTATGTTTATTTGTCAAGCCGACTTTGTAATTGTAATTGTAATTAATTGTTTAGACTTGTATATAAACAATGTTGTAAAAATGTCAAGATATATGTAATGAATATGAATGTGAAAAAGAAAGAAAGGCAGAGATAACCAAATTACAAAGGACTTCAGCAGTATAAGGAACAACAAAGACAAATTCATCACAGAAGGTGATCAGTACATCAGCGAATCTCAATCAGCAATCCAGTTGCAAAGCAAGAGATCTACTGCTTCATCCTAACAGGTGAATCAGTACTAAAATCCTTTAACCGGGTAGACTTAACAGTCTTTTGTAAAATCTCTTTACCGAGTGCATACTTCATTGTATGTTTGTAAATCCTTTAACAAGGTGGATTTAGCAATCCTTATTGCTCCTAGCAGGGCAAATCATCAGAAGTGATCGAATTGTAAGCCTTAACCGGCCAACTTTATTCTGCAGTACTAAAGCTTTGTGGGTTTCATCCCCACCCCAGTTTTACTTTCTTTTGGAAGGTTTCTGGGTAACCAAATCTATGTGTTATTGTTGTGAATGCTTTTAAGTTTCATGTTTTCTATATGCAAAAGGTTAAAGTGAATTACATGTTAATACATCTGTAATTGGAAGAAAATTTGGAGTTACTGATTCACCCCTCCCCTCTCAGTAACTCGGTTAATTCCTGAATATTTCCAACACCATCTCAGAACAAAGAAGAGGAAAATATAGATTATGGGAGGTAATTATGAAGAAATCAACAAGGAAACTGAACAAGCAATCATTAAGGTTATGACAGAGAATGCTGGAAATCCATAAGTTGCAGCTTAACCTAAAGAGCAAGCAGAAGAAGAAGAACAGTAGGACATTCCCTCTCCAAAAGCCATCAATATTGAGGATGAAGCTATGAATGTTGAAGGAACAAAGATCACTTTGGATAGTGATGATAACCTATTCAAGAATCTTGAAAACATTGTTGACAATTCGGCTTTTGAAGAGCAGGATAGTGCAAAAGGAGAAGAGAAGACAGAAACTAGAACTGAAGAGCCTAAAGTGATAGAGAAGCAAGTATCTATTCCCACCCAAGAAGAAGTTATTCTTACACCTGAGACTGGTAAGAAAACTCAGATTGGCTCTATATTTGAGAATTTGGGAAAGGAAGTAGATGATGATGATCAGATGGAATTGATCACATCTTTGAATAAAATTATTGGAAAGAATAAGAAAGTGAAGAGTCTTGAAGGATGCCTAAAGGAGCTAACTGAGAAGTTACAAGGCATTGTAACCACACAAATTGCAGAGGCAAGTCCACTAGAAAAAGCAAAGAAAGTGATGAACACATTTGATGATGAGTTTACCAACTTATCTAATGTAGCTAAGGTGAAGGCTCAGGCAGCCTATGAGGCCAAAACACTTTTGGACATAAGTTAGAACATCAGGAATGATATCAAAAATCTTGATATCTACATAAAAGACTTAAGAAGGAATTTAGAAAGAGGAAAATTCATGTACATTCAGTGTACAAAATCAGAAAACTTGGTAGTAGAGGAACTGTAGAAGATGAAGACTAAGGAAGTAGAAATTCAAAATGAGATAAACCTTCTTTCAAGTCCTAATGTGAAGGTACTTGATGTTGAAAAGAAAATCTGTAAGATTTATGATGAAATAAGAATTTTACAAGATGACAAGGACATGAAGCTGAAGAGATTCACTCTTTTAAGAGAGCATGTTTCTATAAAATTGAGCATTATTGAACGACAACTAGAAGAATGTATTTCATCCAAGACATCTTTTCAGAAATTTAGTTTTGAGAATCTTCAAGCATGTGAAATTGCATCTTATGGATTGTGCGCACTACTCAGTGTTGCAGATTCAATTAAGAAGGCATGGGAGAAAGAGTTAGAAGTCATGAAGATTAACTTTGTAGATTGTGTTGCAAGCCTACCGGCTTTGCAATACTGAATCAAGGTATAACTTTTTCTTAACACAGTTTTGTCACCCTCCTTATTTTTTTGTCATTGTTGTCAAAGGGGGAGAGATATATAGTAGAAAATTGATTAAGGATACATACTCCTAGGGGGAGTACTGTATAGAGATAAGATTTTTGGAGTCATAAGGATAGTATATACATATTTTTTATTATGGCCACAATTTTGAAGTTTTGAAGTCTAGGAATTAGCCAATTTTCTCATATGTTGCCACCAATGACAAAGGGGGAGATTTTTGGTAATTTGGCTGAGTTGGATACATAGATGTTGTCATTATGGAAACATATGATCTACATGAAGATCACACAGGTCAGAGAGCAAGTATGTCAGAGTGCAATGCAAAATTGTCTAAGTATGAGATAGTGTGTTTTTGTCAGTGTACCCGATGACAATTTTGTTTAGCGATGTTGATTGGAGTAAGTTCAGTGCTTGCACACTTGAACATAGATACTATGGTGACTGTAGAAGACTCACCTGAGAGTGCAAGTGAGTATGGCATGTACGGAAGAATTTATGACAATCTTACTAAAGACAGTGTTAAGCTGACAGGATAGAATATGAAGACTGAATTGGTAAAGAGTTAAGGGATTATTTTGTTTATCAAAATCATGACTTAACAATATAAAGGGATGAAATCCTAGATGTTAACCCTTGGATAAAGATACTTTTTGTAATGCAAGTCGACTGTATGAGTTATTAGCTTTAATAACTTGTATAAAGATATGTAATGATGTAATTGTAAATGAGATGCACACATGTATGTAATAGCGATAGTGAAGAAAAGTAGTGAAGAGATATTGATGTGAAGTTGCAAGTAGTATAAGGTTATGTACCTTGACCTATTTTTGTAATCAGTGAATATTTTATATTACTTGTTTGGGCAATGGGCTCATCTGCTAATCATATTTTGTACTACCAACTCCTAACAGGGTTGAGGCTTCTAACAAGGCCTATAGTCCCTTAATCAGGATTGAGACACTATATGCATGTAATAGACTCCTAACAGGGTCAACATCCTTAGCAGGATACTTTTGATTAGTGGATCTTTGTGGGTACCATCCCCACCGAGGTTTTCCCCTGGCCAGGGTTTCCTCGAGAACAAATAATGTGTTATGAGTTCTTTTGTTTTATTGCTATGCATGTTTTTTAGCTTTCTATGTTATGCATGCATTAAGATAATCTGTTATATCCATAATTGGGCAAAAGTAAAAGTTTGTAGAATACTGATTCACCCCCCCCCCCCCCCTCAGTATTCCCTATTTATAACAAAATAGGCCTATCATCACTTACCCAATTCTATATTCTGAGGACTTAGCAAGATTTTGGGCCCATAGGCCTTGTTGGAAATATAGATGTAGTAACTGAGAGGGGGGGTGAATCAGTTAACCACAAAAATATTACCACTAATCCCTTAAATATCTTAACAAATTATTTACTGTGCCACTTGGTAAATATACAGAGAAATGCTAAAACTTGATTCTTTGAAATGTGTAATAATTAAACTGTTCTTAAGCATTCATCACTGATTAACTTACATGAATAAAGAAAATAACATGAACACAAGAGACACTAGATTTATCGTGGAAACCCAATATGGGAAAAACCACCAATGGAACTAGTTACTATTTTTCACTCTTCTAAAGTGATGCCCGGTTAGAAGCCAACCCGGTAAAAGGTTACAAAACACACTGTTAGGTGTGACCTTGTTAGAGGATTTAATCACCCTGCTAGGAGTGACCTTGTAAGAGGTCTTGAAACAATTCAATAGAACTATCACCTTGTTAGAGGATTTACAAAATGGTTGTTAAACCAACTCGGTTAAGAGATTTTGATATCACTACTACAATTGTAAGAGAGTAACAATGAAATGACCTACAACTGAATTGCTGAATATAGATCTCTGTTCTGCTTCACTAGATCCTTACTGATCAAATAAATCTTTTCTGCTCCTCAAGGATATCTAACCATCCTTCAAAATTCACACATACCTTTCTTCAAAATGATTTCAGCATGATGTATATCTTTTATTCACCACTTGACCTTCTATATATATGCCATTCTAATTAACATTTAGATTGTCAAAGTCGGCACTAATAATTATTATAATAGTCAGCTTAGATAAACAAACTATAATAACAAAATCCTTTGAAAGGCCAACCATGGTCGGTAAAAATTAATCCTGAAAAGATTTCCTTCGGTGACCGAGTGAACTCGATAACCATAGTGAATTCTGCAACATCCTTCGGAGACCGAGAGAGCTCAGTAACCACTACTTTTCCTTTGATAATCGAGGAGGCTCGGTTAACACTGTTACCCTATCATGTTTCCTTTAGACACCTGAGAGAACTCGGTAGACACTAAAAATAGCCTGGCTGACCGACTGAGCTCGGTAGACACTAAGAACCGCTTAGTAGACCGACTGAACTCGGTAGACACTGAGAATGATAAATGATATGACATTTGTGTGACATCAAAGACAACACATAGCTAATCCAACAATGTCCTTCAGACAATTGTATCCAACAATCTCCCTCTTTGGCATTGATGGCAACACAACATGTCATAGCACAATGAAATTTCATAGAGAAACCTAGAGTAAGAAACATATCCTTAGCTTCATTCTGATTCTTATCATCTTCAAACTTCTTTCTCTGACTGAGAACTCTCCCTCTTAACTTCTCAAATTATTCTTCTTAGAAATTTCTTGAAATGACAGCAAACTCTCCCTGTTTGACAACACATGCCAAAGACAACTTACACAGTTTCGGTAAATATCAATGTACCTTATGTACTAATTCATATGCAATGATTCCCTGACTATGCTGCATCAACTAATTGATCTTCAAGATGTTCTGGCCGATGCATCACTAAAACTTTATTTAGTGAACCTCGGACAGGGGAGTGACCCCTAACTTGCCTCTAAGATACAAGAATGCATCCTTAGGTAGTGGCTTGGTGAAGATATCTGCAATTTGTTCTTTTGTATAAATATATTCCAATCTAATTTCCTTGTCCTGCACCAATTCTCTGACAAAGTGATATTTTATTGCAATGTGCTTGGTTTTGGAATGCATTACTGGATTCTTTGAAATATTTATTGCACTTGTATTATCACAAAACATAACAACTAGTTCTTTGATCTCAACCTTCATGCCTTCCAAAAGCTATTTAAACCATACAATATTAGAGCAGTTTACTGCTGCAGCAACATATCCACAAATATTTTTGCCAAAACAATTTTGTTATCTGATCCTTCTTTGATGTATAAATTACTGTTGTCATTAGCTCTTTTGAAATCAATCTGAGTAAGATAGTTATGTAATCTTTCATACCATGCTCTAGGAGCTTGTTTCAGACCATACAATGCTTTGTGTAATTTGCAGACCATGTCCCTTTTGTCTGGATCAATAAAACCTTCAGGTTGCTCAATGTAGACTTCTTCCTGAAGAATACCATTGAGAAATGCAAATTTTATATCCATCTGATATAACTTAAATCCTTTATGTGCTGCATATGCAAGTAAAGTCCTCACACCTTCTAATCTTGCAACAGGAGAAAAAGTCTCTCCATAATCTATTCCTTCTTCTTGAGAATATCCTTTACATACCAATCTTGCTTTGTTTCTTGATACTTGACCATCTTCATTCAACTTATTTCTGAATACCCATTTTGTCCCAATTACATTTCTATCTTTAGGCCTAGGTACAAGAGTCCATGTCTTATTTTTCTTTATTTGCTCTATTTCTTCATTCATAGCCTCAATCCAACTTTCATTTTCCAATGCATCTTTGACATTTTTAGGTTCAAAATCAGCAAATAAACATGTACCTTTTAGTTTACTTCTTTTCATAGTACCGTTTGATTTGTTTCTAATAATCTGATCTGGTTTATGATGCTTTCTAACGTACTTGGCCAATACAGGTTCCTTGTTTCCTGAATGAGTTACATTGTCATCTTCTTCATCTTCAGTTTCAGGTTGCTCGGGCTCGGTAGATACTTGCTCGGTAGCTTCAGACTGAGACTCGGTACTTTGTGACTCGGTCTGAACTTCTTCTTGTGACTCAGTTACTGTACTAGGCTCGGTAGGTGTAGGTTCCTTATTGACAGATGTGTCTAGCAGTGTATCAGGTTCGATGTAAACAAATTTTCTATAATCCTCTGGTTCCTTTTTTCTTTGTTCTTCAGTCTTTTCTGCAAACTCATCAATTCTCACATGTGCACTTTCTATGATTTTGTGAATAGACAAATTTAGACATCTATATGCCTTACTTTTACAAGAATATCCCAAAAATATTCCTTCATCACTTTTTACATCAAATTTTCCTTTTCTAGATTCTTTTAAGATATAACATTTACTACCAAATACTTTTAGGTAACTTACATTTGGTTTGTAGCCATACCATAGCTCATACGGAGTCTTGAATGTATCTTTTCTCAGCTGTACTTGGTTCGAGGTATGAACTACAGTGCTGATAGCTTCCTTCTAGTATTTCATAGCAATGTTCTTTTCAATCATTAGAGTCCTTGCACAGTCCATGATAGATCTGTTCCTTCTTTCAGCTATTCCATTCTACTCAGGAGTTCTCGGGGCTGATACCTGTCCTTTGATTCCTCTTTCAATGCAGAAATTATTGAATTCATGGGAGCTGAATTCACCACCTCTGTCTAATCTCAAGAATTTTATTCTTTTTCCTGTTTCCTTTTCTACTCTTGCTAAATACCATTTGAACTTCTCAAATGCTTCTGACTTTTCTCTTAAATACATAATAGTCATCATTCTAGAGTAATCATCAACAAAGAGAATAAAGAATTTTTCTCCGGTATAGCTCTCAATTCCAATAGGTCCACATAAATCAGTATGCACAATTTCTAAAATATTTTCAGATTGGTAGTTTTTACTTTTAAAACTAGACTTTCCCAGTTTACCAATTTGACAATTCTTGCATAGACCAACATCAGGTTTCTTCAAAGTAGGAATACCTCTTACTTTCTTGAATTTTCTTATTTTCATCATGTTGTCAAAATTTACATGACATAACCTTTTGTGCCATAACCAACTTTCTTCAATTTGAACAATAAAACGTGAGTAATCACCAAGATCAAGATAAAACAGGTTACCTTTGGTTTGTTTGCCTGATCCTATCAGTTTTCCTTTGTCATCCAGCAGTCTTGCTTTGCCATTCATGAATTCAACTTTGAATCCAATGTTAATTAGTTGTGCTACACTTAGAAGATTATGCTTTAGTCCTTCAACCCAATATGCATTATCACATATAAGTTCTTTGGTTAATGAAATTCATCCCTTTCCTTTTATACAACAAGGTTCATTGTTTCCAAACCTTACATTACCACCATCAAAGTTTTCAAAGTGTTCAAACTTAGTCCTGTCACCAGTCATATGATGTGAACATCCACTATCTATAATCCATGTATCATTCTTGCTTATATGAGAGATAAGTTCCATCTCATCTTCATCATTATCAGATTCATCTTTTATAGCAATGAAAACAATTTCTTCTTCACTATCATCCGAATCTTTAGCAAAAAACATGTTTTCTTACCTTTATCCTTGAATGATTTGAAATTTTTCTTGCCATTGTACTTGTAATTTTTCTTCTCATCTTTGCTTTGCTTGTTTTGACACCTAACTGCAATATGACCAATTTCTTCACATGAAAAATAGATTAAGGGAGTTTTACCTTTGTATTTTCCTCTGCCTCTTGAATACTTCTTTGCAAGTAATGCTTCAATAACTTCAAGATCACTATCAGAACTTTCCTCTGATTCTTCTTCACTTTCTAATTGGATTTTCTTCCCTTTCTTGAGTGAAAGTTTGGCCTCAAAAGCTAATTCAATATTTTTAGAAGTTGGAACATAGTTGTCATAGTTATCCAGTTCAAAGGCTATCAATCTTCCAACTAAGGCATCCAAAGTTATATTGTGATTTTCTTCACATCTTCTTTCTTGAATAGCAGAAACTCTTATTGCATAAATAGGAAGTAATTTTCTAAGAACCTTACTTATAACAGTTTCATCATCAATTTTTCCTCCAGAAGCTCTGATTGCACTAACACTTGTCTTGATCCTTTCAACATATTTTGCAATGTTTTCTTCTTCTCTCATTTTCAGCTGATCAAACTGTCCTCTTAGGCTCTCTGCTTTGGCTCTCTTCACATTGTCATCACCGCCATAGATTTTCTTCAGCTTGTTCCACATTTCATGAGCAGTTTTGCAGTCTTTGATTTCATCAAATTCTTCGTAGCTAAGAGCTGATGCAATTTTTATCATCATAGTGTTATGGTTCTTCTTCTCTGCAATGTCTTCAACAGTTAATGTGCCAGTAGGAATTGTATATTCTTGATCAATATATTTGCATCCTGAATCACCAATGGAAGCCAGATGTAGTCTCATGAGACCTTGCCATGCTGAAAAGTTATTTCTATTAAGCCTTGGAATTTCTCTTTTGTAAGACATCCTGATCTTTAGCTTAGGTCCTTGAAACCCTTCCTGCAAGCACCAAAAGCTCTAATACCAATTGTTGGAAATATAGATGTAGTAACTGAGAGGGGGGGTGAATCAGTTAACCACAAAAATATTACCACTAATCCCTTAAATATCTTAACAAATTATTTACTGTGCCACTCGGTAAATATACAGAGAAATGCTAAAACTTGATTCTTTGAAGTGTGTAATAATTAAACTATTCTTAAGCATTCATCACTGATTAACTTACATGAATAAAGAAAATAACATGAACACAAGAGACACCAGATTTACTGTGGAAACCCAATATGGGAAAAACCACCAATGTAACTAGTTACTATTTTTCACTCTTCTGAAGTGATGCCCGGTTAGAAGCCAACCCGGTAAAAGGTTACAAAACACACTATTAGGTGTGACCTTGTTAGAGGATTTAATCACCCTGCTAGGAGTGGCCTTGTAAGAGGTCTTGAAACAATTCAATAGAACTATCACCTTGTTAGAGGATTTACAAAATGGTTGTTAAACCAACTCGGTTAAGAGATTTTGATATCACTACTACAATTGTAAGAGAGTAACAATGAAATGACCTACAATTGAATTGCTGAATATAGATCTCTGTTCTTCTTCGCTAGATCCTTATTGATCAAATAAATCTTTGCTGCTCCTCAAGGATATCTAACCATCCTTCAAAATTCGCACATACCTTTCTTCAAAATGATTTCTGCATGCTGTATATCTTTTATTCACCACTTGACCTTCTATATATATGCCATTCTAATTAACATTTAGATTGTCAAAGTCAGCACTAATAATTATTATAATAGTCGGCTTAGATAAACAAACTATAATAACAAAATCCTTTGAAAGGCCGACCATGCTCGATAAACATTAATCCTGAAAAGATTTCCTTCGGTGACCGAGTGAACTCGGTAACCACAGCGAATTCTACAACATCCTTCGGAGACCGAGAGAGCTCGGTAACCACTACTTTTCCTTCGATAACCAAGGAGGCTCAGTTAACACTGTTACCCTGTCATGTTTCCTTTAGACACCCGAGAGAACTCGGTAGACACTAAAAACTGCCTGGCTGACCGACTGAGCTCAGTAGACACTAAGAACTGGTTAGTTGACTGACTAAACTCGGTAGACACTGAGAATGATAAATTATATGACATTTGTGTGACATCAAAGATAACACATAGCTAATCCAACAATGTCCTTCAGACAATTGTATCCAACAAGGCCTATCTTCTTGATAAATTTGTATTTTCGCATGCATTTCTTCCAAATTACAAACCCAACTAAAAGAGACTGATTTGAAGAATACATAGTGGCAGAAGGGCTAGATATGGCCAATATTTTTGTTGAGGATATAAAAGATCTGTGAGATTTCATCCAGTGGAATAACTAGACGTGGATCAATAAACTTGTGATAAGATTTTTGAGTTTGGTTATTAGCGTTTTATCTTATGGATTGACTTCTTTTATGCTAAAAATGCTTTTTAGTATTATGGGTTCTACTTATTTACACCAAAGTTTGTAGGGTATAGGTGTTCTAGGGTATTTAGACTTTAATCTCAGTTTTATGGCTTTATCTCATGGATTACTTTGGGTTTATATTTTGACTCCTTATACTTGAACTTGTGTAATAACATAATCATATTTTCTATAATAATCAACTCTTTGGTCCTAAAGAATTGCATTAATCTATGGATGAAGATGTATTGAGAATACTATGTGGTTCTTTGGCATTCTGGAGTATCTGACTATTTCATTTCATGGTATTTGGTTCATTTTGATGTTTTCATTGTAAGAGCTTCATCTCCATTTGTTTTAGCATTTTGAGATCGCCCAGGGATTGTTTAGGCTCCGTATATATATATATATATATATATATATATATATATATATATATATATATATATATATATATATATATATATATATATATATATATATATAGAGAGAGAGAGAGAGAGAGAGAGAGAGAGAGAGACGTGTATGTCTATTTGTATACACACACACATTTGCAGAGGTATATTGATATGAATTTCTCTATTTCTTTCCTGCTCTTTTTTAGCAGTTGCATGTTTACTCCATTGTGACGGCTCAATACTTATATAACCTCATCATGTTTGCATTCAGTTTCAAATTCTTCTTTAAAAGAATAGATATTTTCATGATCGGTTTTTTATTAGTTTGGGAGATTTTGTAGGTTCCTCATAAGTTTTGTATGTGTCTTCAATAGGATTTTGGTTATATTCATAGCTCGATTTTTGTTTGATGATGGTCTTTCTCAAGTGATCTTAGTGTTAAGAACAAGAGCAGGGTTAACTTAGTTTGGAAAATATCATATTTCTCTATGGGTAGGGAGTTCTCATCTTCCAGCATTTTGGTAACCTTGATGCTCACATCTTTATATATATATATATATATATATATATATATATATATATATATATATATATATATATACACACACACACACACACACACACACACACACACACACGTGGGGAGATATTTTTATACATTTTCAGGCCAGGCAAGTGCATTGGGTTTTCTAAGGAAGGTTAGCTTTAAATTCATTTATATAACTTTATTTAGATTTCTGGGTATGCCTTATTTTTTAGGCATATTTTAGATATAGCTTAGTGTTGGTTAAAGACTCTGATTGTAATCCAAGTATGATTATTAAAAAGAGCTAATTAATTTCACTCTTGTTTCAGTGTTTGTTACTCTAATGATTTTAAATTTGGTAAGGTATGACGGAGTTCTATTTTTCTTCACAGAAAGGTTTTTCATGGCCTTTACCAACACTTCTTAGATTCTTATAGATGTTCAACATCTCACTAGAAAGATTTGATTCAATATCTTTGATTACTTATGGTAAAGAGCTTATATTTAATCGTAATATGTTAAAGATGGAAAAAGATTGATGGTAATACTTATGTGATCAACAAATCTAAAAAAGAAATATCTTGGATAGAATGTCACTAACCCTAGTGATGTACGACATATGGTAGTCTAACCACTATGCTTTATAGTAGATATAATGGTTGTTTGGTTTTGTTTGTAGGAACTCGAAGTATGTTCCAAAACATTGGGGTGGCTACATAAATCTAAAGGAAAATCTTGTCTAATGAATCTACTAAAGAATCAAGTTAGGGAGAAGATACAATGGCTTTTGGGACAGGCCTCAATGTATTCAGATGCAAATTTGTTAATCTGCAGAATGCAGGAAGGTAATGTATCCTAAATACTTATTTATGTATATGACGGGCATGTCTCTCATTTGATTTTGACCTCCATAGATCAGCGAGATATGTATTTATTTATGAATACAACTTCCAATGTCACAGGCTACACTAGAGGTTTTTCTTTCCTTCATTGTCTTCCTCTCGTGGCTGCATTGAAGGAAAGTGTAAAAAATGTAAAAATTTTAATAAAGTTTAATAAAAAAAAGCTTTGACCAATTATTTATCAAAAAAGGAGTGGTCACTAAATTTTTCACTCAAATCAAGAGATAAGACTCAGTTGGATGCTATCACATGAGGATAATAAAACACAATAATTATATGAGCTTTAAAATGTTTTTCACTTGTAATATAAATTAACGCATAATAAAGGTAAAATATTGATCAGAGAGGCTAGATAAAAAATAAATCATAGAAAATCTTGAGGCCATAAACTAGTATTTAATACATTAATCACTATTTATATTGAAACATACCCTTACCTATCAACATCCTTATTGTCATGCATATGGATATACGATTGAACATCCACTTGAGGAAGAAATGTCCTGAAAAATCAACTATAGTACTTTTATCTTTTCCATTATAATGACTTTCTTCAAACAATGAAGCTCGCATGTAACAAAGAGCAGAGAGACTATAAAAAGGGAAGACCTCTATCAAAGTAAATCATTCTGATTGTAGAAAGTTTACATTCCTTACCTTGGTCATTTAGAATGTTAATATAATAAGAAATCATAGTTGTGGGCACACTAGTGAGACTCACTACTACAAAGGCTCAAAAATTCTTTCTAGGTCAAGTGACGAACAGGTGTTTGATATGCCTGATAAATGGATTCTTAGTGAGGATTTTTTGAATAGAAAGGATTGATATCATGTCAGCATCAACACAGTTTCTCTTTGTAGGGTCATTGCAAAATTTGGGTGAGCTAAAGGAAGGAATTAACCAACTCACTCGTGGGTTTTTTGTAAATGATTATGTAGAAGGTATAGACAATGTTCTGCAAGCTACTCAATATAGAATTGGTTTTCCATTAACAACTAATCTAAGGGCATACTTCGAGAACGATACAGTGGCAAGCTCTGAGAGGGGAAAATATTTGTTTTAGACGAGGAAGGAGAAGACGATGATAGAAATAATTCCCCTACCAATTCTCTAGGATTAGTTGCCAACTAAATCCTAACAGCTATTACTTTGAAAAAATGTGATAACCTATTTTCTTTTCTTTTATGGAGACATACTAGAAAACGCAAATGTATACTTTTGCAAAGGCTTTTTGTAATTGTTAGGAAACTAGATCAAAACAATTTCTTACTACAATTTTATAGAATAAAGGAAGTAATCTTGCTAGGCTTACTAATTAGAAAAAAAAATCTTTAAAAATATCAAATCCATGTAAAGAAGTAATTGACCCACTATATATAGTAATCAATAGAGAATAAGAGTATACCTATTTCCAAAAGACCTGAATGGATCCAATTCAAATCTTAGCATTTTAATCTTTAAAACAAACTTGGTTACAAGTAGTACATGAGAATATGTAAGCTACTTCATCACCTTTGTAATTTTGGTCAGTTTTTTCACATGATAATGTGGGTTGCTACAAAACCCTCACACACTTTTGGAAGCATTGTCTTCCAAACACGTGTTAAACACAATAAAAAAATTAACTAAAATATGCAAACATCCTTTTCAAGGAAAGAAAATGTGTTTCACTTTCTAGAAATAAAGACAACCTACCTACTGTACTCAACCCTATTCCAAATAATTTACAAAGACCCATTAACAGGATTCTTGAAATAATTTCCCTTGTGACCTAATTTTCTATTTTCCTTATGATTTTGATTATGTAGAGACCAAGATAGGCAAAGTGAAGACACATGATATTGTTTGAAAGTTATAGAAATACTAGGAAAAATAATACATACATGATTAGAATTGTTACTTCCTAGTGAAGGAAGAACTAACATATTTTCCTTTGGAAAAACATTTTTACACTTAAGCTCTGGCACAACCAAAGGTAAGTCATAGTTAATTTGTGATGCTAAATAACTAATAGGGCATCCTTGTAATAAATGGTGAGATTTCACAACAAAATAGTTACAAAGTCCTATACCTTTTTCATCGGCCTAAATTAAATTTGAGGACTTGATGGGAGTCTACTCTTCATGATTTTTTGTTCCTTCAAGTGCAGTCTTCTCCTTTAATGATGCATAGAAGACTTCTAAATCTTCCAAAAACTACAAATCATACTCCTCTTCAAGATTATGCTCTGAGATATATTCCTCTTGTCCTGGCCTTTTCCTCTCCTTTTGATTTTCAATAATTTGGTAGTCTCTATCTTCGTATTGGGATTCTTCTTGATGGGTGGTAATAGGTTCAACTTTATCAGGAACAACATCTGAGGCCAAACAACAATTGGGATATGAATTTTTACCTTCACCATCTAGTATCCATCTTGAACTCAAAACTACGGTGCCCCTCTTAAAAAGTGAGGGATTTTGGAAGTACACCCTAAGGAAGTAAGAAACTCTTTAAATAAGATAGAGAATAATTCTACTCATAAATAGGGGCTTCTTCTCTAGATGCATCACCTACCCATTCGTATGATTCTCTATTTATTTATTTTACCTTAGTAAATTTTTAATTAAAGGAACATTGAGGGAATGGTCTTCAACTTTCCTTTTCGATTTTCTCCATTTCTCATTAGAAACTACGGAGTATTTCTCTGATATTTTTCCCAGTTGGTTCCTCTACTAAATAATCAAGACAAACAAACCAGTATTCTTGGAATTAATGAGAATTATGCTATGGAAAATTCTCCTAGCTCTCATCATAATGGGATACAAAGGCATAAAGTCATGAACCTTGTTCCATATCTTTAGCACTCCTTAAGGAAACAAAACACATTCCAGTATTGTCATCTTTTTTAGGGTAAAAAATGCATCATAAAGTTTGAAACAAAAGCTTCTATAAAGCTAGGACACCAACGAGCACACTAAATCTTTGGAAAAAAACATTTCCATGGTCCCATTGAGCATGCCAAGAAAATTATTGATCCCTAAGAGTCTCACGCGTACATAAGGGTAGTCAGAAAGTTTCACTAGATTGGGATCAATTGTGCCCTATGAAATAACCTCTGAGAGTTTAGAAGTTATCTCTTCATTCTTTGAAAGTAAAAAGGATAGAGAAACTAACAAATAGAACAATAGCAAAGAGGAAAGATGCCAATGCAAATCTTTTGCAACACTTCAAGCCACTCTAGGATTATTTTAATCCCCTCAAGATGGATGTTGGTCTTTTCAAGAATGAAGACATGATGCTAGGAACAATAAAAGATTTGTATTCAGGATCCAAACATAAATAGTTCATACAAGGGTCTAGGAAAAGAATACACACCCAAAATTTTACAGTAATCAATTATTTTGGGTGTTAATTATTAAAGGTACAATTCCCCTTCTATGTTAAAAGCACAAGGAACAGTAAAAAACTATGGTTCATGATTTTTCAAGAAAAGTGGAAGACAAAGAGACCAACATTAATAAACTAGACTCCCTGCAAAATAAATTAGCACAAAACACATTGATAATAAAATGGAAAAAGGCAACATAGCCAGTCCCCATGATCTACTAAAAGAAAACATGCTAAGCCGGGAAAACGGGTCATATATCACAATGTCTTTTCTTGAACACATGCCTTATACTTTTCTCTAAAGATTAAAGTGTTCCTCCTTGCTTCAAAGATGAATTGGAAATTTTGAACCTCTTTTTTTAGAATAGATGCAGGGGTTTCAGAGGGAAAAAATTTCCCTTTGGCATGATGATTCTAATATTCTCAATCATGGTAGTCATTGACAACTTTTCATGCTGAATATTTTTACATCATCAACTATCATGGTTTTTAAAATATGGGTGCCAATTGTGTTGATTTCCCAAATAACATCGTCATTGTGGAAAGCAATCTATTTTTCTCACTTAATGTAATCATCGATTTTGATATGTTGCAATGTATCTCAAGTTTTACAAATATTTATGGAATATCTATGTGGCACATAAATGAATCCATGTCTTGAAGAAGTGGGCCCCATGATCTTTGGAAGATATAATGGATTATTTTGGCACGTGTCGGATAAGTGTGTGTCTCTATTCTTCTACTTGGAAAAAAAGATAAAATGTGTGGTGCAGACGTGTGGGACATTAACAGGTGGTTTGGTAAACTAACCTTGGGTATAACATTGAACTAGCTCTAGAATGCAATGCTTCTCATAGCTTATACTTTTCCATAAAATGGAATGGTTTATGTTGAAAAGGTTGTCAGTTGATTTGACTACCTATAATAGGAGTCTACAGTTCTAGAATGGACAGTCACAGAATCAATCTAGATCTTAAAATAGAATATAGAGAGGAACATGTCATAGGAATCTAAGGTAAAATATAGTGATCTATGTTGCCTTGTGACTCCTTAGACTGCTAGATGAATTTATATGCATTAGGACAAAATCTAGGAACCTGGGAACTTGTATTTTCATCTAGTTGAATTTTGACTAGTTCAGGGAGGTCAGAAAAGCCTTAAGTGCCCCCTACCTTAGACTAGGGCATAGATCCAAGTGCCCCAAAAGAGGACTTGGGTACCCTAGGCATTCTATACCATGTTTTTGATGTCAATTTTTAGGATGAAGGTATCTATTTGTCTTCTAATCAATTTTTTAACTTTTTTATTTGTCAGAAGCCTAAAAATGAACTTTGATCTACACACAAGAGGAGAAAGACGGTGTTTGGGGTTGTATATGGGTTTTCCTTTTTCAAACCCTAGGTTGCGACTCAAGACTACAACAATGATAAAATAAAATAGAATTTTGAATTGAAATGCTTAAATGAAAATATTTAATTGAAATGATTATGCATCCAATTGATGATACAATGTTCTTAGGATAAATCATCCATGTGTTGATGCAATAACATGATAAAATATCAGGAAATCATAATGGAAACAATAATTGAAGATGCCTTGATGTATTTTTTGTTGGAAATATGAGTTAGAGTTGTCATTTATGTCAACTTGATGAGAAGATGTTTGGAATTATGTATTTAGATTTTTCTATATTCTCTAGTGTTGTTCTTGTGTGGGTATTTGTTGTTTTTAGAATATTACATTATTGGAAGATGGAATATGTAGGAAAGAGTATTTGAAGTCTATATGGGAGAATTATCTACAATCCTCCACATTTTGTGATAAGATCTTGTGGTTCTATATATAATGTTTTTGTTCTCTGTATGTTGCACTATTATCATTTTGAAGTCCTCTACTTTGCAGTTGATGTGGTTGGTAGTTGTTGTTTACTGAAATCCTAGTTGTCTTTCGGTATCAATATGGAGAATGCTCTACATTACTTCGTAGAGGACATTCTTGGAATGTTTTTTCATGTTGGTTTTCTCCACAAGAAGAGTTATGATGTTTTGTTTCTTGAAAGTGTGGTTGGTGTTGGCCTCTAACCGATTTCATTGTTTTTATTTTTTGGATCATACTATTTTGGTCCAAACTTGTATTGAACATTGAATCAAGATATTAGTTTGGGTCTTATCATGGTGTGTCAAAATCCACATTGAACTATTTTTTGGGGTTGATTGGTTATATGTTATATTGTTTATCTACATGTTACATTTTATACTAACTTTGTGAAGGAGGAGCATTTTGGGTTCCCGGAGATCTTTCTTAGTCTTGGAGGAATTCCTTGTCGGTGGGATACAGTACTTTGTTTTGGGCAGCTTTTTGAGTTTCTATGTTGCAATGATCTATGTCTATTGTCACACCTCTTGATGTTCTTTCATGTTGGAGATGGAGATGTTCTTATTTAGGTCTGGACCTAAATTTTCTTCATATTCCGGGAGATAATATTGGGCTTATTATCCTTGCGATAGTGTTTCATGATCTGTGGTGTTTGATGGAGCATTGGATGATGTTCTTATGTTTGATGCAAACCCTTGTGTGTGGGCGCATGTCATGTAGTTTTTGTTTAGGGTTGATCCTTATGATTTGGGTCCTGCCCTTAATTTGTAAATTGTCTTGGGGTTTGGGGATCGAATAAGCCGACCTCTGGCTTGCGATCTAGTATTTAAGTAGATGTGCAATTCTTGTTTTAGGGATTAGTAGTAGATGGTGGAGTAGAAGTAGATTTGTGAATTTAGAATTTTGTAGTAGAACTAGTGGTTTGAGGGCTTAGGATGACAAGAGGTTGCTTGGTGGCTTGCGAGCACAAGTTTAGATCATGTCTTGGTTGTTCCTATCAAAGGCTGCCTATTGCAGATCTAAAGTAGTTGGTGATTACTTGGATCTTGCGAGATCTTGCAGATACATTGTTATTGTCTATATATTGGCTAAAACTTGGAAGGCCTCACAGCCGAGCATGTTGAATGAAATTCTATTTTGAAGCATTATATTATTGTATTTTGATGTGCTTGTTGTTATTGTAAGTGTTGGTGTAGGTTTGGACCATCCATTATTGGATCCTCCATCCCTACCCTATGTCAAGTGGTATTAGAGCTTGAAGATTCTAACTGTGTAGATAGATCGCTGAGGGTGAGGCAGTTTACACCAGGACCTTGGATTGAAGATGCCTCCGAGGAGAGAAGATTAGATCTTGCGATGTTGTGTGTGGGAATTGATCAACTGTTTGGAGTCCTAGATCTCTTTATTGTGGGGTGGAAGATCATGGTTTTGACTCACAATTGCATAGGGCTTACAAATGGATTGTTTTGGTTGTGAAACTTTGACGTGAGAGATGAAGATTTCCTTGAGCGAACAGATCACCGAATTGAGGCAGGTTGTGAAGATGGACAATAGATCGCCAAGTGTGTGGAGGTGGCTGGAATCTTGAAATTAGATCTCTGAGAAGAGGTAGTTGCACTTTGAAAGGAACTTGATGGATAAGTTGGGTCAGTTTTGGCCTAAATTCAATCTGCGGATTGAAGAGGTGATGAAGTCTTGTTGGAAGAGAGTTATTTGGCCAATTAAGAGGATTATTCAGAGAAGAAGACACTTTGATGTTAAGGAAGAGCTAAAGGATGACTTCACTGAAGATGATAAGGTATGTGTTGGTTTTCATGAGAAGATGGATGGATCTGGCATGGAAATTGTAGAGCATTTGGTTGGGCTTGATCAAATTTTTGTTGATGAAGAGTTGCTTGTTGTTGAACACCTTGATGATGGTGGTGTTTCCAACTTACCTTTTGTTATGGTGCAGATCTTATTTTCTGGTTGTGGACTTGAATTTCTAGTTGATAGTAATGAGTCTTGTGATGAGTTGCAAAGATGGGATGCTGATGATGAGGGATTTCATATTGATGTGGATCTGACTTTGGATCTACTTGTTGGGGATTTGGATACTCTTGTTGTTGACATGGGTTGTGGTGATTAGTGGTATGTTGATTGGATTGTTGAGACTCATATGATACTGATGTTTGAATGGATGAAGCATAGATGATTGGTTTTCTGATTTTTTCTCTTGTCCTTGATGGATTGGAAGCCTTTAGTGAAGATGAAGTTGATTGTAGATAATTGTTTTGAGATTAAAGTATGGGACATACTTTCTATTTACCTCAGTATTTTGATGCAGGAGCATTTTGGTGTTATGTATGTGGATCCTAATCAGACTTATCCACGGGGTCAAGGGGCAGAGCCCCTTGCGGGGTCTTGGGGCAGCGCCCCAGGCAGGGTCAAGGGGCAAAGCCCCTGATGGGGTCAATATTGTAATGTGTCGGCCATCTATTTTCTATTAGTCAGAGTATTTTTGCCCTAATTTCGTTATGTCAAAAATACTTGTAAAAAGGGCGTAGGGTTTTGGAGATTCATTGTAAGACAGCTTATTGTAGCCTCCTGTGACGGTATTGAGTTGCAGGGTTTCAGATTGTAATCACTGGATAATAATAAAGATATTGGACTCGCTGTTGGTGGACGTAGCCCAGGGATTGGGTGAACCACGTTAAATTCTGTGTTATTGTGTTCTCTCTTGTTTGTTAATATTTGCATTTTCTGCTGATTATCCTAACATTTGGGTTCCTAGAGATCTTTCGTAGTCTTGGAGGAATTCCCTGTCGGTGAAATTAAAACTCTTCAACGGTGAAATTGAAATCTATAAATAGTGAAATTGAAACCCATAAACCAAATATTAATAGTTAAATTAAAACCCTTAAACAGTGAAAATGAAACCCTTAACCAATGAAATCAAAACCATTAAACCTAATATTAACAATGAATTCGAAACCCTTCAACAGTGAAATTGAATCCCTTAAACCCATAATATTAATAGTAAATTAAAATCTTTAAATCTAGTGAAGTTGAATCCCTTAAATAGTGAAATTGAAAACCTTAAGCCTAATGCTAATAGTTAAATTAAAACCCTTAAATAGTTAAAGTGACACCCTTAAGCCCAATATTAACAATGAAATAGAAATACTTAAATAGTGAAAACATAAAATATTTAAATAGTAAAATTGAAATCCTTAAATAGTGAATTTGAAACCCTTCAACCCTCATTATCAATGAACTGTAAACTATGTTATAGCAACATTGAACCATAATATTAATAGTGATGCTTGAATTGAGAACTTTTTGAATTCATAAATCATTATTAAAATTCCATTGAAGTTAGAACAAAAGAGTACATCTCCCTTTGTCACGTGTGTGTGTTTATGAACACATAATGTAGTGTTCATAAACACAAAATCTCTACAAACTTCATAGAAGAAGCAAACAAAAAAATTGAGGACATTAGAGATAGAGAAAAATGAAAAGACAAAGGATAAACTTAAATTGCTGAAAACAAAAAAATGTCCAAAATGGACTACAATAGGCATTAGTGAGGAAACATTCTCACCTAGGTCAAACATAAGGCATGCTAAAATCTCATAGAATTCCTACTAATGGTCATCATGAAGGATAACAATGAAATTCTCATCTTCAATGTCATAGTTGAAAGTTCCTTAGAAAACATCATTTTCCTTACTTCTCATCTCCATAATTGCAAGTTGCACATGAGAGGAAGTAAATGCAAAACAATGACATCAATGAATGCCAAAAAATGGAGAATCTAGTTAAAAGAGGTCTGTGAATGCAAACAAAAATCCATGCAATACCTATATGATCAAGGGTGTTGATGGTGAATGGGCGAGCATTTTCTTGTCTGAAGGTGTACTTACAAAGTCCCAAGTTGATTATGTTGTGCTTAGGAACATTCGAACAATCTAGAATAGGTGGGAGAGAAAGGAATGAAACTTGGCTTGATCAACAAGAAGTCAGGTGTATTGAATGGAGTTTTTCTTGATAAATGAGAGCCTTTAGGTACAAGTAATGAGTCGTGACATGTAGTTAATGCCACTACAACTCATAATGGAAGGTGTCAGAGAGAAGTAAACATGAATAAAGTGGTGGATTGAGTGACCATGGTGGAATGTCACTTTCCACTTCGAATGGTATGGTATGAATGTTGAGGGTGTGGGCTAAAGAACATTTCAATGCATCAAAATGGCTTGAAGATGACTCAATGGATAAATAGCACTAGGTCATGTTGAAAATTGCCAAGTTAATGAGAGAAATTTCTTTTTTAGGTAGCCAAGTTAGCACGTTATCACTCTACTTTGCCACATGAACCCCCAAAATTGGTATTTGTAACCTGGCATGTTCCAATAAACACAACACTTTGTGTATTGGATTTAAAAAATTGGTATTTACCATGTGAACTCCATAATTGGGGTGCATATGTTTTAATTATCAATCAAGACTGACTAGGGATTTCCGAAAATGGCTATCCACCTATATCATTCGATATGGTTGGATGTGTCCCATGCATCCATACCAATGTACATGGTGCAACATTAATTTCAACCTACGGTGGTGCAGCGGCATAAGGTACACTTTTTAATATAATTTACACATATTTACTAAGAGGAATACTTAGTTAAAACTCTTCTTGTATATTATATGATTTAGTTGGCTTGTATATTATATAGTTAAGTTGGTTGCATAGCCACAAGTTTATATAGAGATGGATTTTAAAAATTATATTATAATATAATATATTAATTGTATTATTTACTTTAAATAATTAAATTTATATTATCTTATATATATCATTTATTAAAATAAATTATAATATAAATATAAATATTATATTTAAATTATATATAATATTAAAATTATACAAATTAACTTTGTCATTAATTTATCCTCTACTAATATTTTTATTTTTATTTTTTATTTATCGGTAAAAGGCTGAAGCTAATAGTTTATTAATCATTAAATCAGTGTTACAAGTAATGAAAAGATACCCCGCTCTGTGCAGGCGCTAGTAGGAAAGAGCGGGGTTGAGAAAACCTCTAGCCTTGCCTGGGACCTTAGTCCGGAGTCTAATACGTAAGAGTTTTAGGGGGGCATACCCACCATTGTCAAATAAATGATATCAAAAAGCATGCTTAATACAAAGCTATTCTAAATCAGGCTATTCTGCAGAGTTCAGAGATTCCTTGTAGTCCTTCTTTTGGGAATTTTCTTTTATTGATTTTGTCTCTTGCTTCTCTTCTGAAGTCACTTCTGTGAGGGAACCTGAATCTATCTTAGGGAAGTTTTCCCTAATTAACTCATCTGAGAGATGCTTCCATAAGATGATTCTTGAACCTAAAATTTCAGAGCTCTGGCTACGATCTTTGTCAGTATATCCATTTATTATTTTGATAATCCAAAATTCCGGAGGCTATTTATAGGGGATTAATTGCTAGAAGAGAGAGAATACTTTAACCTCTAACTGTACCACCTGTTTCAGCATAGATGGTTGGATTTTTTTCCCTAGAACCTGTAAAAGATCTAAAAGTACTGTCCATAGACACTGCTAAATATATCTCCCTTGAATCAGTGCTAGTTCATAAACTTATGCTTAAGAAATATGCTAATCATCTTGAAAATAAATGGCTTATCCATTAGTCTTAATAAATGTGAACTTTCGATCTGGCTATAAGACTTAAAATAGCACTGTGATTTGTTAATTCATAATCTAATATACATTTCTATGCATACGAATTCTGATTTCAGAGGGCCATCCATACACCAATCTAAAGAGATTTTAAACATAGCTTTAAAAGATATTTAATTGATCTACCAATTTGAATAAACATCTTTTATGCACTCATTATGGTGATAGTAAGGTCCTTTTTAATATTTTGAAGGGTTTTATCTAAGTTGCCAAGAAATCTCCATTTGAAGATTCTGTGGCAAAGTCTCTATATTTCATGTTTATGGAAACCCCAAAAGGAAATGATAGCTACATACATGGATGTGATGTTGGAGAGGACCCTATATCTATCCTTGATATTGATAAATTATGGACCTAAGATACGGAGGATGGCTCTGTTAATGAGGGCATGCTTATTTATCAACACCTTTTTAACATGCTTTAGCATGATCTTGCCTTCAAAAGCCAACTGACCCCTCCTACAAGTGAGCTTGATTGGAGTTTCCATGTTAGCCTGCATATTTAGGATCATGCAAGGTCAATATGAGAAACACTATGGGAGCATGGGCTATTTATAAAGTCTAAAGTTCAAATGACCTCTCAGTTGGAAACCTATGTCTGTTTAGGTTTCCGGGTCTCCCTCAAACATGCTACTTTAGCTTCTTAAGGGGAGGCGAGGAGTTTTCTATATCTATGAGGATGCTTTAAATTTTATTCCCTCTATTTAATATTTACCATTTCAAATGTCATTATACAAACAGACAGAGTGTAGAGGCAACGCTTCTTTATAGAATTCTAAAAGGAGAAGATAAATAGATTAGTTTAAAACTATTAGTTGGTACCTGCATGTAGTTCTCATAATTTTCATTCTCTTAAAGGAAAATTTAAAATAATAGCTAAGAATCATACTAAAATATTACCTATTTTAAGAGGGACCCTATAGAGAATAGTTACTTACAGGTATATAATTATAAGAACCATATTGTTTTGTACAACTATATAAAATAAGGAACTAGTTACTTACATATGTTTAATGTTTGATTTAAACTATAGTTATTACAACCGACCATAGTGGCCTGTCTTATAAAACCTTATAGATAACTACTAATTATACAAGTACTAACTGTTCGTAGATTGTAAGTATTTTCTATAGTAGGTATCAAAAAGGAGGTATTAATGATTGTAGTTCAAATGGCACCATTTTTTTGGACCATCTTACAATTCCATATGTTCTCTTCCTTTCTCATAACGATGATGCATTCTTCTTCAAGTGCCATCTTCTTCGAATGACGAGTGCATCTTTGGACCTCGGGAGCCATGATGTGGAGCTTTGTTTCCTCAACTTTGTCCATTTCATTTGGGATGTTAAAGCCCTCACTCCTCCAGTATTTGAGGATCTCAGCTGTGTCCATCTCTATTTGGAGAATTTCGTTGTAAAGAAAATCCAAATTCCTAAGCATTTATGGCCAATGGGCATCAAAGCACTCCTCATCTTTGAAGGTTAACATGGGGATGCATTGTGCTTGTGGGATTTCTGCTAGTTTGATAACCTCAGTTCTCATTGTGATTTCTGGATGAGGAATGGTAAGTTGGTTATCGATACAGAGGACCATTCTTTCTAGACCTCCAAGAAGATCTTCGTTAAAGATTGTACTGGCTACCTGGAGGATGTCTTCTTTCCTCCTCCCTGCAAAGACTGAGATAGCGATGAATAGACCAATTATCGCTCCATTAGTTCTGAAAGTGAATTCATTGTCAAAAAAGTGGTCTCCCATGGATTTTTCTATCGCTCTCCTTGAGGAATTGGGTAGAGGGTTGAGAATCTAATTCCACCTTTCGGGCATGATGTTGCCTCTAAACGTCATAGCCCTACTGCCTTTGGTTGCAAAGGAAATCAATTTTGTTTCCATCACTCAGAGAGGATTGCAACTTTATCTATTATATTTAATCATTTATTTTAATTATATTTATTTAGTTCAAAAGGCAAATAAGAATACATACATATTTAAACTAAATTTTTTAATTTTAAACATTTTCCACTTTATGTAGGGTTCTTAACTCAATTGTTATTTTTTAATGTTAAATGAAAATAAAATATATTTTTCTAATTTGAAAAATAATTTATTTTAAATTTAATATTTATAAGTAAATTATATTTTAGTGTTTTTATAATTTACATTTTTCAATATTTTATGATTTTCGTAACAAATTATATTTTTAATTTTTTTTAATATATATGTTGTAATGTGTTTATTTTTTAATCAAATTATATTTATTTGCATGATAATTATATTATAGCATATAATTTATAATTTAGTAATTTTAAGATATATTATATTAAAAATTTAATAATGTTTAAAAATAAATATATATATAAGTAAATCATAATAAGTTTATAGATTCAAGCATTTATGGATTAAACTATGCATAATTTTTCATCATGAATGTTTCACATAAAATTACACACAACTTAATCTAAAAAATTTTGAATCTATGATGGACTGTGGAAACTACAACTATAATAATAAGTTTATATCTAAATATCTTATATAATATAAGTATTTTTAAATTTTTTTAACTATTCTTATTTATATCAATAATAATTATATTATACATATCTAATATATAATTAAAATTAAAATTAATTTATTTTTAAAAAATTAAATATATAACTTCATATATATCTTAAAATAATTGTATTGTATATTACATGTTATAATATAATAATTAAAAATATTAATATTTTTAAATATGTAATTTTAAAAATAAATGTATTTATTTAAACTTATTATTAAATATATATGTACTTTTTAAAATTAAATAATAATATTATTAAAAATTTTACAAAACATATATTCTAAAATCACTTAACTATATATATTATATATGCTATGATATAATAATTATTAAAATTAATTTAAATGTTAAATTTTAAAATTTTAAAACAACTAAATATATAATTTATTATTAATTTTTTTTAAATATATATATTTATCTAATAAAATATGCATTCCCATTGGTAGAAATTGAGGGATGAGGATAAATGTACTTAAAATGAAGTGTGCGCCATCAGTAGTATTCTTCTTTTAATTCAATTTGAACGCCCTTCAATGTCAGAAAAGAGTAAATTATTAATTTTTTTAAAATATATATATTTACCTAATAAAATATGCATTCCCATTGGTAGAAATTGAGGGATGAGGATAAATGTACTTAAAATGAACTGTACGCCATAAATTAAAATTTACTTGATTTTTAATTTAATTAATAAATTAACAAATTGTCATCTGCATTTTGGCTCCTTTATAGACATTGTCCATTCATCTTACATTTTTCCTTACTTTTGATATATATATATATATATAGATATATATATATAGATATAGATATATAGATATATCTATATAGATATATCTAGATATATCTATATATATATATATATATATATATATATATATATATATATATATATATATATATATATATATATATATATATATATATATATATATATATCTATAGATATATATATATAGATATAGATATAGATATAGATATAGATATATCTATATAGATATAGATATATCTATATAGATATATATATATATATATATATATATATATATATATATATATATATCTATATATATATCTATATATGTATGTATATATATGTATGTATATATATGTATGTATATATATATATATATATATATATATATATATATATATATATATATATATATATATATATATATATATATATATATATATATATCTATATCTATATCTATATCTATATCTATATCTATCTATCTATCTATCTATATATATATATAAGCTAGTAGCAATCGCAGTGCAACATAGAAGATATTTTATAATTTCTAATGTTTATGTATTTGGTAGAATAATAAAATCAAATCAAATTTTAAAGGCAACAATTAAGTTTAATGTTGTAAAAAAATAGTATATGTATAGTTATAAATTAAAAATTATTTGAAATAGGGTAAGAGTTAGGGTTAATAGGACATTTTACCTTATGAGTTAGGGTTTGAGTAAGAGTTACAATTAGGATTAGGGATAGGGATAGGGATAGGGTGAGATTAAGGATGTAGTTACAGATATGATGTTAGGTTTACAGTTAGGATTAGTATCATATTTAGTGTAACATTAAGGTTTAAGATTAGGGTAAGGGGTTAGGGTTAGGGTTACTAATACGGTGAGGGTTAATTCTAGGTTAATGATGGGATGCAAAGTGTTGAGTTTGGATTAGTATCAAGGTTAAAATATTGGTTAAGGTTAGTATAACAAATAGGATCAACGATCAAATTAGTAATATGATTTGGGGTTCATATGTAGTATTTCTTGTAGGGTTAGTGATGGGTTATGGTTATGATTAGGGTTATGGTTTAACCTATTAAGGGTTATGATAATCGTTATGCTTACCATTTGACCTATGGTAAATGACAAGGTTATGGTTACAATTAGGGTTAAAATTTCACCTTAGAAGTACTTTTGTGTGAACGGTTACAATTATAGTTACGATTAGTATCAAAATTATTATGTCATATTAAGGTCATGGTTTGAGTTAGGATGGTATGTTTTCAATTACATGGTGTATCATATTTAGTGTAACATTAAAGGTAAAGATTAAGGTAAGGGGTTAGGGTTAGCATTAGGCTTAGTAATATGGTCAAGATTAGTAATAGTTACTATTACGTTTTGGCTATTGTACATGTAGGGTTAGGGTTAGAGTCAGTTTAAGGTTGTGTGCAGTATTAGGATGTATAGCTTATAGTTAGGCTTAAATCATATGTAGTGTTAGGTATACAGCTAGTATTAGAGTTTATGTGAGAGTAAGATTATGGACGTAGTTAGTGATTGGATCTAGGTTTTAGAGTTAGGATTAAACTATCATACTTGGTGTTAGTAAATAGATTTGTCCCTTTTGCAAATATTCAAAAAATGACTCACAAATGCCCAAATAACAAGACAAAATCTGGAACTAACAGTTGAGTCACTTGCAATGAGTATGTGCAAATGCTCTATGAGTTTTTATATGAAGGCTCAGCTCCCTTCTTCAGATTTGCAATGAATAAAAGAACTAGGTATGTCTTTAACCAGAAGACACAAAGGCATACTTACATTCACCCATTAATATGAAATGAATGTGATTATCAGATTTATAACTTAGGAAAGAAACAAATTAATAACCAACTGACCACTCATCCAATCTTCCCAATAGTAGAGAAATGAAGAGAAGACTTACTGCTGTGCATTGCATATGTGAATGCATAAAACCAACAGATTTCATAACATGCACACACTCGACATAATGATATAGGACTGCATCTAAAAATATAAATGAAGAAACCAACAGATTAACTTCATTCAGAAAATTACATTTCTAGACCAACAGATCTGAAGACACACTTCTCTTTATTTTTAAATGCATAGAAAAATAACCAACATATCACTTTATCCCCTGTCATTAAACAAGCTACAAAAATAATAAATATATCTCATCTCTCCCTATTACAATACTACTCAGAAAAAGATCTCCCTTCCTGTAGCCAACTAACTACTGGAAAAGAAGAAGCCCCCTTGACATTGATTCTTTTCTAATATATAATGTCTTGCATAGTTATTGTAACTGGTTCTTGGAAACTGATTTTTTTTACCTTTCACTTCTCATAACCTTTCCAGTTTTTAGAACTGATTCTTGGATACAAAAATTAATTTCTTATCCTTTTCACTTTCTCATATCCTTGAATATTTAAGATAACAAATACCTTTTATTATATATGGACAGGTGGCATTTGAATATGTTTCAAATCTAAATCTAAAACAAATATCTGATGCTGGGCGGACCAAAATATTTTTGGCAGTTTGATAGTGTTACACACTATCATATGTATCTCTCAAACCAGATAACATTTTGACAATCACTCTGGGGAAACTTTAGAAAACTTTCCTTTTCATAACATATCCAAAATTTAGGAAGATCCAACAGTTGAATTGAGAGTTATGGGACCCGAAACATGACAGTTTTCTGTCATCAGCAAATTCTAGAAATGTCTAGTTTTATAGACCTGTATTATTTTATTCATACCTTGAAAAATAGATAAAATTTTGGAAATCCCTCCAGTGATAATTTAAAAAAATAGGTTTTCTAAAACATATCCAAAAATTGGCCAGATCCAACGGTGGAGTTGAAAGTTATAACTATTGGAAATATTCAGGAATTAACCGAGTTACTGAGAGGGGAGGGGTGAATCAGTAACTCCAAAATTTCTTTCAATTACAGATGTATTAACATGAAATTCACTTTAACCTTTTGCATACAGAAAGCATGAAACTTAAAAGCATTCACAATAATGACACATGGATTTGGTTACCCAGAAACCTTCCAAAAGAAAGTAAAACTGGGGTGGGGATGAAACCCACAAAGCTTTAATACTGCAGAATAAAGTTGGCCGGTTAAGGCTTACAATTTGATCACTTCTGATGATTTGCCCTGTTAGGAGCAATAAGGATTGCTAAATCCACCCTGTTAAAGGATTTACAAAACATACAATGAAGTATGCACTCGGTAAAGAGATTTACAAAAGACTGTTAAGTCTACCCGGTTAAAGGATTTAGTACCGATTCACCTGTTAGAATGAAACAGTAGATCTCTGGCTTTGCAACTGGATTGCTGATTGAGATTCGCTGATGTACTGATCACCTTCTGTGATGAATTTGTCTTTGCTGTTCCTTATACTGCTGAAGCCTTCTGTAATTCGCTTATCTCTGCCTTTCTTTCTCTTTCACATATATATTTCTTTTTTTATTCATACATCTTGACATTTTTACAACATTGTTTATATACAAGTCTTAAACAATTAATTACAATTACAATTACAAAGTCGGCTTGACAAATAAACATAAGTGCTACTAAGTCGGCCCAAGTATGGTTACTCAGTTCCTGTAAACTGACTCGGTGACTTTCTGATACTCGGCGTCCACTGCATTACTCGGCATCGTCATGCACTCGGTAGAAGTGAAGGCACGGTTCATACTGATCACTCGGTAGGTTTTGAACTCGGTAAATACTGGTGACTCGGTAGACATGATGTTACTCGGTTTACACTGTCCTGTTCGGTTTGTACTAACTTGCTCGGTTTGCACTGTCTGCTCGGTTTACACTGTCTGCTCGGTTTGCACTGTCTGCTCAGTTTGCACTGTCTGCTCGGTTTGCACTGTCTGCTCAGTTTGCACTGTCTGCTCAGTTTGCACTATTTGCTTGGTTTGCACTGTCTGCTCGGTTTGCACTGTTTTCTCGGTTTGCACTGTCTGCTCGGTTTGCACTGTCTGCTCGGTTTGCACTGTCTGCTCGGTTTGCACTGAGAATGCAAATAAGTGTTGTCACTAGTGGCAATTCTGCTTAATGCCAACAATCTCCCCCTTTGGCATTAGTGACAAAAACACTTATTGGCCAAAATTTATATACACGAATCATGCTGAGTTTTATTTTGATTTTTCAAAATTTGTCTTTGTTATAGGGCTTTGTAGATTGTCTCCCCCTTTCAATGTGCTTACTGTTTCTATACAAATCTTCTTCTATACATATCTCTCCTTCTATACATATCTCCCCCTTTTTGACGATAATGCCAAAGGTGCATATACAAGTTATTTACAGAGAGAATCCAAAATTTGATAGAAAATCAGAATGTACCTTCATTATTAGTGCCAGGGTTCTGTCCCAACTTTCTTGCAGAATCTTACATGTTTGTATAGCAATTTGGACTTCTGCAGAGAGTTCAATCATGTGATCTGCTATAGAGAACTGATTGTCATGAATCAATGTTTTGGAATGTTCAATGTGCTTATACATTGTATTCATGATGGGAAGGATCATGTGTTGGATGTCTAGCAGTGTGGACCGGATCCTTGTGTCTTCTTTCAGTAGATCAGACTGCATATTTGATAGGTGTGAAATTTTCATGTGATGAGCAGAGCTTGAACTTGGTTCAAGTTGCAGCTTCTGTATGCTAATCTTCATGTCCTCATCCATTTTATTCATTTTATCCTTAACATCCTTTGTGAACTCGGCAATATTGCACAATCTGGCCAAAAGAGAGGTAGCATTCGAATAGATAGATTCAGTGTTACACAAAACTGAAGACAATTCCACTTGGTTAATAGCTATGTGCTGAGAAATGTGCTCAAGCACTTTATTGTTGAATCTCTTCTTGGCTCTTTCAACTAACTTTTCTGTCCCGGATGAATCCTCATTGTATCTCTCAACTGCTTCTGCTAATTGTAACAAAATATGCTGGGAGGAGTCTACTTTAATGCCTAATGCATCAGACAAAATGTCCTTAGCATCCTTGATGATTTGATACTCCTTGTCTCTTTCCTCTTTAAGTTTCTTTTGTTTTGCTTTCCTTTGGAGGATCTCACCTATATTTTGCATTTGGTCCGCTGATAGATTTGCAAAATCTAATGTAGGAATTTCTATCTCTTCATCTAGGTCTATATCCTCTACTATATTCTTACTCAAAAATTTTATACTCGGTAGAGCTTTAGGCTTATCTGTACTTAATGCTTTGGTAGTAGTGACAGTAGATAAAGTAGGGCTGGCTATAGAGACTGGCATACTTTCTACTGGAGAACTTAATATATTTACACTTGAAGATTCAAAAACTGGAAAACTTACTGCTGGAAAACTTGATGGTGCAGGAGACTGCAGCTCGGTAGAAAAAATGGTAGCTGCTTCTGTTGTTGCTAGGGATGATTGGACAAATGTGGAAGTTGTCACAACCATGCTTGAAGGTGTCTCTGGGCTGGATGTAGAAACTTTTACTGGAGAGGTAGGAAGGGATGCAATGACTTCTGCTGCTATCCTCACAGTATCATCTACCTCAGTGTCTTCTTCTTGTTCATCACTGTCATCTTCAATATCTTTTATTATGACTGTTTCAATACTCGGTTGGTGAAGGTGGTATATGTTCTTCCATGTAGCATTTTCAGCCTTCACAACCGATTCAATATTGTTGATCAAAATCAAACAAGTATTGAACTTTAATGTCATCTTATTTTCATTTTCTTTTAATGCCTTCTTTACTTCATCATTTTTCAAGCTCGGCATCAACTGTCTCAGGTTTTGATCAAATATGTCTATCACTGTTTGCTTTGCATTGCTCCATCTCATTTTTATTGGATTCAATAGAACTGCTGGAACCTGTGGGGCAATTTCTTCAGGAGAGTATTTCCACTGTCCCATCTTCTCAATAACAGCATCTTCTATTTCCTTCTGTTCTGTTTCCGATCTGGTTTCATATCTTAAGGATTTTATGTTACTTACTCCAGATCCTGATCCGTCTCTAAAGAGTTTGAGCTTTTCTTGAAGGTTTAAAGGAGGCCTTTTGAATACTATGTCTTTATCTACCTTTTCTGCCTTGTCTGCCTTGCCTCTTGTATTTCTCCTTGTAAATACAGTAGTAGGAGGCTTAGGTGCCTTAGTGATAAATACCTTTCCTTTCTTCTTTGCAGGTTCTGGTTCCTCTGTTTTCTCATCCTTTTCCTCTTCTTCTTCATCTTTTTCTTCTTTTTCCTCGGTTATCATCTGCATTTTGGCTATCCTCTTCTTTCCTTTGTTTACCGCCTGTGGAAGCTTTATGCTTAGTTCAATTCTCACCTTAGCTTCATCATATGTTCCAAAATATGGAGCTTTGGGATTGACAGGCTGATTAAGAAGAGCTTCAATGATATCCTTGGTTTCATCAATATTTACCTCATAAGGAAGAGGTTTTACATATACAGTCCTCGGTTTAACTGCTTGAATATATACATTATCACAATCCACCATAAAACAAATGTCATCTTTATAATCTTCCACCAACTTCTGTGGAATCCGAAATCTGTCATTCATTTTCTCCTTGAAAGATTCAAAATAATTATCCATGATGCTTTCAAAATTTTCACCCATTTCTGAGATGTATTCATTTATTTCATAGAGGACTGGCACATCTTTTCTCCATACAACTTTTCCTTTAGAAGGGAAGAATTTCAGAACATAGAAGAATAAACAGACCAATAAGGATCCAAACTTACATGGATTGTTTTTGGATGTTTTAATGCTTTCCATGTTTTTGTTAAACTGCTTTAACAATAAGTCTGCTAGGTCAAATGTTAAGTTATTCTTGACCACTTTGTATGCTAGGTCAATAGCTTCACAGGAGACACTGTTCTGTCGACTAGAACTGTAAATCTTATGGGCAATAATGTGTGTACCAAACTTCAGTTCAGCGTCGGTAATGCTGCTAACTTTCATGCCTCTACCGTCCCACTCGGCTAGGGTTTTCTTCTCTAGTTCCGTCCGACCTAGGGTTTTGGTAGTTTTAGCTTTGTTCAACATGGGAAGACCGGTGACTTGATGAATCATCTTCTTTGTGATCTCTATAGGTTTCTCAAGCCAAATCTTGCCATCATGTACTCGGCTGAGAATGTATCTAACCCATTTATCTCGAAAGTTTTGAGGTAGATGTGCAATGTGAACTAAACCTTTATCTTCTAGATGTTTGTGCTCGGGTTTCAGAATACCATCCACACATAGTTCTTCACGCATAATATCTAGTTCTAGGTTCCCCATTTCATGAATTGAACAGTTGAAATGATTGCGGATATCGTTAATAAGCAGTACCTTAGGAGGAATCTGAGATTGAGCTCCGTTCGGATCTAGGGCTGCTGCAATTGCGGGCACGATCTTGAAATCTGGTGCTTTCCATTCCCCTTGGACTAACATATCAGATCCTTTCTTCGCTGAAGTGCTGGATGATGCCATGATAGCTCACAGAAAATTCCTTTCGAAAAAGTATTGAATCGCTGGGTTGCTCTTGAAATTTTCTGCTCTCAAAGTGCTAAAGGTTCGCGGTGAAGAATGAGTTCGATTACTTGCTTTTTGTTTACAACTCTGTCATTAATGCTCATTTCAAATTAGGGTACGAATTCTGACAGACTGTCACCCACTAAGAATTAATTGCTCGGTAAAGACTTCGCAACTCGGTGAACTCAGAAATTCATATTGCTCCGACCTCGCTCGGTAAAGACGGGTACCGACCTTGCTCGGTGAAGACTGATACCGACCTCCCTGTGATCTTACTGCATCTTACATGCTGATTTAGATCTTTCTTTTAATTCGGTTCTGGAACTGCTTGAGATTGGTCTATGAGAATACAGTTCCAGTGCTTTCTTGGAAATTTAGTTTGAGTCGGTAGAGCCATCCATTCCATTACTTGGAGTGGATTGCTCGGTAGCTTTAGGAATCCATTTTTGTCTTACCTGTTTCCTGACCTTAGTTGCTTCATTCTTCTTTCCATCTTCAACTTCACTAGCATTCATGCAGTTTCTGGCTATGTGACTGAGTTTAGTGCATTTGAAGCATCTTACGGTAGTATCTCTTTTCCTTAGATGATGTTTTATGCAATTCATGCCAATGTGTCCATATTCTCCATAGTAATGACACCTACACCAGGTGTTGTAGTCCCATCCAAACATTGCTTTCATGATTTGTTCTGCTGGATTAAATGTCTTGGATCTGCACTCGGATGCCTTGTGACCTTGTTTGTTGCACTTGTGACAATTACCTCTGAATCTAGGTTTTTCCCTGCATTCATTTTCTTTGTGACCAGGTTGATTGCAGTTGTAACATTTTCCATTGAATTCTGATTTTTCATTATTCCAACATTTATTTGAAGTATGTCCTATTTTACCACAATGATTACAAGTAGGTTTTTTATTTCTTTGAGTACCTTGCTTAGAGGATTCGCCTTCTCCTTTGTATCCAAGTCCTGCTTTTCCTTTTTGCCTATGAAGATTTCGCTCATACAGCTGATTCAGGTCTTCTTGACTTTTCAGCATTCCTTCATTGATTTGTTTTTCAGCGTTTAGGTCATCCACCAATCTTAGATTGATTTCCTTTTCAGATCTTAGTTCTTCTCTTGTGCTTTCTATTTCTGATCTTAGATTCAAAATTTCCTCATTTGTATGAGAGATCTGATCAATTAGGTTTTCTAGCTGAAGGGTTTTATTTTGGACTTCAATGTTTCTTCCATCTAATTCATCTTTCAACTTGTTTCTTTGTTCCAAGATCTCACAGAATCTTGTAGAGTGTAGCTCTTGTTCTCTTTTCAATTTTCTCACTTCTTCCTGCAGAGACCCATTCTTTTCTAGGAGTTCTTTGACAGCATTGTTTGCTTCATCTGAGTTATTTGAGGGAAAAAGATCTTCAATCTTTTCTTCAATGTAATTCTGATCATTCATCTGATTTGCAAGTTCCTTCCTTCTTCTTAGGGATTGGGAAATATGTTCTTTTGCTTCTTTGAGTTTAGCTATGGCCATTTCCAGATCTAGCTTTTCATTTTCAATCACCTTGTTCGGTTTGAATACCTCCATTGTCCTGGATCTTTGCTCAAGCTAGTTAAGCTTTATCTTGAGAACCAATGCTGCTCTGATACCAATTGTTGGAAATATTCAGGAATTAATCGAGTTACTGAGAGGGGAGGGGTGAATCGGTAACTCCAAAATTTCTTTCAATTACAGATGTATTAACATGAAATTCACTTTAACCTTTTGCATACAGAAAGCATGAAACTTAAAAGCATTCACAATAATGACACATGGATTTGGTTACCCAGAAACCTTCCAAAAGAAAGTAAAACTGGGGTGGGGATGAAACCCACAAAGCTTTAATACTGCAGAATAAAGTTGGCCGGTTAAGGCTTACAATTTGATCACTTCTGATGATCTGCCCTGTTAGGAGCAATAAGGATTGCTAAATCCACCCTGTTAAAGGATTTACAAAACATACAATGAAGTATGCACTCGGTAAAGAGATTTACAAAAGACTGTTAAGTCTACCCGGTTAAAGGATTTAGTACTGATTCACCTGTTAGAATGAAACAGTAGATCTCTAGCTTTGCAACTGGATTGCTGATTGAGATTCACTGATGTACTGATCACCTTCTGTGATGAATTTGTCTTTGCTGTTCCTTATACTGCTGAAGCCTTCTGTAATTCGCTTATCTCTGCCTTTCTTTCTCTTTCACATATATATTTCTTTTTTTATTCATACATCTTGACATTTTTACAACATTGTTTATATACAAGTCTTAAACAATTAATTACAATTACAATTACAAAGTCAGCTTGACAAATAAACATAAGTGCTACTAAGTCGGCCCAAGTATGGTTACTCGGTTCCTGCAAACTGACTCGGTGACTTTCTGATACTCGGCGTCCACTACATTACTCGGCATCGTCATGCACTCGGTAGAAGTGAAAGCACGGTTCATACTGATCACTCGGTAGGTTTTGAACTCGGTAAATACTGGTGACTCGGTAGACATGATGTTACTCGGTTTACACTGTCCTGTTCGGTTTGTACTAACTTGCTCGGTTTGCACTATCTGCTCAGTTTGCACTGTCTGCTCGGTTTTCACTGTCTGCTCGGTTTGCACTGTCTGCTCGGTTTGCACTGTTTGCTCGGTTTGCACTGTTTGCTCGGTTTGCACTGTCTGCTCAGTTTGCACTGTTTTCTCAATTTGCACTGTTTGCTCGGTTTGCACTATTTGCTCGGTTTGCACTGTCTGCTCGGTTTGCACTGAGAATGCAAATAAGTGTTGTCACTAGTGGCAATTTTGCTTAATGCCAACAATAACCCTGCAACATGACTAGTTTTCTGTCGTCTGCAAATTTGTGATTACAAGTTGCTGAAGAAATCCTTTGAAACAGTTATCATCAGTTAACCTGCATGAGCGCCTTTGTCATGAATGTTGGAATTAAAAATGATTGATATATTCTGATTTTCTTGTCCCTAAGATTATTGCACAACAAACCTATCCAAATGGATGACTAGCTGCCATGCTCTGGTCAACATTTTGTCAAATAGTTTACATGCATTACCTGTACTATCCTCATAACCATGTCAATTTCTTCAAAGTGTTATCCATTGTTGCCAATGTTTAAATGCATTTTAATTTTACAAGAAAACACTATCCACTGGAATGCTCTGGGCTAGGAATTCTTTTACGAGGCCATACCTTAAATTTCTTTGCATCAGTGCCTCTGTCAATTCATTAGTTTTATTGATGAATTCACCTTTGTCCTAATAGCACACAGCTAAAAGTATTTAGATAAAATTCAATGCTCATATTTTTGACCAGATAATTGTATTCTCATGCAAAAGAATATTTCTAAAAAATCTTCTAAATATTTATATTATCAATTTTTCTATCAATACATATATCCACTAGATATTTCCTTGCTGATGATGGTACTTCTGTAATACTCTTCAAAAAGAGTATCCACCATTGTCAATGTTCAAGCTCAATGCCATTTATGAATTCAAATTTTGAATTGTGCCTTTTGAATATTGAACCTTGAGCTTTGAACTTTGTGGTTCAAGGTTCAAGATCGGCAATGCATATTGCACTTGCGAATTTGAACTTGCATTTTGAACCTTGAACTTTGAACTTGCAGTTCAAGGTTCAAGATTGAATTTGCATTTTGCACCTTTTGAACTACGGTGGAAAAACCTACATAACTCTTTATTGATAGCTTTGTTTCCCATGAAATTTTAACTGTAGGCTAGATGATCCATGTAGACCATAACCCAAAAATATTTTTTATTTTGCATAGGAATCACAAAACATGTAAATTGTAAATTGAATATTGAACCTTGAACTTTGAACTTGTGGTTCAAGGTTCAAGATCGGCGATGCAGTTTGCACTTTTTGAAATTGCATTTGAATCTATATGTCCAGACCTTTGCATTTTGAATCTTGAACTTTGAACTTGTGGTTCAAGGTTCAAGATCAAAAACTCTTCTTGCAATGTTTCCCTTTTACAAAATATATCTTCAAAAAAGCATGTCAGCAAAACCAGCATAAGGCATGAGAAAATTGAGGGACATTCTTCATGAGACTTGATTTTAAAAAAATTGAAGTTGGGTGCCAGAGGCAAGCCAATAACTGGCTCTGACTAGGGATATGGAGTGAGAGGGACATAGAGACTCCAACCATCTCTGGTAGGAGACGAGTGCCTAGCCATTGGGTAACATAGTTGAAACAATGAGGAGCTTCTTGCAGAGGGGAAAGCCAGGGAAAAACCCAAAAATACCTAAACTACCAGCAACTAAAACAAACCAACTACACTAAACACCACCAAAAACTCAGAGAGCAACAAGCTATTTACAAGTATATACAAGTGAGAAGAACTCACCATAGGGTCAGAGCTGAGGAAAATTTACACAAAACCATTTACTGGCTGTGAGAAGAAAGAGCCCTTCCAAAACAACAAGCTGCATGCAGATGAGATAACAAGATATAACTGCAATATGGTGAACTCTTTATGACTGCAAACCAAGCTGATTATGTGCAAGTACCTTGTGAACCAACCATCATGCCCATATAGCCACATCTCATCATAAATTTTTTATTTTTCTTGAGCTGTTTGTATAAAACTTTCATAACCATTTCCAGCCTCTAGCTGAAAAAAATAATGCTCAAACATTCGCACATAAGATGTAACATCATTCTCATGATCAAAATTAAGGAGGCCCCCATCTTTAAAAGAATTTTTAGTATTTAAAACACCTTTAGAATATGAATAAACTTCATCCAGCATAGGGTCATCATTAACTAGCATAACTTCATCTTTCTTTGCTACAACTAAATCTGCAAATTCTTTATCTGAGACAATAGCTATAACTTTCAAACAATATAACATTTTTAAAATCTGAAATATACACCACATTCTATGTTTCACCTAATACAATAATAATAAACAATTTTTTCAATTTGATGAAGTTTAGACTAAGTTAAGGTGGTCAAACACGAGAGTTTTTATATTCAGGAAAATTTGTAGCAGAAAAATCATAATTAATTATTTACTTGGAAAAAAATACAAAAAAATATACATCACATCCGGACATGAGTCTACTACTTTTATCGAGAATCTTATAAAAAAATATTATCATTTGATTTTGTTTAATGTGGTTAGACATATGCCTACTTGTTATCTTTCTAGTCTTGATTGAAAAACTTATTGAAAAATAGCTATAACTGTCAAACTGTATAACATTTTTGAAATCCAAAATATGTGTCACATTCTATGCTTTTCCTACTACAAGAAAAAAAAAATTCAATTTGATAAAGTTTAAACTAAGTTAACGTGGTCAGACACGAGAGTTCTTGTATTCTGAAAAATTTGTAGAAGAAAAATAATAATTAATTATTTACTTGGAAAAAAGTTACAAAAAATATGTGTCACATCCGAACATGAGTCTACTACTTATATCTAAAATCTTTTTTTAAAAAATTATCATTTCATTTTGTTTAAGGTGGTCAGACATACACCTACTTCTTATTTTTTTCCTAAAATTTTTGTACTACTACATTGAAATTTGAAATTTTCAACATATAGATAATTCTTTTTCAAAAAATACCTAGTATCTTAGAAACTAAATTCAAATTTTTAAAGATTATCTTCTTACATATTTTTGATGTAATATTTATAACTTGTTCAAATTTTTATGTCAACTTCCCTAAAGCTGATTTTCTGAATTTTCATTGCCACTTAAGGGCCTAGTTTGGCATACCATGATCCTCACATACCCTTATATAAAAAACTGATTGTATTAATAAATAATCACATAGACAATAGGTGGAAGGCCTTTGGTAAAAGTACAAAGTAGACATTTAAGATGGGGATTATCAAGGATCAAAATTTGTATAAAAATTATGCTTCAAGATACCTTGTAATCTATATAAATAAATATTCATATTCATATATATCAAGCTATACACATAGAAACTAGTATGATAACATATATTCATACTAATAATTAATCATGCATGTACACACACACACACACACACACACAGATATATATATATATATATATATATATATATATATATATACACACACACACACACACACACACATATATATTCTTAACATATCCCTAACCATTTTTTCCCCTCAAAGATCAGAAGTTAATACCCAAAGACTTTGTATGAGTTTCTCTTATGGAATTTCTTGTTATTTCTTGTTGTGATCCACTAATCCCTTTTGATTTGTATTCAGTATAAGTGTATGGCTAAGGTAGCAGTTCCCTTTATAAGTAAGGAAGAAGTGGGTTCCAGATTGTTGAAATATGGATGTATATTTATCAACAGAAGGCTTTGGAGATGGGATCTTGATGCTATTACTTGTTTGTTTTAGATAAAGGAGTTATTATTCCATTCTCGAGTATAGGTTGCTAATTGAAGTTCTAAACATGTTTTCTTAATATAGAATAGCAATGACAGATTTAATTTGATGAGACATTTAATAATTTTCATTCATATTACACTATCCGGGGGATGAATGCAGGGGAGGGTGAGTTTACAATTATTAAATAAATATTGCAAAAAAATTTCTTTAAACTTATATGTTCAATTATCTTTAAAATATATGGGAATGATATTCCTACCTTTCCCAAGGTAATTAAAAGGTCATGTTAATATAATAGATACCATGCTAACAAGTATGTGAGGTCAGGTCAAGTGATTAAACAGGTTAAATCTTAGAAGAAATTTTGGATGAAGACTATCCTCCTCGGCCTATTGTCTAAGATATTTGATTCTGAGAAAGCACCTCAATTTGAGACGGGTTGTATCGAGTTTTATGTAAAGGGCTATGGGTGATCCCACAAAGCTATGTCCCACTTTTAGGGACGAAGAAAATCGGCGTAGTTGGAAATTAAAAAAATTTAGAGTCTTTGTGCTAAGTCATCACTTCGAGCGAAGTGGTAGACCCACTTCGCGCGAAGTACCCCACCCAAGGGGCTTCAAGAGAAGACCCCCAGAGACTCCCGAAGTGTTTTTTGCCAGACTTTTCATTGAAGGGCCTTCGTGTGAAGGGTCTTCATGTGAAGGGGGTCTTCGCACGAAGACCCCAAAAATGAAAAATTGCCCTCAGAAAATAAGAAACTTCAAAAATATGGTCTTTCGAGGCCTGGAACAAGGACCAAATGGCATGGTTTTCTCAAACATGCGATGTCAAACGATTCTATTTGGAACAAGATTTCTAACGAATATAATTTTAATACATATTGAGTTCATTATCACTTTTAAATATTACTTTAACTAAACATAGGTTGTTTGGTCATTCAACAACCTGTCTCTTCAAGACTTCGAGAAAAATAGTAAATTATAAAAAAAAAATTTATAAAAAATATGTAGGAAAAGCGTATTTGTGCTACCTTTCTATGATAAAAAAGAAAAAATGAATTTTGATATACACAAATCAAGTTAGAGCGATCCAAGTGACCTTATGTCTAAATTACAGTTACTGTCACTTTAGAATTTAATAAACTATGAAATATTGACCCAAAATGAATAAAACCAATTGCATCCTTTAGATATTGAAGTTACAAATATAATCTCAAAATTATTACACCGTTATCAAATTTTAAAAAAAGTTATGCTAATTGAAGTGATAGTAACTCCTTAAAAACATAGTTTTTTCACGCAAACCACTTTTCGAAGGAGAAGGAAAAATGAATTTAAATGATTTTTTATTTTTTATTTTTAAATATATTTAGAAACTAGAAATAAAATTCTAAAAGACTCTAGTTTACATCATCTTCAAATTCCTAATAGTTTTGCGGCAACAAGTGTTCAAAAGTGAAGTTTTTTCTCAAAATGTTGATCTCTGTGTCAAAGTTGGCCAAAAAGTGGGACTCGCTATTGTGGGACCACCCCTATGTAACATTTATTATATAAAATGTAAATTGAGCATTGTAAATAAGAGGATGTCCCCCTTCTTTCTATTTCATATAAATAGGGGAATGCCCCTATCTTTCTAGTTCATGTAAATAGGGGAATGCCCATATCTCACTAGCTTTGTAAATAGGGTAATGCCCTATCTCTTAATATGCTAGACAATTGTCCTGGCAAGACTGGAGGTTTTCTTCTCCATTCTTTCCTATCAGTGCCCGCACTGAATGGAGACTCGTAAATCTTACTTTATTAATTAATAAAATTAATCTTGGCCTAGGCCTTTTACCGATCAATAATAATAATAATAATAATAATAATTTATTTTAATTATAATTGTTTATTTTTAAATTATGGAGGGTTCTTAACATAATTGTTCATTTTTTAATGTTGAATGGAAATAAAATATATTTTTTCAATTTGAAAAATAATTTATTTTAAATTTTTATATCTATAAGTAAATTATGTTTTAGTATTTTTATAATTTACATGTTCCAATGTTTTAATTTTTTATTAGCAAATTATGTTTTTAATTTTTTTAATATATATGTCGTAATGTGTTTATTTATTTTTATCAAACTCTATTTATTTCCATAATAATTATATTATAACATATAATTTATAATTTAATAATTTTAAGATATATTATATTAAAAATTTAATAATTTAAAGATATATTATATTAAAAATTTTATAATTCTATTATTTAACTTTTAAAAACAAATATATAAATAAATCATAATAAGTTTAATCCAAAAATGTTTGACTATATCATGATGAACTATAATAATAAGTTTATATCTAAATATCTTTTATAACATAGGTATGTTTAATTATATATATATATATATATATATATATATATATATATAGAGAGAGAGAGAGAGAGAGAGAGAGAGAGAGAGAGAGAGAGGTTATTATTAAAAATTTACATATATAATTTTATATATATCTTAAAATAATTGTATTGTATATTACATATTAAAATATAATAATTATTAAAATAAATATTAAAAATAAAAAATATTAAATTTTTTAAATATATAATTTTAAAAATAAAAGCCACTATCCCTCCATCTCTCATACTGATAGGTGGAATATGAACATTCTTGCCTGGCAGAACTTATTGAAAACTATAGGTCAAAAGAAGGCTAAAGAGTATAGATTCACTGAAAAGAAACTTATTTCTAATCTTAATGAGGCTGAAACTAGTATTCAAGCCAACCCTTCTGATTTTATGCTTATCCCTCAAGTTGCTAGTGCAAAGGAAGTTCTTAGACATCATCAACAACTCAAACTCAGAGGGGCTAAAATTTGATTCCGTGCGCATTGGCTCCAATTTGGAGATAGGGGTTCTAAATTCTTCTTCAACCTCATCAAGCAAAAACATTCCAATGAACTATTGATAGGATCTTAGTTGATAATCAAGAAATTACTGACATGGATAGCATCAAAAAGGCCTTTGCTGACTTCTATCAAAATATTTTTACTTCGGTAGATATGATGGAGGACAGCTCCCTCGGGAACTGATGCAGAGCCCTTATTCCTAATAGGATATCCGACATGGATGCCTCCATGCTTAGTAAAGACATCTCTATGGAAGAGATTGAAAAAGCTATCAACTCTCTTAAAGATGACAAAACCCTTGGCCCTGATGGTCTGCCTGTTAAATTTTACAAAGTTAACATTAAGTGTATATGCAAAGACCTCCATGAGATTTATGCAGAAGCTCTTAGCTATGGCTCCTTGGGTAGCTCCATCAATAGAGGTATCATCAAGTTGATTCCCAAGGATGGGGATAAGGCTTTGCCGAAAAACTGGAGACCTATCACTCTTTTAAATGTCTCTTATATAATTTTTGTCAAAATTTAGGCCCTTAGGCTTGAAACCATTTTACCCAAATTTGTGTGCTCTACTCAAATTGGCTTCATTAAAGGAAGACATATTCTTGAGAATTTGATTACCAAATGGGAGGCCTTAAATTGGGCTAAGTACTCTCAACAAAATTTGGCTATGTTTAGATGTTGGATTTCAAGAAGGCTTATGACAAAGTCAAATGGAGTTTTATCTCCATGATGCTGGAAGCCTTTGGATTTCCTTCCTTTTTTTGTAACTTTGTTAAGATGTTACCTAAAGATGCTCAGGCCCAAGTTGATATCAGTGGTTCCCTCTCTGAGCCTTTCCCCCTTGGCCACTCCATCAGACAAGGTTGTCCCTTGGCTCCTGCCCTCTTTGTCATTGCTTCTGATGCCCTCTTTTACATCGTTAGAGATAACTCCCTCTCCCCTACTCTTAAGGGTATTACCCTTCCTGATGAGACCAAGGTTATTAATTGTCAATTTACTGATGATACGGCTATCTTTCATGAAGCCACTGAAGATAACTTCGATGCTTTGCAAAAGAAACTCAATATTTTTTGTGATATCTCTGGGGCTCATCTTTCTCAGTCCAAATCTATGTCTCGGGTGGGATGATCAGCCGCCAAATTGGTTTAAAAAGTATAATTTCTAGTGGGGTGGTCCTCACAATATTGTTAGATATCTTGGTATCCCCTTTTCTATTGAGCCCTCTCTTAAAGATATGTGGCTTTAGGTTAAGGAAAAAATCACCAAAAAGTTGAATAAATGGCACAATAGATCTCTATCCCTGGCTGGTAGAGTGAAATTCTGCCAATAAATCCTCTCCTCTTACAACATATATTATTCTTTTGCCTGGATGTTCAACAACTACCAAATCTTAGAGATCCAAAAGGTCATTGAAGAAACTATCTCTGGTCGGATGGCAAAGGAAATAAGAAGCTCCATGCTATTAAATGGGAGTGGTGTCATATTGACAAGCTCCTTGGGGGTCTGGGATTGAAGGACCTTAAAACCAGGGGCTTAGCACTTTCTGCCAAATGGATCTTTCACTCTTTGGTTGGGGATGATCCTTGGAAAGTTCTTGTTAGGAGTAATATTGAAAGGGGTTTTCCTAAGAATGCTAAGTCCTGGAAAAACTTACCTTTTTGTGATTTGATTTGTTGAAATTTTCCAATTGTGGTTCAAGGCTCTGCTGTCTTCAAATCCATTTGGAAAGCATGGAACCACGTTAGACAATATATCACGAACAAGAACTTTCATGATGATAAACAACTCTATGGTGAAAGATCCATTTGGTGAAATTTGCATTTATCTAGTAAGCCCCTTGCCCTCTCCCAAGGTTTCTCTACCAAGCATTGGTCTACCATTGGTATCACTCAGTTTGCTGATATATTTGAGCATGACAGGCTCATTGTCTGGGATGAGCTTAGACTCAAATTTAACATTCCTCTGTCTCAAAAAAGAACCTATAATATGATTATTAAGGCCTGCAAGGACATTCCTACTACTTGCCATGTTGACTCCAATAGATTTTTGAATATTAAGTGGTCAGATGGAACCATTATAACTAGACTAAAAGTTAAAAACATTTACAACGTTATTGATTATAATGATTCCATCAGCGGTCATGTCAATACTGTGCGATACTCTAATCTTGATGTTTCCTCTTGGAAGAAATACTTTGAAAAGATGTGGAAAATCCCTATTGATCCTAAGATTAAATGTTTTAAATGGTTGTTAATTCTTGATAGACTCCCCATTAGAAAGGACTTTTCTAAAATTCATTATTGTAAAATATGTAGACTTCTTGAAACTGGTAGACATATATTCTTTGATTGTAGTTTTGCAAAAGAGATCTGGCTCATGTTTGGTATTTCTTTTCCTACTAAGTTTAATATTTTCAAAATCATAACTGGCCATATTAATGGGATTAGGAAGGATACTAATTTAATTTGGAACATTCTTTCTTCTAACATTCTATGGCAGATCTGGAAATGCAGGAACGAGGAAAGGTTTCAAAACAATCCTAGGGTTCTTACTGAGTCTTTTTGAAGTCTCACACATTTTAAAATCTTCTTGCAGGTTCACATCACTAGGATGGTTGTTAAAGACAAGTTTAAAAGACTTCTCAAGACTGGATATGCCACTTTCTTTTCCATTGAGCTTAAGGATGGACACTTATGGAGAAGACATATGGACAACTTTCAGCTATTTGAACAAACTATTAGGCAGTTGAATGAGGAAGTTAGAAGAAATAATAAGAACACTGATAACATGAGCCTCTTGCTCGATCAGATTCAGAACAAGAAAAATATTGTTTGGACGTACGGAGGGCAACATGGGATGGACAACATGGGTTGATGCTCATGATGACCTGCTACATTAGTCTCTCTCTTGTCTTTTAGTTTTGATGTATTGATACTTTGACTTTGTGATACTCTCGTGGTGAGGCTTTGTCTCTAATCTTTGTACTTCTCAGTAGAACTCTTGTTTTTGATCTCTTTATAGTTAAAATAAAAAATATTAAATAATAATATTATTAAAATATCTACAAAACATATATTCTAAATCACTTAACTATATATATTATCTATACTATAATATAGTAATTATTAAAATTAATTTAAATATTAAATTTCTAATTTTAAAATAAGTAAATATATAATTTATTATTAATTTAATTATTAAAATTAATTTAAATGTTAAATTTTAAATTTTAAAACAAGTAAATTGAGGGATGAGGCTAAGTGTACTTAAAATGAACTGTATGCCATCAATAGTATTTCATTTCATTTTTGCCATATTCTTAGTGACAATTCCTGCAATATATAGTACCGTATTTATCCATTATTAAATGATATGGGTGCCAGGATTTCCAATTGACTTAAAAATATAAAATATAACAATGTAGTCCACTATATACCGTGCGTTGTAGAAAATAATAATGTGGGCCTTCAGTGTGTGTACAAAATAATGTTCAAATGTGGAAAATTTCCGCGTGCTGTATAAAAGATGTGTTGAATAAGAACTCTTCTTTTAATTCAAATTGAACGCCCATAAATGTCAGAAAATTATCGTTCAATTACTTCTGCAAATTTTCTGCATTAGAAAAGAGTGTACACTTTCTTTTGGGCAACTTTTCCACACTCTGTAGGCCACGTACAAAATCAAAATTATAGTGATCTGTGGAATTGTGTAGTGGAGTACCATGGTGGAAATGTCTCATCACTGGAAGTGCTCTCCAATTCTATTATATTGATGCTTTTTTGACAGCCGTTTTACATGTGAGGCATGGTTGGAAAATAAAACTAACATTCACAGTGACAAAATTGTTTTAATTGTTTTAGGATAAAATAGAGAGGAACAACACTTACATCATGAAGTGGAATACTTGTAATCTTTAGGGTGTTGGACTGTATAATTCTAATTTAATATCTAGCTTGAACTTTGTGCATTTTTTTAAAAAAAGTTAGTTAAAAAAATTATTTCAAATATTTAATATTGTGATTTTTTTTATAAATCAATTCAATTTATAAAAATTAGCAAATGTAAAATATTAAATTAATAAAATTGTAAATATTTAGTATTTTGTATATATTTATTTATATTTTTACAAAATTATTCATATAATGTTTATATATATATATTGAAACTATCCTATAACATTTTTACATTATTTTTAACTAGTATAAAAAAATTCTAAAAAACACTTAAACAACTAATAAATTTGTTTATTTTTAGGACGAAATGAAAGCTGTCACGTAATTAGACAATTTGTTTCTATTTTTTAAATAAATTAAAATTCACAAAACAATTGTATTGTGTTTTTAATTTAATTAATAAATGCAGATAAATGGTCAGGTACATTTTGGCTACATTATAGTGCCACTTCATTTGACATTTTTCCTTACTTTTGATCTATAGCATTTTTTCTTAAATAGATAAAATAATTCTATTTTTTTTCAAAATATTTATATAATAATATAATTTTTTTTAATTATGAACAATTTAAAAAAATACAAATTATTATTTTACATTGTAATTGATACTTTTATTTTTTTATTTTTTTTACATTATTTCATTAAATTAAACAAGTTAGAATTTGTTTTTTTTAAGTTTATTGTTTAAAGTTATATCTAAACTTTTATATAACCATTTTATTATTGATAAACTTTTATTATTATATCTTAGATTTAGTATGATATCATAATATTATATTATATTTTTTAAAATATTTAATATAATGATATATTAAATATAAATTAGTCCATAGGCTTGAAGAGTGGGATTGTTCCCAATTAGTACGGGGTTTGATTTTAAGGCCTAGACTTAACCAGTGTATTTGATTTGTGGGCGATTGCCCTTTGCTCACCCCTTCTTCTTCCCAACTTAGCAGTTGGTAAGACCAAGATAAGGATAGGTTGGGCATTGGGAGAAGTCACAATACCTAAGCATAATGATATGAGTGCATGGTCCAAATACCTCCTAAGTGTATGTGTGCATGCCTACACATAACATTTAAAATTTATTATATAATATATTAAATTATAACATATTGAATTATTAAGTATAAAATAAAACTAGGTCTAGTTTACATTAGAAAAATTTTAAACACTTTTAGATTTGAATAAATGTCATTCATATTTTCTTTCCATATAACGAAGGATAAGAAAAAAATCTTTACTATTATATTGACTTGTCCCCTCTTCCCTTCCCTTCACATCTTCCAAGCCTCAGCAAATTGACGCATTTGAGCTTCCCTGATTGTGGGCTTACTAGCTGGATTCCAAGTGAGTTTGGCAACCTGTCTACCTTGAAATTTCTAGACATCTATGCTAATAATCATTTGCAGTTGACACAATCGAGCTCATGGATTCAAAATTTGTGAGGCTTGGAGGAGCTCTATATGTATGATGTGAATGTCACAAGTGGAGGTGATGGTGTGCTAGAGAATGTTGCTTCCCTCACCAACCTTACAACACTTGTCATGTCTGGGGTGTCAGGTACAATTCTCTCTTCTCTTGTAAACCTCACATGTCTCTCTTATCTCTACCTTAGCGATAGTGAAGTTGCCCACCAACCGTTTCCAATCTAGATTTCAAACCTTACATCTTTGGTTACCCTCTACCTCTTCAACTACAGCCTCCATGATTCCATCCCTTCCACTGTGTTAGGTCTTCCCCACTTGAGAAACCTCCACTTGTCCTACAACCCCAATCTCAAAGTAAACCTCTCCTTCATTGTGCAACATGCTTCCCAACTCAGAAGCCTTTATATGGGCCATTCAAATGTGGGAGGAGTGATTCCAAATTCTATTGGGAATATGTCCTCATTGACTCGACTGAGTCTTTGGGATAACAAAATTGAAGGCATTATTCCTCCTGCTATTGGAAATATGTCTTCATTGGTCATGTTAGATCTTGTGGGTAATAAAATTGAAGGCAATATCCCTCCTACTATTGGAAATATGTTCTCATTGACCTACTTGGATCTTTCTTATAACTCGCTAAAAGGCAATATTCTATGGATCTCTTTATGTGGACTATCAAAGTTGTTAGAACTTTACCTTCAGTCAAACCAATTAAATGGGAGTTTGTCATCTACTATTAGTAATCTCTGTTCCTTAGAGAGTATTTTATCTCAGCAATAATTGTTTGAGTGGCACTTTCTTACTTTCTCAATTAGAAGGTTTGACAAAAATAAGGTGATTGGATCTCTCCAACAATTTTTTGACAATAGGAATCAATTCCAACTAGATCCCTAAATTTCAGCTCCAAAATTTGTATTTGAGCTCATGTAATATGCATCGTGATTTTCCATCTTTCATATCCACTCAATACAGCATAAGTGATATAGACCTATCCAATAATTCATTGAGTGGAAATATTCCAAAATGGTTGTCAGACCTTACACTCTTGCAGACACTCAATCTCTCATACAATCAATTTGAAGGAGCATTGCCCTCTAAGTTCAGTGCATTTGATGTTCAATATGTGGACTTACATAGAAATAAGTTACACGACAATGTTCTTGTGCCACATCCTAAAGTACAGTTTCTTGACATATCAAAGAATCAGTTTGACGAGATTAGTCAAAAAATCATAAACAAATACAACTCTAGCCAACTCATTTATTTGTCACTTGCAAATAATAGTATCAAGGGTATCTTTCCACATTCTATTTGTGAAGGTCCTTATTTGGAGGTTCTGGATGCGCCAAAGAACAAGTTTACAAGAAATTTTTTTGCAAGCTTTGGCAATTGCTCATCAACATTAAAAGTTTTGAATCTAGAAAAAAATCATTTCGAAGGTGAGATCAAGAGCATGGTTTGTCTTCAAATGTTAAAATTAGGAGGTAATAAACTACAAGGGCCAATTCCATCATCACTTCAAAAATGTACCTCTTTGCAGATTCTAGATTTGGGATATAATAACATGCAAGGAAAAATCCCAAATTGGTTAGATAAGTTGATTGATCTCTGAATTTTAGCAATGGGATCAAATAGATTCATGGGTGAGATAACATTACAATTGGAAAAACTACATCTTCAAGTCTTGATTTTGTCAAATAACAATTTATCTGGAGCTATTCCAAGTAGTTTGAGCAACTTGAAAGCAATGAAAAATCAAACAGAAAGCTCAGATGTCCTTCAATATTAAAATTCTAGCTCAATGCCTTATGTAGATAAAATGGAAATAGTTAAGAAAGGCCAGTTTCTAGAGTATGAAAAATCATTGGCAATGGTTCAATGTCTTGATCTCTCTAGCAACAACTTCTTGGGTAATATTCCTCAAGGAATTGGGTTCCTCATTGGTCTAAAATATCTCAATTTATCAAGAAATCATCTCAGTGGCAAAATTCCTACTTCTTTTGGAAATCTTGTGAAATTGGAGTCACTTGATATCTCAAGGAACAATATTATTGGAGATATTCCTGGAGAGCTACAACTTCTTACATATTTGAGTTATTTCAATGTATGTTATAATAATTTATCTGGTAGAATACCAGTAGGAGGTCAGTTTCTTAGATTCACTGGTAGTTCATTATCAAACAATGCACATCTTTGTGGACTTCAGATCAACACAAATTGTTCTTCTTTTCTTTCTCCAAATTTGACCCACAATGAAGATGTAAATGATGAACAGTGGGATGATTCGTGGTAGGGAGTGGGAATTGGGTTGAGTTTTGGATTTGGGTTTGCAATTGTTATTGGAGCATTATGTTTCAACAAAAAATGTCGCTATCAATGTTTCAAGATCATGGATGAAATTATTTTCAATCTTGATCAAAATTTTCCAAAAATTAAATTCAAGATCTAAACCTAAACCTATGGGCATAGAGCATTTGAATGCAGATCTAAACCTAGATGGTCATCAAATGAATAGACTAAGTCACCTGTGAAGAATAACTCATATAATTGGGATTATAAAACTTGGTACAATTGTCATTACTGTTGAAAATATGGACACATTGGAGAAAATTGTATGAATACTCATTTCAAAGGCAAATCTAAAAGCTGGATGAATGGAAGCATGGTATGTTACAAGTGTAATAAGATAGGTCACCTAAAGAAAAATTGTATATCACCTATGCTGAGCAATGATCAGAATAAGAATGAAGATATCCATGAAAAATTGAAAAATTAGATGGACAAGACATGGAAGAAGAAAGAAGAAGAAAACACAAGTGAAGCTAACACATCTGAGGTCACCCAATCCGATGGATCAGGTGATCACACATCTTCTAACTAAGAATAGAAGGTATGTTTGGAATTGAATCTTATAAGGCTTTATCTTACATCAGTTCCTAACATAAAGATTGAGTAAAAGTCCATAGCTGCGTAGATAAAGATGCATTAGGACATATCTGAGCAAAATAGAGAATTTCATTTTTTGATGCCAGGCGTCAGTGTCTTGACCGAGTTATCAATGTATGTCGAGCACCTATTGTGGCCAAGATGCTATATACACTGAGTTGTGTCTTAAAGGTTATATTGACCGAGCTTGTGTTAGCCGAGGTTAACATGAGTTTGCCGAGACAGCTGTATTCCACTTAGAAATTTTGTACGGAGCATTTATGAGGCCCTAATTCTATTTTTTGGATCTATAAAGTGGAAAGTTGCCGCCCATTTCATTTCACCAAGCGAATTGAGATTTATTTGAGTGATTCAGAGTGTGAGCAACTAGTTTGTTAAAGGCAATTTTGAATCTTTCAGCGTGCTGTCGACAAAAATCATCTACACGACACTTACAAGAAAAGGTACATTACCGAGCAAACATTTCTTTTCAAAAATTTTAAATTAAAATGGCATCATCATCGTTTGCTACAATGAAGAAACAAGGGATGGAATTTTTCAATGCATAATTGATCAGAAACAAAGTTTGCAAGCCATAGACATTTAAGGCAATTTTGAAAACCGTAATAAAAGGAGATTTATGCGGCACCCTATCCTCAATTCTGGAGAATGTGTTGATAATGAACGATATTAGGTCATGTTACATGTGCAAAATCAAAGATTACAAGATTGGGGAGGCGTATAATAAATTATGTGATAATGGAGTGTTGAAGCCGGAGTATAAATCAGTTGCCGAACAAGGGTTAGTGCATGCCCTAGATTTCCCACAGAATTTCAAAGTTGAATGGATAAAAATAGTATTGAGTCGAGTACATGATATGCAACTATGGCTGGAAGATGGACCCGTGAAGATAACAAAGGAAATGATCCAACGAGTTATTGGATACCCTACAATTCAAGGAAAAAGGACAATGAAGTGTTCAAGAAAAGAAGACATTCAGGCTAACACATAGGCAGTATGGAACAAGCGTGGAATGACGATCTCCACCATAACAGATCCAGAAATTGACTTTGCTATTAGGGTTATCTCGCACAAATTCTACCAATCCAGTTGGTTGGACAACATCCCCTGTATGGCAGTGGACCAGGCATGGAAAATCATTAAGGACACACGTATGATCTTGCCGAGCTCTAGCTGACTCAGCTTGCCGAGAACCTTAACTCAATCTCGACTGAAAAGAATTCAATGTGTAAGTTTGGCTCTTTGCTAATCTGTCTATTCTTTTATATACATAAGTGTTTTCCTACTCATTGAGGTGTGATATGGGACAAGAAGAGACCAATTACTATTCAAATCAGTGAGTTCATAGGTTAGATAGGAGATAGTTTTAATGGTGTGTTGGATAACTATTTTGTTGAATTCAAGAAGAAAATGAGAAAGAGTAGTAGAGTCCTTGTGTCATTAGTTGAAAAGTACAACAAGGATATATGTTTTCTAGTTGACACATAATTCACTTATGCACAAGCAGTTTTTCCTAGGGTTTCATGGCTAATGCCATTACCCTATGAAGTAAATATAGATGAAGCTAATGTTGCTATTATAGCCCTCTTAGCTGAAGAAATTGATAGTAAATCACCCTACTTTGGAACATATGAAGAAGCCAAATCTAAAATCACTATGGGTTTAATGGCTGCAACTCTAGAAAGAAAGAGAAAGAAAATAGTAAAGAATTTGGAGAAATATGTGGAAGAAATGGAAAAGGATGCACCACTAGAATTAACCCAATGACTGGGAGAAGATGAACAAAGTGACTCTAGTGACAGTGAAGAAGAAGAAGAAGAGGCTCAAGTAGAAAAGAAGAAAGGTAAGAAGCCAGTAATTGTCGAGCCCCCAACCAAGAAAAGAATACTGAAACCTAAAGTGTCATCGACACCTGTACTGAGGCCTAGAACAAGGGGAGCAACTGCTAAGACTCCAAAGAAATCCCTTGCATCCGGTAAACAAAAACCTGTACAGCCTAAGGCAGTGTCAAGAAAGGTTAAAAAAAGGCCTAGAAGGAAACTTGTTTTGGAACAAGAAGATGATGAAGAAATTGAAAGTGATGAAGAGATGAAGAAGAAGGTTGCATTGCAGGATGTCAAACCTACCGTGGATGAAATATGTCACAAGATCACAAACTCTGCAGGAGTGGAAGACTTGAAAGGATTAAAGTTTGGAAGCCTGAATATAGGAGAGAAAGAAAAGGTTGAAGATGCTATTCTTGAAATGCTTTGCATTTTCAAGATGTTACCTAGTTAGTTGGAGAACCGAGTCCCTAAGGAGTTAAGCAACAGGGTTGCACAAAAATGGGAATATGCTCTTAATACAGAAAAATAAATAAGAGAGAGCACCTTAGCACAAGTGGAATCAAGTCTCACCCCTGCCAACATTAGAAAAACTGTGGAACAACACCGAGAAAAATTTGACCCTAAGCTTAGAGCTTATTTAATCCTTCAACACAAGGTTGAGGATGTTGTATAGGAAAGTATCAAGATTTGGAAGATAGTGTTTGGTTTGTTGATTGACAAAGATGAAGATAAAGGTGCTAGTACATCTAAGGATGATGAGCCCACAACAGAACTAAATGTAATGGAATCACCCATTCCAGAGACTGAAGCTCCTAAGGTAGAGGAAATCCAAAAGGAATCAGAAGTACACATTGTTGATATAACGAAGGATACCCCAATCAAGAATCAGGTATTGACCGAGGAAGATATACAGGCTGAGAAAGAAAAAGACACATCTTTGCCAGGTAGTAATACTATACTTTTTCAAGTCAAAGCTTATCCGATAATTGATGAGACATCAACTGTTAACACTACCCCCGCCAAACCTGCAGTTGTTACAATTAACATGTTAGCCGATACAAGTACTACCGAGGAACAAGATAAGTCAGCACCAGCAAATCAACCCACATCTACCGAAGTGTTACAACAAGATAAAGAAGAGAAGTTCGAAGAAAAAGCTAATAGTCCTTATGTGGAGGATAAGGGAACATAAGAAAAAGAAGTAAAAGACAAAGCTATTGACGTACAAGAGCCTATAGAACAAGAGGCAATATAAGCTCTTGTACAGATGTCAAGTGGGAGCACACCGAAGAAGGCACTGAAGTAGAAAATGGAAGTCTTTTCCCCAGAGGTAACCATTGATGAAGTTATTGTTATTCCTAAATGGGATTCTGATAACTTATCTTATGAGAAGATGCAAATATTGAAAGATTTATTGACAAGGAAAAGTAGATAGGAGGAACTGAGAAGAGAACATCAATAGAAGCAAGTTCTATATGAAATTAAAGACATATTTAATGATGTTTATGAGTTGTCAGATGTAAATAGTTCCGCTCCCATATTGGAACAACTTGTACATATTGTTCAGAATGTAAATAATGAAGCAAGTAGCGCTAGTGATAAACTGTTTGAGTGGTCGGAAAGAAAGTTTGAGACCAAGATGCTGGAGAAAGTATCTGTCGAGATCGCAGTGAAACATGTCACACTTTTCACTTTGGTAACAGAGACCGAAGAAGTAGTTGTGAATGCACACTCTCTGCTTACCAAACTTTGCAATATAGAACAGTTCACTGAGGATAACCAACGACTGGTTGATAAACTACAGTAAGAACTCAAATCAACTAGTCAATCCTTAAGCGTGGATGCAAAAAATAGTTGCAAATATTATGCCAAGATTATGCATATTCAAGGAAGGATAGTCGAACTGATGGCTAATGATGGAAAGATAAGATCCTGTCTACTTTCTATGCAAACAATTTTAACACCTCACCTGGAGGCCATACAAAGAAAGTTGGTCAAGGCTAAGGACTTAACCAAGAAGGATCCAAATTTGTCTACTGTCGAGAGCCTAGTCAATCTAGCTGTCGAGCTAGAAGTGCAGTCAGAAGTTTTAACTATTGCTGCAGGAGGATGGGAAACTGCACTACACATGGTTATGATGCTACATAAACCATTTCTGGAGAAATACTTTGAGATCCTCACTCCAGAAGAGATTCGTCGTGTCAAAAACAAGGGGGAAATCAAATGACATGACATGACAAAGGAAAGGTAACAAAATTTTGAATATATATATATATATATATATATATATATATATATATATATATATATATATATATATATATATATATATATATATATATATATATATATATATATATATATCTTAGGGGGAGTATTCTGCTAATATTATGTACTTTTGTAAATACAAGTGTAATGTCATGACGAAGTGTTTTTGCACTAATGTCAAAGGGGGAGATTGTAGATCTCTATAGTTTTGTTGACTATTAGGGACCCACAGTTAGTCATTTATCTAGGCAATGATGGTCAGTCATCACTGCAACTGAGTCATTATGTAAAGGCCGAGTTATGTAATGTATACTTACCAAGTAGTAGTACTGCCGAGTAAACTTATGGTCACTATGTATTTTTGTATTATGTTGAGTCTAGTTTTGCCGAGTCATATATACAATAATTACCGAGAGATAGAGATATCAACATATGCCAAGTACAATGAATGCCGAGTATCAGAAACTGCATTTTTTGAGTTAGCCAGGAATGACATATGAGTTTGTTATGGCACAGTGATCGAGGTAAATCATTTTGGGCGACATTCATGTTTTGCATTTTTTTGTTGAGGTAATTACGGAGGTGATTACGCATCTATTTTACAATCATTAATCCCTATGTAATACTTAGAGCCAATCAGAAATTAGTAAGGCTTAAGCGGCAAAAGGAATTAATCTTAACCATAGATCTTGAATCATGAAGATGTTTTGTTAATTATATAAGGTTAAGATCTAAACCCTAAAATGAGTAAGAGTGAAAGATAGCGAATGCGAAGGGAATGAGTAGAGAGGCACATTCAGAGTAGTGAAGCATTCAGACATAATTCAGTGACCAAGCTAAGCAGTGAAAGGATAGAATAGAGATAAATCTGATAGAAGAGATCAATACAATATAGTAAAGAGAAGATTTGTAATCTACATACAGTGCAAACTGAAAGATCAGGTACTGAGACATTCTAACCAGTGTATCAGGGTAAATCTCTTAACCGAGTAGTCCTAACAGACTTTTTGTAATCTCTTAACCGAGTGCTTACTTTGTTGTAAGTTTCAAATCCTTTAGCAAGGTAGACTGTATAAGTCTTTTAGCTCTTAACAGGGCAGACCCCTCACAGGGTAGATCATGTTTTGATCAAATTTTGTAAGCCCTAACAGGAAAACTTATTACTGCAGTAGTGAAGATTTGTGGGTGTCATCCCCACCCCAGTTTTACCTTTCAAGGGTTTCTGGGTAACCAAAATTATTGTGTTATGAGTACTTTCATGGATGTTGCTTAGTATGTTAGTTATTTTGTTATGATCAACTATTGTTGATGCCATGCAAATGTTTTATACATATCAAAATGAATTAGTAGGTGATATCTGATTCACCCCCCCCTCTCAGTATCACATTTCCCAATTATATTTCCAACAGGGTGCATATCCCACCCTCACATCCCATTACGCATAAGTTGGTTGAGAGTGGGTTAATCCAAGCAGCAGGGTTTCCAGTTGCCATCCAAGCCCCCGAACTGATAATGGAGTGCATAGCTCGATTCAACCCCATAAGTCGACAAATAAGGAATTCAAATAATGAGGTTGTTGTAACCTTAGATAGATAGTCAATGCACAATTTTTGCCTTCCAAAAATTAGAGGATCACGTAAACTAGAGCTGTGGAATTGTTAAGAGTCTCGAGACATCACTATGTTTTAGGATCTTCAATGTTTATGGCCCTACCCCCAATGTAGAGAAGGAAAGAGTACAGGAGGAAATTGAGAAGAAGTTGGAAGATTGTTTAGGTGAGATTTCAATCATTGGGGGGATTTTAATACAATTACTAAAGTGTCAGAGAAATGGGGTGGCCTTCAACGACTCCCCCATGCTGTTAAGATCTTTAATAACTGGATTTATAGGAATGGCCTCTTTGAGGGTTACACTCTAAAGGATGCTTTTACTTGGAATAATAGGAGGAAGGGTTTCAACTTTATTGCTGAGAAAATTGATAGATTTTTAATTAATGGTAACCTGACGGACTTATCATTCACTATATCTATTGATGTTAAAGCCATTTCAGGTTCAGATCACTACCCAGTAATACTAAACATAATCAAAGAGGGTAAACCGGATAACTGCCCTTTCAAATTTGAAAAAATGTGGCTTAAGAAAGAGGGGTTTTTGAATATGATTGAAAAATGGTGGAAGGAAATTGAGGTATCTAGATCTAAGTTATATCAGGTGGTAAATAAATTAAAAGTATGGAACACTGATCTTTTCGGGAACATTTTCGCAAACAAAACTTCTTTATTACATTATTTCAAATATTTAATATTTTATTACTTTTTTTATAAATCAATATTAAATTAATATAACTATAAATATTTAGAATTTTTAAATATTTATTTATATTTTTTCAAAATTATTCATATAATGTTTATATATGGATATCCCAACTATCCCAAAACATTTTTACATTATTTTTAACTTGTATAAAAAATTCTTAAAAAAGACTTAAACAAATAATAAATTTTTTATATACCAAACATTTCCCTACGTTAAAAAATTTATAGTGAAATTGTAAATTTTTGTTTTCCAGCAAAAGCCTCGAAGAGATGACTGGTGAGCCCGAAAACTTCTCACATTTGTAAGACAAATTCGACAGTCTTTCAGAGGATAGAAAAAATACAGAATAATAATGTCTGGTCTATTCAAGTGCGGAAATTTGCGGAAGTGATTGAAGGATGTTCAATGCATCGCATCTTGTTTGTACTGAATTACGGTAAGATTTTATATTTTGACTTAGTGGCAGAAAGTAGCAGTGACTGAATTGTAATTTAAATCGTTTGAAGATTCCACACTATTGAATCAGAATTTTTCGGGCGCCCGAAAACTTCTGACATTTCCACGATAGTGCATGATAAGACAGAGGGTAGAAAATATAGAGTAATAATGTTTAGTCTATTTTCAAGTGCGGAAATTTGCAAAGTAATTGCAGGGTGTTCAATGCATATGCATCGAATCTTGTTAATTGTACTCGACTTCCCGAAGATATTTTGTATTTTCAGTCGGCATAGACTTCACATTTTAAATCGTTTGAAGATTCGAGACGGCAAGTGATTTGACAGTGAGGTGAAGCATGAGTTGAGTGTATTGACTCAGAATTCTCTCTTTTCGGGCACAACCCATTTAACACGGTTAAGTCATTGGTCAATACTTAAATAGAAATATAGGTGGTGTCTTTTTAATCTGATAACGAGCTGCCACGGATGAGAGTTAGAGATAAGGAGGACGAAATGAAAGCTGTCATAAGTAACAATAATTTGAACTGGTAATGTGTCACATCAAGTAAATGTTGGATAGCCGGTACTGCTTTCGAAATGTCTATGGAGGGGCCAAAATGTACCCCATTAGACAATTTGTTTCTATTTTTTAAATAAATTAAAATTTATAAAACAATTGTATTGTGATTTTTAATTTAATTAATAAATGCAGACAAATGGTCAGGTGCATTTTGGATCTTTCAGAGACATTGCCTTGTGGCTTCATCTGAGATTTTTCCTTACTTTTGATCTAGGGGAGAGGACCAAGTAGTTGAACACGTTCTAATAGTTGTGATAGTAGTTCTTAACTTAATACCCATAGTTGTTGGTTTAATATCCAATATTTTTGACAACATTGTACCAATGGTTGTGACTTTAAAGTTGTTTTTGCTAATCATGACTACCCATAATTGAATGAAATGTACCTTTTGTTCTGACAAGCAGCCAATAGTGTGATGCCACATCAGCTGCACAACTATTGGGGTACCTAATTCACTATGATTGGTCTCACTTTTTTTTTGGGCTGTTTTGGACACCTTGGCAAAAAGCATGCTGAAGTGGCATCATATTTGATGATGTGGCTCTGAAACCTTAGTTATAAGCAGAAGACTCGCCAAGTAAGCTACTGTAAAAAAAGGGAGTGATTTGAAATTTCCACGTAGGTTTTTGAGAAGCCCGAAGTTAGGGTGCACAACTACTGGGTCCTCTCCCCTATAGCTTTTTTTCTTAGATGAATAAAATAATTCTATTTTTTATCAAAATATTTATATAATAATATATTTTGTTAATTATGAATAATTATAAAAAATACAATTTATTATTTTTTCATATTGTAATTGATACTTTTATTTTTATATTTAAAAATATTATTTCATCCAATTCAAAAAGTTAGTATTTGTTTTTTTTAAGTTTATTCTAAATGTTTATATAATCATTTTATTATTGATTTATTATTATTATTATATCTTAGATTTAGTATGATATCATAATATTATATTTTAATTTTTTAAATATTTAATATAATGATATATTAAATATAAATTAGTCTGTAGTGGAGTAGGCTTGGGCAGCCGGTTTGCTCCCAATTAGTTTGGGGTTTTATTATGAGGCATAGACTTAACCAATGTATTTGGTTTGTAAAACTAGGTCTACTTTACATTAGAAATTTTTTAAACACTTTTAGATTTCAATTAATGTTATTCATATTTTCTTTCCATATAACGAAGGATAAAAAAAAATCTTTACTGTCAAATTGATTAATGCATTGAAAACGGGAAAGCGACCATTCAAATACTTTTGCGAATTTTCCACACTTTAAAAATTATTACTCCGTGACTTTTCTGCACATTGGCAAAGACTCTGAAAATTACCGTTCTTGATATTTTCTACACTGTCAAGACTTTGGCTACACCAGAAAATTCAAGGAATGCAATGCACAGGGTGTGTGGGTTTGTGTTATAAATACTCATCAATTTGCAACCAATTTTATACTATAGAGGGGGGGGGGTGAATCAGTTTCTACAAACTTTTACTTTTGCCCAATTATGGATATAGCAAATTAACTTGATGCTTGCAAAATAAAGTAAACTAAATAACATGCAAAACAATAAAGCAAATGAACTCATAACACATTATTTGTTCTCGAGGAAACCCCGGCCAAGGGAAAACCCCAGTGGGGATGATACCCACAAGTGATCCACTAATCAAAAGTATCATGTTAAGGATGTTGACCTTGTTAAGAGTCTATTACATACATATAGTGTCTCTGTCCTGATTAAAGGACTTTAGGCCTTGTTAGAAGCCTCAACCCTGCTATGAGTTGGTATACAGAATAGAATGATTACAAGATGAGCTCACTGCCCAAACATGTAATATACAATATTTTCTGATTACAAAAGGGTAAGGTACATAACCTTTCACTGCTGCTGAATAGCTTTCCTATTCCTATTTAGCTTTCTAGCTTCTTCACTTTCATATACAAGGTCTGCTTGCTTTTCTTTTACAACATATATCTTCGCATCATATCATTACATTATCTCATTACATTATCCTTCTCTCTTCACATTACATATTTCTTACATTTATACAAGTTATTAAGAATAATAACTTTTACAATCAGCTTTACAAAGCATATACTCTTTTCAAAATACAAAACTAATTCTGCTTGCCAAGAGTTAACATCTAGGATGTCGTCCCTTGTATGGTTAAGTCATTATTTTGGTAAACAAAATAATCCCTTAACTATTTTACTTGTTATGTCTTCTTACTCTTCTCAGTCGGTTTTAACTCTATTTCGGTAATCCCGCAATAACTTCTTCCGTACATGTCGTACAGACTTGCGCTTCCTTATGTGTCTTTGTCATACATAGAATTATCCATATTCAAGTGCGCAAGCACTAAACCCGCTTCTATCAACATCACTATCCAAAATTGTCTCTGGTTAGACTGGAAAATACTACTTATACTTAGACAATTTTACTTGTGCTCTAGCATAACTACTTTTTGTCATAGTGCGGTCTTCATACTGTATGCACCCTAAAATGGTCGCCTCGACTTTGGGCCCCCATTTAGCAATTTATCAAATCCCTAAATCAATATTTTCAAATATCAACATTTTATCAATTATATCAATTTTCTTGATCAAATCATAATCAATTTGATATTTCCTAAGGTTTGAGCCTTATTTAATTTAAAAGAAGAAATAAAAATAAAATTTTTATTTAATTAAGAGAACATGCTCCCTTTTAAATAATAAAATCTCTTTTAATTAAATAATAAAATCACTTTATCCTAAGCCTTTATTTAATTAAAAAGAATTTCTTCCCCTTTTATTTAAATAAAAAATCTTCACTTTTCTTCTTATCCTATGTTGCACAAATAAAACATTATTCTTATTTTATAAAAAGGGAAAAAATATTTTTTGTCTCATGTGGACACAAAAGTCAACTCCTATTTTCTCATTGAAAGATATTTGTGCACAAAGATCAAGCTTCTTTTTTTCTCCATCGTTGATTAAGTCTTTTGCCTCTTAATCTCGATCGTCCATTGATTTATCATTCTCTATAAAAGAATAGCTCTCTTCTTCATTTTGCATACATTTGAATTTTATGCTATTGTTATGCTACAGGTTTTCTAAGTCATCTTGAAGCTTTTGGAGACATTCTTGCATCAAGTTTTGAAGATTTGGAGCATCATTGACATTCATCTTGCATCTACATCACATCTTAGCTTGCATCATAGTTGCATCATCATGGTATCATTTCCTTTCATGTTTTAGATTAATCTCACATAGTTTAATTAGAGGGTTTGTAACTCTTTCATTTCCATTTTCATAGCTTAATTGCATCTTCATCCTCATAGATTAATTTGCATTTTCATATAGGTTTGCATTGCATTACATTCATATTGATTTCATTGGGAATATTGGTATTGTTGCCCTTGTCTTTGATTTGGAATCTCTCATTGTGTGGTTGACTAGTAAAGTTATGAGTTTATAGCTCTAGCTGAGAGCAATTTTACAAATCTTGCAACTCCATGCATAGAGAACTATGGATCGATTTGTGAGGGCTCATTGTTGAATTTCCTTGCATGTAAGGATTCATAGAAGTGTGACAACATTTTAACATACATTTTTGGTGCCCACTGTGGGGCAACCCACCTCTTGCATGCTAATTTTGATTATTTTTGGAGCTAACCCTTGTGCAGATTTGTTTGGAGACAAAAAAAATCCTAGATTTGAAAGATTTGATCATATCTCTCAAACGGATTGGTGTTTTGTCTGAATTTTTTTTTGCAGGTTGGCAACATATCAGAGAAGCTCCAAAACAAGTTTCAAAATTTTTGGAGGTAATTTGTATTTTTTATGATTTTTTCTTTTTTTTTCATAAAAAATCAATTTTTGACGTAAATCAGTGTATTTTTCAAAAAAAATTATATTTTTGGAAAGGTCTTGAAATTCTACAGGGGGTCCATTCATTGTGTTTTTAATTTAAAAATCATATCATAGCTCATTTGGTCAATTTATAAAAACTGGTCTTTTTTGATAAAATGGGTCTCTAGGGCACAAATGAAAAGATTTTTCTAAAATTTTTACATTTTTGGAAAGCTCTCTATTTTTTGACAGAGGTCTCTTTTCTACATTTTGAGTTTAAGGTCTGAATTCATGTGCTAAAAATTAGATCTTGTTGACTAGGTCAAATGTAAAAAAAATAAAAATTTGTGATGGGTATGCACTTATTTTTCATTGTTCAATGCATGATATTGTGTGTGTGAAAATTATACCTGATCTGTAGACACAACACTTCAGTAAAAGATTAGAAGTTAGCTAAAATCAAAATCGTGCAAAATTGAAAGCTAATCTAACCAAGCGATTTACTACCTTCTAATAGGTGCGAGATTGATGTTCTCAGATTGTAATTGAGATCAGTGACCTAGATGACACCTAAATGAAGGATTTGAATGCAAAAGATGGATATGAAATTGAATGCAATTAATCTATATTTTTGATATTTTCTATGCAATAAGAATGATAAACTGATATGCTATGAATGCTATTGATCTAACAATGAAGATTCTAACAATGATATGAAAACTATGAAATTCTATGCTAAGATGTAAAAACTATGCAATTGAAATTGATCTCACAAAGCTTTGAATTTGCAAGTTGATTCCTCAGCCTCCAATTCTCCAGCATGATTGTGCAGAAATATGAGATGATTTGTGAAGAGCTGAGCCTTTAATTTATAGAAATCCAGGGCTTTGGAGGTGCATGGATAAAAGCCATAAATCACTCAAATAACTCAGCTTGCTTTTTGAGTTATCTGATAATAACAGATAATTAAGTCACAAAAACATGCAAAAGCTAAGCTTTAACTCAAAATAGAGTTTAACTTTAATTGATAATTGACAGTTGTCTGCTTTTATGATTGTGCATATTTTAATTATGAATTAATTTAATAATAAAGTGATTTATGCTCAACTTAACTGATTTTTGAAAATAAATAATTAATTTATGGGTTAATTAACTATTTATTCAAACTTTTATTAAAAACTATATTATTAAATAATGACAACATGCTTTAATTAATTAAATAAGAATTTAATCAATTATTCATAGGAATTTTGATTTATTGTCAAAATTAAATAATACAATTAATAATAGATAGAATTAAATTTAATTAAACAATTAAGTGGCAAGATATTAAATCTAATTAATTAAATATGAAAATATTCAATTAATCAAACTTTAGAATAAATGTGATTTATTGCCAAATAATTATAAAATTAAAGATAATTATGATGATTAGGAATATTGCTAGGAATATTCCCTGATGCAGAATTTAAGATAATCAATTAGATTTGATGATGTTTAGATGTGTCTTAGGTTAGGACTTTGATGTCGATTTCATTCGAATTGAAGATGTAGGAGATTAATGAACTTATAGCCCATTTTTTGGGTATTACATTTTGCCCCTCTTTGAATTACTGTGCGAAGCGTAGTGGTTCAAAGATAGTCTGTGTTTGATAGAGATATGAAACTGATTCAAAAGATAAACCGATCTCAAGATAGAAACCGACTAAGAGATATTGAGATAAGAGGTCCTGAATGACCAGAGATAATGTTTACTATAGCAGCTATAGATCGATTTGTGCAACATATCAAAGAAGCTCCAAAACAAGTTACAGAATTTTTGGAGGTAATTTGTATTTTTTATGATTTTTTTTTTTTTTCATAAAAAATTAATTTTTGACGCAAATCAGTGTATTTTAAAAAAAATTTTACATTTCTGGAAAGGTCTTGAAATTCTACAGGGGGTCCATTCATTGTGTTTTTAATTTAAAAATCATATCATAGCTCATTTGGTCAATTTATAAAAACTAGTCTTTTTTGATAAAATGGGTCTCTAGGGCACAAATGAAGAGATTTTGCTAAAATTTTTACATTTTTGGAAAGCTCTTTATTTTTTGACAGAGGTCTCTTTTCTACATTTTGGGTTTAGGGTTCGAATTCATGTGGTAAAAATTAGATCTTGTTGACTAGGTCAAATGTAAAAAAAATAAAAATTTGTGATGGGTATGCACTTATTTTTCATTGTTCAATGCATGATATGAGTTGTCATTTGGATTATTTACTAGCTATTATTGCTCGTAAAATTTGATTTTCATATCTAACCCTAGAGTTTGTATAAATTGGATATACATTGCATATCTTGTTTGCTTGTTTTCTTGTTTTGTTCATTTGAAGGTGCTCTTGCTTTCATGGAAAATGCTTAAAACAAAGCGTTAGACTTGAGGTACTTTGTTCCATCTCTACAACATTTGGATCTTAGGATTAAAATTGAACTTCTCATGTGTTTGGCTTGAGTGTTTACATATTTTTATAGAACACATTTCAATTGATGCTCTTAATGGGAAATGAATGAATATAGATTTGCTTTCATAAAAATTTGTGTAAGTGAATGCTTGTGTTTAAACCTTAAGTAATTCTTGGTTCTAATATCAAATATATCATTGAAGGATTGAGGGCATGGATTCATTCCTTATTTACATAGGGAGTTAAATGCACCACTTTGTGGACTCACTCTATGTTTGCTTGGAAAGTTAAATATTTCATTGATTCAACCCTTTGTCATTTGTGAGTAGTATTGATAAGCAACTTTAGATTACTTTTGATTGATCTTGTTAGCTAAATTGGGTGTTGGACTCGCTTATTTCTAATTGCCCCTCATTTCCACCTCATGGTTGCAAGGTCAATGCCACATTAAAGGGGAGGGATCTACAGGAAAGAAGCGTTAATTGCTCCACTAGGCAACCTTTTTGTGCTTTTTGGAACTCACTTGTTTTCTAAGGTGTGGAATCACTTTGAGTTAATGTGAGGAGTTAAATGTTCCACTTTTGGGCTCACTTTGAGTTGGTGTGAAGAGTTAAATGTTCCACTTTTGGACTCACTTTGAGTTTGTGTGAAAGGTTAAGTGTTTTACTTTTTGGACTCACTTCACATTCACTTGAAGAGTTAAATGTTCCACTTTTGGACTCATTTCACATTCACTTGAAGAGTTAAATATTTCACTTTTGGACTCACTTCACTTTTACTTGAAGAGTTAAGTGTTCCACCTTTAGTGCTTTAAATATTTTTTATAGTGAATTACTTAATTTTATTTTTTAGAAGGCCTGCTTGGGGACACACCACCTCAAGGGATGACCTTAACTCCTGTGTTCCGACAGAGTATAAATAGCGGGTGGTGAATCAAAAGACACCTCTCTTGAGAATTGAGTTTGATATCACTCTTGGCTAAGCCTCAAAGAACTTTATACCTTTGAGAAGTGAAGGAGGAGATTTGGGTTACCGTCTCCCCCTGGCTATGTGATTTTAGATTCTTCTCATCTATGGATTTGGGCCTCACGTACCTTGCGTATAACGAGGACTCCTTTTAAAAAGCCATGTATATCCTTGTAGACAACTTGTTAAGGTGTTGTTGTGTTCTATGTACCTGCTAAAACATTTTCAAAAACATACACAAGTAGAATATTTAAGGAGTAGAATACTAAGTCACTATACTTGTTCATGCGCAAGGTTGCTTTGCCCCTTGCTCATTGCTTGAAGACTATTTGCTTGAACTCCCTGGTTGCTGTTCTATGTGCTTGATCATCATTGTGAAATCCTTTGAAAAATTTAATTGGAATACTGAAACTGAGTTCCGTCCTAGTGGGTTCTCCTTAGAAGCTTGGTCTTCCTTGGTCAGTCCAGATCTCAGATCCTAGGTGTTGTCATGTTGCTCAACATCTCAATGAACGTTATGGTATCAATTGCATAAGATGAATTTTAGTCTTCTTCTTCCTTCTCCATTTCCCATGTTCTTCTGAAGTCTTCTATTCCCATGGGAAACTCTTCTTCTTCTTCTTCTTGATTCTTTTCCTCTTACTATCTAGTCTACCTTCTTCTATTCATCTATTCATTTCTTCCATGCTTGATTCTTCTTCTTCTAAAACCATGAATCTCAAATATTTGGTTTTGGAAGCTTTATTAAGAATAGATGATCTTGAGCTCATTGACATATTCGAAAAGTGTTGTTCCTCCAAAATTCTCATGAGTGATAAATTTATGACAAAAATAAAAGAAAAATTGATTAAATTAGATGCCTTTTCTAGAATCATACTCATGATCTCATCCAAATATTCTTTATCTTCTAAATCTTCTCATCATTCATCATCTTCTAAATCTTATCACGATTCTTCTAAACACTATTCACATTCTTCATCTTTCAAATCTTATCATGACTCGTCTAAATATTATTCGAATTCCTCATTATCTAAATCTTCTTCTTCCATGAAGTCTTTATATTCCTCTTCTTCATGATCTCATTCTTCTTCTACTTCTTCAAAGAGTCTTACTTCTCTTCAAAAGACATACCATAATGAGCAATGTGATAGTCCTTATGATACCTCTTCCACGAAGAGTGACGCACCCACCTATGATGACTATGATGACTATGATGATGGACAATGTAGTGATACCTATGACACCTCTATTCCTAAGAGTCCTCCTAGTCGTGTCCTTGTGCTTACTAGAAATGGGTCCTCATATTGGAAAGATTGTGATGGTGATCCGTATTATTCAGATTTTGAAAGAAACTTTGATGAGTTTTGTGAAAAATACCTTGATTATAATCTAGCTACTATTGTTGAGGAATATAAAATGTACCATGCTAATTTGAAACGTAAATATTATAAGAATCCTTCCTCTAGGAACTCTCATGCTAAAAATAAATATTGCACTCTCAAGCAAGATCATGTTAATGCTAAACCTTTGTCTTGTGATGGTTCCCTTCCATCCCCTACTTCATCCAATACCCATACATCTACTAAAGCTTCCAAATCTTTCACAAATCCTTCATTCAATAGAAGTCCTAATGTTTTTCATGAGATTCCCTAAGGTTATCCTCAAGGGCTACCTCTTAAAGAAACTCAAGCTAACCTTCACTTGGTTGCAAATACTTTCAATAATGCTAAACCTAAAGAGCCTAAGCCTTTATGCGCTATAATGCCTACTTCAGCTAGTCTTTCACCATCTCTTCCAAAGTCTTCCATACAATCCCAACCTGCTTTCTTATCCTTAGAAGTGGCTCTATGTCAAGAGGACTCTAAAAATGATAAAGAAAAGAACATAAAGAAAGATCAAAATTAAGAACCTTCCATGTCATCCAATCTTGTTCATAATATCTCTCATTCATTTCATGGTTCTTTTGATCCTTTACACCCTTCCTCATTTATTCCACCATGTCTTAAATCTTCTCCTAAGCAAGATCGAGCTACTACTCACATCATTGAACTTATTGATAAATAAAATAACCTTACTACACTTGCACTTTCCAAAGATGATACTTCCATTAAGGTTATTAAAAATGATGTTGTTACTTCCAATGTTAAGCTTATTAAAAATCAAGAAAAAAATGATACGCTTATGCTATCCAAAGCTACTTGTCAAGATCAAAGCCTTCCATCTTCTTGTTCTACCGCTCCATGTTCACTTCCACTTTCTACTCTTCCTAAATCTTCGCAAGCTTTAAACGATCCTATCAACGAAGTTGCTCCTATTCAAGATGTGCATGATCTTATTGAAAATCTTAATGCTCACTCTAAAGATGCTGATATCCTTGGTTGTCATATAGATGTTGATGAACTTATTGATTATCCTTTTGTATCTTCCACTTCCATCTTTAGACCTCTTCCATCGCTGCTAAGAACTTCACGTCTACCTTCCATATTAGGTCCTTATGTCCCTTCACTTTCCCCTCCTAACTCTCCTAATTTGTCATCCATCTTGGGTCCTTACGTCCCTCCATCTCCTATATTTCCTCAAGATCAACATATATGCATACCTTTGAATCCTTTTCATCCATTCACCCATCTAAACCAGTCATATTCTCCTCCTTCCACAAGTCCCAAGTCTTTTGGAAGCAACTTGAATGGTCAATACAAGAAAAAGAAGAAATATAAGAATCCATCAAAAAAAGAAGATCACCATGTCTCCTCTAATTATTTACTTGGAAAAAAATACAAAAAAATATACATCACATCCGGACATGAGTCTACTACTTTTATCGAGAATCTTATAAAAAAATATTATCATTTGATTTTGTTTAATGTGGTTAGACATATGCCTACTTGTTATCTTTCTAGTCTTGATTGAAAAACTTATTGAAAAATAGCTATAACTGTCAAACTGTATAACATTTTTGAAATCCAAAATATGTGTCACATTCTATGCTTTTCCTACTACAAGAAAAAAAAAATTCAATTTGATAAAGTTTAAACTAAGTTAACGTGGTCAGACACGAGAGTTCTTGTATTCTGAAAAATTTGTAGAAGAAAAATAATAATTAATTATTTACTTGGAAAAAAGTTACAAAAAAATATGTGTCACATCCGAACATGAGTCTACTACTTATATCTAAAATCTTTTTTAAAAAAATTATCATTTCATTTTGTTTAAGGTGGTCAGACATACACCTACTTCTTATTTTTTTCCTAAAATTTTTGTACTACTACATTGAAATTTGAAATTTTCAACATATAGATAATTCTTTTTCAAAAAATACCTAGTATCTTAGAAACTAAATTCAAATTTTTAAAGATTATCTTCTTACATATTTTTGATGTAATATTTATAACTTGTTCAAATTTTTATGTCAACTTCCCTAAAGCTGATTTTCTGAATTTTCATTGCCACTTAAGGGCCTAGTTTGGCATACCATGATCCTCACATACCCTTATATAAAAAACTGATTGTATTAATAAATAATCACATAGACAATAGGTGGAAGGCCTTTGGTAAAAGTACAAAGTAGACATTTAAGATGGGGATTATCAAGGATCAAAATTTGTATAAAAATTATGCTTCAAGATACCTTGTAATCTATATAAATAAATATTCATATTCATATATATCAAGCTATACACATAGAAACTAGTATGATAACATATATTCATACTAATAATTAATCATGCATGTACACACACACACACACACACACACACACAGATATATATATATATATATATATATATATATACACACACACACACACACACACACACACACACACATATATATTCTTAACATATCCCTAACCATTTTTTCCCCTCAAAGATCAGAAGTTAATACCCAAAGACTTTGTATGAGTTTCTCTTATGGAATTTCTTGTTATTTCTTGTTGTGATCCACTAATCCCTTTTGATTTGTATTCAGTATAAGTGTATGGCTAAGGTAGCAGTTCCCTTTATAAGTAAGGAAGAAGTGGGTTCCAGATTGTTGAAATATGGATGTATATTTATCAACAGAAGGCTTTGGAGATGGGATCTTGATGCTATTACTTGTTTGTTTTAGATAAAGGAGTTATTATTCCATTCTCGAGTATAGGTTGCTAATTGAAGTTCTAAACATGTTTTCTTAATATAGAATAGCAATGACAGATTTAATTTGATGAGACATTTAATAATTTTCATTCATATTACACTATCCGGGGGATGAATGCAGGGGAGGGTGAGTTTACAATTATTAAATAAATATTGCAAAAAAATTTCTTTAAACTTATATGTTCAATTATCTTTAAAATATATGGGAATGATATTCCTACCTTTCCCAAGGTAATTAAAAGGTCATGTTAATATAATAGATACCATGCTAACAAGTATGTGAGGTCAGGTCAAGTGATTAAACAGGTTAAATCTTAGAAGAAATTTTGGATGAAGACTATCCTCCTCGGCCTATTGTCTAAGATATTTGATTCTGAGAAAGCACCTCAATTTGAGACGGGTTGTATCGAGTTTTATGTAAAGGGCTATGGGTGATCCCACAAAGCTATGTCCCACTTTTAGGGACGAAGAAAATCGGCGTAGTTGGAAATTAAAAAAATTTAGAGTCTTTGTGCTAAGTCATCACTTCGAGCGAAGTGGTAGACCCACTTCGCGCGAAGTACCCCACCCAAGGGGCTTCAAGAGAAGACCCCCAGAGACTCCCGAAGTGTTTTTTGCCAGACTTTTCATTGAAGGGCCTTCGTGTGAAGGGTCTTCATGTGAAGGGGGTCTTCGCACGAAGACCCCAAAAATGAAAAATTGCCCTCAGAAAATAAGAAACTTCAAAAATATGGTCTTTCGAGGCCTGGAACAAGGACCAAATGGCATGGTTTTCTCAAACATGCGATGTCAAACGATTCTATTTGGAACAAGATTTCTAACGAATATAATTTTAATACATATTGAGTTCATTATCACTTTTAAATATTACTTTAACTAAACATAGGTTGTTTGGTCATTCAACAACCTGTCTCTTCAAGACTTCGAGAAAAATAGTAAATTATAAAAAAAAAATTTATAAAAAATATGTAGGAAAAGCGTATTTGTGCTACCTTTCTATGATAAAAAAGAAAAAATGAATTTTGATATACACAAATCAAGTTAGAGCGATCCAAGTGACCTTATGTCTAAATTACAGTTACTGTCACTTTAGAATTTAATAAACTATGAAATATTGACCCAAAATGAATAAAACCAATTGCATCCTTTAGATATTGAAGTTACAAATATAATCTCAAAATTATTACACCGTTATCAAATTTTAAAAAAAGTTATGCTAATTGAAGTGATAGTAACTCCTTAAAAACATAGTTTTTTCACGCAAACCACTTTTCGAAGGAGAAGGAAAAATGAATTTAAATGATTTTTTATTTTTTATTTTTAAATATATTTAGAAACTAGAAATAAAATTCTAAAAGACTCTAGTTTACATCATCTTCAAATTCCTAATAGTTTTGCGGCAACAAGTGTTCAAAAGTGAAGTTTTTTCTCAAAATGTTGATCTCTGTGTCAAAGTTGGCCAAAAAGTGGGACTCGCTATTGTGGGACCACCCCTATGTAACATTTATTATATAAAATGTAAATTGAGCATTGTAAATAAGAGGATGTCCCCCTTCTTTCTATTTCATATAAATAGGGGAATGCCCCTATCTTTCTAGTTCATGTAAATAGGGGAATGCCCATATCTCACTAGCTTTGTAAATAGGGTAATGCCCTATCTCTTAATATGCTAGACAATTGTCCTGGCAAGACTGGAGGTTTTCTTCTCCATTCTTTCCTATCAGTGCCCGCACTGAATGGAGACTCGTAAATCTTACTTTATTAATTAATAAAATTAATCTTGGCCTAGGCCTTTTACCGATCAATAATAATAATAATAATAATAATAATTTATTTTAATTATAATTGTTTATTTTTAAATTATGGAGGGTTCTTAACATAATTGTTCATTTTTTAATGTTGAATGGAAATAAAATATATTTTTTCAATTTGAAAAATAATTTATTTTAAATTTTTATATCTATAAGTAAATTATGTTTTAGTATTTTTATAATTTACATGTTCCAATGTTTTAATTTTTTATTAGCAAATTATGTTTTTAATTTTTTTAATATATATGTCGTAATGTGTTTATTTATTTTTATCAAACTCTATTTATTTCCATAATAATTATATTATAACATATAATTTATAATTTAATAATTTTAAGATATATTATATTAAAAATTTAATAATTTAAAGATATATTATATTAAAAATTTTATAATTCTATTATTTAACTTTTAAAAACAAATATATAAATAAATCATAATAAGTTTAATCCAAAAATGTTTGACTATATCATGATGAACTATAATAATAAGTTTATATCTAAATATCTTTTATAACATAGGTATGTTTAATTATATATATATATATATATATATAGAGAGAGAGAGAGAGAGAGAGAGAGAGAGAGAGAGAGAGAGAGAGAGGTTATTATTAAAAATTTACATATATAATTTTATATATATCTTAAAATAATTGTATTGTATATTACATATTAAAATATAATAATTATTAAAATAAATATTAAAAATAAAAAATATTAAATTTTTTAAATATATAATTTTAAAAATAAAAGCCACTATCCCTCCATCTCTCATACTGATAGGTGGAATATGAACATTCTTGCCTGGCAGAACTTATTGAAAACTATAGGTCAAAAGAAGGCTAAAGAGTATAGATTCACTGAAAAGAAACTTATTTCTAATCTTAATGAGGCTGAAACTAGTATTCAAGCCAACCCTTCTGATTTTATGCTTATCCCTCAAGTTGCTAGTGCAAAGGAAGTTCTTAGACATCATCAACAACTCAAACTCAGAGGGGCTAAAATTTGATTCCGTGCGCATTGGCTCCAATTTGGAGATAGGGGTTCTAAATTCTTCTTCAACCTCATCAAGCAAAAACATTCCAATGAACTATTGATAGGATCTTAGTTGATAATCAAGAAATTACTGACATGGATAGCATCAAAAAGGCCTTTGCTGACTTCTATCAAAATATTTTTACTTCGGTAGATATGATGGAGGACAGCTCCCTCGGGAACTGATGCAGAGCCCTTATTCCTAATAGGATATCCGACATGGATGCCTCCATGCTTAGTAAAGACATCTCTATGGAAGAGATTGAAAAAGCTATCAACTCTCTTAAAGATGACAAAACCCTTGGCCCTGATGGTCTGCCTGTTAAATTTTACAAAGTTAACATTAAGTGTATATGCAAAGACCTCCATGAGATTTATGCAGAAGCTCTTAGCTATGGCTCCTTGGGTAGCTCCATCAATAGAGGTATCATCAAGTTGATTCCCAAGGATGGGGATAAGGCTTTGCCGAAAAACTGGAGACCTATCACTCTTTTAAATGTCTCTTATATAATTTTTGTCAAAATTTAGGCCCTTAGGCTTGAAACCATTTTACCCAAATTTGTGTGCTCTACTCAAATTGGCTTCATTAAAGGAAGACATATTCTTGAGAATTTGATTACCAAATGGGAGGCCTTAAATTGGGCTAAGTACTCTCAACAAAATTTGGCTATGTTTAGATGTTGGATTTCAAGAAGGCTTATGACAAAGTCAAATGGAGTTTTATCTCCATGATGCTGGAAGCCTTTGGATTTCCTTCCTTTTTTTGTAACTTTGTTAAGATGTTACCTAAAGATGCTCAGGCCCAAGTTGATATCAGTGGTTCCCTCTCTGAGCCTTTCCCCCTTGGCCACTCCATCAGACAAGGTTGTCCCTTGGCTCCTGCCCTCTTTGTCATTGCTTCTGATGCCCTCTTTTACATCGTTAGAGATAACTCCCTCTCCCCTACTCTTAAGGGTATTACCCTTCCTGATGAGACCAAGGTTATTAATTGTCAATTTACTGATGATACGGCTATCTTTCATGAAGCCACTGAAGATAACTTCGATGCTTTGCAAAAGAAACTCAATATTTTTTGTGATATCTCTGGGGCTCATCTTTCTCAGTCCAAATCTATGTCTCGGGTGGGATGATCAGCCGCCAAATTGGTTTAAAAAGTATAATTTCTAGTGGGGTGGTCCTCACAATATTGTTAGATATCTTGGTATCCCCTTTTCTATTGAGCCCTCTCTTAAAGATATGTGGCTTTAGGTTAAGGAAAAAATCACCAAAAAGTTGAATAAATGGCACAATAGATCTCTATCCCTGGCTGGTAGAGTGAAATTCTGCCAATAAATCCTCTCCTCTTACAACATATATTATTCTTTTGCCTGGATGTTCAACAACTACCAAATCTTAGAGATCCAAAAGGTCATTGAAGAAACTATCTCTGGTCGGATGGCAAAGGAAATAAGAAGCTCCATGCTATTAAATGGGAGTGGTGTCATATTGACAAGCTCCTTGGGGGTCTGGGATTGAAGGACCTTAAAACCAGGGGCTTAGCACTTTCTGCCAAATGGATCTTTCACTCTTTGGTTGGGGATGATCCTTGGAAAGTTCTTGTTAGGAGTAATATTGAAAGGGGTTTTCCTAAGAATGCTAAGTCCTGGAAAAACTTACCTTTTTGTGATTTGATTTGTTGAAATTTTCCAATTGTGGTTCAAGGCTCTGCTGTCTTCAAATCCATTTGGAAAGCATGGAACCACGTTAGACAATATATCACGAACAAGAACTTTCATGATGATAAACAACTCTATGGTGAAAGATCCATTTGGTGAAATTTGCATTTATCTAGTAAGCCCCTTGCCCTCTCCCAAGGTTTCTCTACCAAGCATTGGTCTACCATTGGTATCACTCAGTTTGCTGATATATTTGAGCATGACAGGCTCATTGTCTGGGATGAGCTTAGACTCAAATTTAACATTCCTCTGTCTCAAAAAAGAACCTATAATATGATTATTAAGGCCTGCAAGGACATTCCTACTACTTGCCATGTTGACTCCAATAGATTTTTGAATATTAAGTGGTCAGATGGAACCATTATAACTAGACTAAAAGTTAAAAACATTTACAACGTTATTGATTATAATGATTCCATCAGCGGTCATGTCAATACTGTGCGATACTCTAATCTTGATGTTTCCTCTTGGAAGAAATACTTTGAAAAGATGTGGAAAATCCCTATTGATCCTAAGATTAAATGTTTTAAATGGTTGTTAATTCTTGATAGACTCCCCATTAGAAAGGACTTTTCTAAAATTCATTATTGTAAAATATGTAGACTTCTTGAAACTGGTAGACATATATTCTTTGATTGTAGTTTTGCAAAAGAGATCTGGCTCATGTTTGGTATTTCTTTTCCTACTAAGTTTAATATTTTCAAAATCATAACTGGCCATATTAATGGGATTAGGAAGGATACTAATTTAATTTGGAACATTCTTTCTTCTAACATTCTATGGCAGATCTGGAAATGCAGGAACGAGGAAAGGTTTCAAAACAATCCTAGGGTTCTTACTGAGTCTTTTTGAAGTCTCACACATTTTAAAATCTTCTTGCAGGTTCACATCACTAGGATGGTTGTTAAAGACAAGTTTAAAAGACTTCTCAAGACTGGATATGCCACTTTCTTTTCCATTGAGCTTAAGGATGGACACTTATGGAGAAGACATATGGACAACTTTCAGCTATTTGAACAAACTATTAGGCAGTTGAATGAGGAAGTTAGAAGAAATAATAAGAACACTGATAACATGAGCCTCTTGCTCGATCAGATTCAGAACAAGAAAAATATTGTTTGGACGTACGGAGGGCAACATGGGATGGACAACATGGGTTGATGCTCATGATGACCTGCTACATTAGTCTCTCTCTTGTCTTTTAGTTTTGATGTATTGATACTTTGACTTTGTGATACTCTCGTGGTGAGGCTTTGTCTCTAATCTTTGTACTTCTCAGTAGAACTCTTGTTTTTGATCTCTTTATAGTTAAAATAAAAAATATTAAATAATAATATTATTAAAATATCTACAAAACATATATTCTAAATCACTTAACTATATATATTATCTATACTATAATATAGTAATTATTAAAATTAATTTAAATATTAAATTTCTAATTTTAAAATAAGTAAATATATAATTTATTATTAATTTAATTATTAAAATTAATTTAAATGTTAAATTTTAAATTTTAAAACAAGTAAATTGAGGGATGAGGCTAAGTGTACTTAAAATGAACTGTATGCCATCAATAGTATTTCATTTCATTTTTGCCATATTCTTAGTGACAATTCCTGCAATATATAGTACCGTATTTATCCATTATTAAATGATATGGGTGCCAGGATTTCCAATTGACTTAAAAATATAAAATATAACAATGTAGTCCACTGTATACCGTGCGTTGTAGAAAATAATAATGTGGGCCTTCAGTGTGTGTACAAAATAATGTTCAAATGTGGAAAATTTCCGCGTGCTGTATAAAAGATGTGTTGAATAAGAACTCTTCTTTTAATTCAAATTGAACGCCCATAAATGTCAGAAAATTATCGTTCAATTACTTCTGCAAATTTTCTGCATTAGAAAAGAGTGTACACTTTCTTTTGGGCAACTTTTCCACACTCTGTAGGCCACGTACAAAATCAAAATTATAGTGATCTGTGGAATTGTGTAGTGGAGTACCATGGTGGAAATGTCTCATCACTGGAAGTGCTCTCCAATTCTATTATATTGATGCTTTTTTGACAGCCGTTTTACATGTGAGGCATGGTTGGAAAATAAAACTAACATTCACAGTGACAAAATTGTTTTAATTGTTTTAGGATAAAATAGAGAGGAACAACACTTACATCATGAAGTGGAATACTTGTAATCTTTAGGGTGTTGGACTGTATAATTCTAATTTAATATCTAGCTTGAACTTTGTGCATTTTTTTAAAAAAAGTTAGTTAAAAAAATTATTTCAAATATTTAATATTGTGATTTTTTTTATAAATCAATTCAATTTATAAAAATTAGCAAATGTAAAATATTAAATTAATAAAATTGTAAATATTTAGTATTTTGTATATATTTATTTATATTTTTACAAAATTATTCATATAATGTTTATATATATATATTGAAACTATCCTATAACATTTTTACATTATTTTTAACTAGTATAAAAAAATTCTAAAAAACACTTAAACAACTAATAAATTTGTTTATTTTTAGGACGAAATGAAAGCTGTCACGTAATTAGACAATTTGTTTCTATTTTTTAAATAAATTAAAATTCACAAAACAATTGTATTGTGTTTTTAATTTAATTAATAAATGCAGATAAATGGTCAGGTACATTTTGGCTACATTATAGTGCCACTTCATTTGACATTTTTCCTTACTTTTGATCTATAGCATTTTTTCTTAAATAGATAAAATAATTCTATTTTTTTTCAAAATATTTATATAATAATATAATTTTTTTTAATTATGAACAATTTAAAAAAATACAAATTATTATTTTACATTGTAATTGATACTTTTATTTTTTTATTTTTTTTACATTATTTCATTAAATTAAACAAGTTAGAATTTGTTTTTTTTAAGTTTATTGTTTAAAGTTATATCTAAACTTTTATATAACCATTTTATTATTGATAAACTTTTATTATTATATCTTAGATTTAGTATGATATCATAATATTATATTATATTTTTTAAAATATTTAATATAATGATATATTAAATATAAATTAGTCCATAGGCTTGAAGAGTGGGATTGTTCCCAATTAGTACGGGGTTTGATTTTAAGGCCTAGACTTAACCAGTGTATTTGATTTGTGGGCGATTGCCCTTTGCTCACCCCTTCTTCTTCCCAACTTAGCAGTTGGTAAGACCAAGATAAGGATAGGTTGGGCATTGGGAGAAGTCACAATACCTAAGCATAATGATATGAGTGCATGGTCCAAATACCTCCTAAGTGTATGTGTGCATGCCTACACATAACATTTAAAATTTATTATATAATATATTAAATTATAACATATTGAATTATTAAGTATAAAATAAAACTAGGTCTAGTTTACATTAGAAAAATTTTAAACACTTTTAGATTTGAATAAATGTCATTCATATTTTCTTTCCATATAACGAAGGATAAGAAAAAAATCTTTACTATTATATTGACTTGTCCCCTCTTCCCTTCCCTTCACATCTTCCAAGCCTCAGCAAATTGACGCATTTGAGCTTCCCTGATTGTGGGCTTACTAGCTGGATTCCAAGTGAGTTTGGCAACCTGTCTACCTTGAAATTTCTAGACATCTATGCTAATAATCATTTGCAGTTGACACAATCGAGCTCATGGATTCAAAATTTGTGAGGCTTGGAGGAGCTCTATATGTATGATGTGAATGTCACAAGTGGAGGTGATGGTGTGCTAGAGAATGTTGCTTCCCTCACCAACCTTACAACACTTGTCATGTCTGGGGTGTCAGGTACAATTCTCTCTTCTCTTGTAAACCTCACATGTCTCTCTTATCTCTACCTTAGCGATAGTGAAGTTGCCCACCAACCGTTTCCAATCTAGATTTCAAACCTTACATCTTTGGTTACCCTCTACCTCTTCAACTACAGCCTCCATGATTCCATCCCTTCCACTGTGTTAGGTCTTCCCCACTTGAGAAACCTCCACTTGTCCTACAACCCCAATCTCAAAGTAAACCTCTCCTTCATTGTGCAACATGCTTCCCAACTCAGAAGCCTTTATATGGGCCATTCAAATGTGGGAGGAGTGATTCCAAATTCTATTGGGAATATGTCCTCATTGACTCGACTGAGTCTTTGGGATAACAAAATTGAAGGCATTATTCCTCCTGCTATTGGAAATATGTCTTCATTGGTCATGTTAGATCTTGTGGGTAATAAAATTGAAGGCAATATCCCTCCTACTATTGGAAATATGTTCTCATTGACCTACTTGGATCTTTCTTATAACTCGCTAAAAGGCAATATTCTATGGATCTCTTTATGTGGACTATCAAAGTTGTTAGAACTTTACCTTCAGTCAAACCAATTAAATGGGAGTTTGTCATCTACTATTAGTAATCTCTGTTCCTTAGAGAGTATTTTATCTCAGCAATAATTGTTTGAGTGGCACTTTCTTACTTTCTCAATTAGAAGGTTTGACAAAAATAAGGTGATTGGATCTCTCCAACAATTTTTTGACAATAGGAATCAATTCCAACTAGATCCCTAAATTTCAGCTCCAAAATTTGTATTTGAGCTCATGTAATATGCATCGTGATTTTCCATCTTTCATATCCACTCAATACAGCATAAGTGATATAGACCTATCCAATAATTCATTGAGTGGAAATATTCCAAAATGGTTGTCAGACCTTACACTCTTGCAGACACTCAATCTCTCATACAATCAATTTGAAGGAGCATTGCCCTCTAAGTTCAGTGCATTTGATGTTCAATATGTGGACTTACATAGAAATAAGTTACACGACAATGTTCTTGTGCCACATCCTAAAGTACAGTTTCTTGACATATCAAAGAATCAGTTTGACGAGATTAGTCAAAAAATCATAAACAAATACAACTCTAGCCAACTCATTTATTTGTCACTTGCAAATAATAGTATCAAGGGTATCTTTCCACATTCTATTTGTGAAGGTCCTTATTTGGAGGTTCTGGATGCGCCAAAGAACAAGTTTACAAGAAATTTTTTTGCAAGCTTTGGCAATTGCTCATCAACATTAAAAGTTTTGAATCTAGAAAAAAATCATTTCGAAGGTGAGATCAAGAGCATGGTTTGTCTTCAAATGTTAAAATTAGGAGGTAATAAACTACAAGGGCCAATTCCATCATCACTTCAAAAATGTACCTCTTTGCAGATTCTAGATTTGGGATATAATAACATGCAAGGAAAAATCCCAAATTGGTTAGATAAGTTGATTGATCTCTGAATTTTAGCAATGGGATCAAATAGATTCATGGGTGAGATAACATTACAATTGGAAAAACTACATCTTCAAGTCTTGATTTTGTCAAATAACAATTTATCTGGAGCTATTCCAAGTAGTTTGAGCAACTTGAAAGCAATGAAAAATCAAACAGAAAGCTCAGATGTCCTTCAATATTAAAATTCTAGCTCAATGCCTTATGTAGATAAAATGGAAATAGTTAAGAAAGGCCAGTTTCTAGAGTATGAAAAATCATTGGCAATGGTTCAATGTCTTGATCTCTCTAGCAACAACTTCTTGGGTAATATTCCTCAAGGAATTGGGTTCCTCATTGGTCTAAAATATCTCAATTTATCAAGAAATCATCTCAGTGGCAAAATTCCTACTTCTTTTGGAAATCTTGTGAAATTGGAGTCACTTGATATCTCAAGGAACAATATTATTGGAGATATTCCTGGAGAGCTACAACTTCTTACATATTTGAGTTATTTCAATGTATGTTATAATAATTTATCTGGTAGAATACCAGTAGGAGGTCAGTTTCTTAGATTCACTGGTAGTTCATTATCAAACAATGCACATCTTTGTGGACTTCAGATCAACACAAATTGTTCTTCTTTTCTTTCTCCAAATTTGACCCACAATGAAGATGTAAATGATGAACAGTGGGATGATTCGTGGTAGGGAGTGGGAATTGGGTTGAGTTTTGGATTTGGGTTTGCAATTGTTATTGGAGCATTATGTTTCAACAAAAAATGTCGCTATCAATGTTTCAAGATCATGGATGAAATTATTTTCAATCTTGATCAAAATTTTCCAAAAATTAAATTCAAGATCTAAACCTAAACCTATGGGCATAGAGCATTTGAATGCAGATCTAAACCTAGATGGTCATCAAATGAATAGACTAAGTCACCTGTGAAGAATAACTCATATAATTGGGATTATAAAACTTGGTACAATTGTCATTACTGTTGAAAATATGGACACATTGGAGAAAATTGTATGAATACTCATTTCAAAGGCAAATCTAAAAGCTGGATGAATGGAAGCATGGTATGTTACAAGTGTAATAAGATAGGTCACCTAAAGAAAAATTGTATATCACCTATGCTGAGCAATGATCAGAATAAGAATGAAGATATCCATGAAAAATTGAAAAATTAGATGGACAAGACATGGAAGAAGAAAGAAGAAGAAAACACAAGTGAAGCTAACACATCTGAGGTCACCCAATCCGATGGATCAGGTGATCACACATCTTCTAACTAAGAATAGAAGGTATGTTTGGAATTGAATCTTATAAGGCTTTATCTTACATCAGTTCCTAACATAAAGATTGAGTAAAAGTCCATAGCTGCGTAGATAAAGATGCATTAGGACATATCTGAGCAAAATAGAGAATTTCATTTTTTGATGCCAGGCGTCAGTGTCTTGACCGAGTTATCAATGTATGTCGAGCACCTATTGTGGCCAAGATGCTATATACACTGAGTTGTGTCTTAAAGGTTATATTGACCGAGCTTGTGTTAGCCGAGGTTAACATGAGTTTGCCGAGACAGCTGTATTCCACTTAGAAATTTTGTACGGAGCATTTATGAGGCCCTAATTCTATTTTTTGGATCTATAAAGTGGAAAGTTGCCGCCCATTTCATTTCACCAAGCGAATTGAGATTTATTTGAGTGATTCAGAGTGTGAGCAACTAGTTTGTTAAAGGCAATTTTGAATCTTTCAGCGTGCTGTCGACAAAAATCATCTACACGACACTTACAAGAAAAGGTACATTACCGAGCAAACATTTCTTTTCAAAAATTTTAAATTAAAATGGCATCATCATCGTTTGCTACAATGAAGAAACAAGGGATGGAATTTTTCAATGCATAATTGATCAGAAACAAAGTTTGCAAGCCATAGACATTTAAGGCAATTTTGAAAACCGTAATAAAAGGAGATTTATGCGGCACCCTATCCTCAATTCTGGAGAATGTGTTGATAATGAACGATATTAGGTCATGTTACATGTGCAAAATCAAAGATTACAAGATTGGGGAGGCGTATAATAAATTATGTGATAATGGAGTGTTGAAGCCGGAGTATAAATCAGTTGCCGAACAAGGGTTAGTGCATGCCCTAGATTTCCCACAGAATTTCAAAGTTGAATGGATAAAAATAGTATTGAGTCGAGTACATGATATGCAACTATGGCTGGAAGATGGACCCGTGAAGATAACAAAGGAAATGATCCAACGAGTTATTGGATACCCTACAATTCAAGGAAAAAGGACAATGAAGTGTTCAAGAAAAGAAGACATTCAGGCTAACACATAGGCAGTATGGAACAAGCGTGGAATGACGATCTCCACCATAACAGATCCAGAAATTGACTTTGCTATTAGGGTTATCTCGCACAAATTCTACCAATCCAGTTGGTTGGACAACATCCCCTGTATGGCAGTGGACCAGGCATGGAAAATCATTAAGGACACACGTATGATCTTGCCGAGCTCTAGCTGACTCAGCTTGCCGAGAACCTTAACTCAATCTCGACTGAAAAGAATTCAATGTGTAAGTTTGGCTCTTTGCTAATCTGTCTATTCTTTTATATACATAAGTGTTTTCCTACTCATTGAGGTGTGATATGGGACAAGAAGAGACCAATTACTATTCAAATCAGTGAGTTCATAGGTTAGATAGGAGATAGTTTTAATGGTGTGTTGGATAACTATTTTGTTGAATTCAAGAAGAAAATGAGAAAGAGTAGTAGAGTCCTTGTGTCATTAGTTGAAAAGTACAACAAGGATATATGTTTTCTAGTTGACACATAATTCACTTATGCACAAGCAGTTTTTCCTAGGGTTTCATGGCTAATGCCATTACCCTATGAAGTAAATATAGATGAAGCTAATGTTGCTATTATAGCCCTCTTAGCTGAAGAAATTGATAGTAAATCACCCTACTTTGGAACATATGAAGAAGCCAAATCTAAAATCACTATGGGTTTAATGGCTGCAACTCTAGAAAGAAAGAGAAAGAAAATAGTAAAGAATTTGGAGAAATATGTGGAAGAAATGGAAAAGGATGCACCACTAGAATTAACCCAATGACTGGGAGAAGATGAACAAAGTGACTCTAGTGACAGTGAAGAAGAAGAAGAAGAGGCTCAAGTAGAAAAGAAGAAAGGTAAGAAGCCAGTAATTGTCGAGCCCCCAACCAAGAAAAGAATACTGAAACCTAAAGTGTCATCGACACCTGTACTGAGGCCTAGAACAAGGGGAGCAACTGCTAAGACTCCAAAGAAATCCCTTGCATCCGGTAAACAAAAACCTGTACAGCCTAAGGCAGTGTCAAGAAAGGTTAAAAAAAGGCCTAGAAGGAAACTTGTTTTGGAACAAGAAGATGATGAAGAAATTGAAAGTGATGAAGAGATGAAGAAGAAGGTTGCATTGCAGGATGTCAAACCTACCGTGGATGAAATATGTCACAAGATCACAAACTCTGCAGGAGTGGAAGACTTGAAAGGATTAAAGTTTGGAAGCCTGAATATAGGAGAGAAAGAAAAGGTTGAAGATGCTATTCTTGAAATGCTTTGCATTTTCAAGATGTTACCTAGTTAGTTGGAGAACCGAGTCCCTAAGGAGTTAAGCAACAGGGTTGCACAAAAATGGGAATATGCTCTTAATACAGAAAAATAAATAAGAGAGAGCACCTTAGCACAAGTGGAATCAAGTCTCACCCCTGCCAACATTAGAAAAACTGTGGAACAACACCGAGAAAAATTTGACCCTAAGCTTAGAGCTTATTTAATCCTTCAACACAAGGTTGAGGATGTTGTATAGGAAAGTATCAAGATTTGGAAGATAGTGTTTGGTTTGTTGATTGACAAAGATGAAGATAAAGGTGCTAGTACATCTAAGGATGATGAGCCCACAACAGAACTAAATGTAATGGAATCACCCATTCCAGAGACTGAAGCTCCTAAGGTAGAGGAAATCCAAAAGGAATCAGAAGTACACATTGTTGATATAACGAAGGATACCCCAATCAAGAATCAGGTATTGACCGAGGAAGATATACAGGCTGAGAAAGAAAAAGACACATCTTTGCCAGGTAGTAATACTATACTTTTTCAAGTCAAAGCTTATCCGATAATTGATGAGACATCAACTGTTAACACTACCCCCGCCAAACCTGCAGTTGTTACAATTAACATGTTAGCCGATACAAGTACTACCGAGGAACAAGATAAGTCAGCACCAGCAAATCAACCCACATCTACCGAAGTGTTACAACAAGATAAAGAAGAGAAGTTCGAAGAAAAAGCTAATAGTCCTTATGTGGAGGATAAGGGAACATAAGAAAAAGAAGTAAAAGACAAAGCTATTGACGTACAAGAGCCTATAGAACAAGAGGCAATATAAGCTCTTGTACAGATGTCGAGTGGGAGCACACCGAAGAAGGCACTGAAGTAGAAAATGGAAGTCTTTTCCCCAGAGGTAACCATTGATGAAGTTATTGTTATTCCTAAATGGGATTCTGATAACTTATCTTATGAGAAGATGCAAATATTGAAAGATTTATTGACAAGGAAAAGTAGATAGGAGGAACTGAGAAGAGAACATCAATAGAAGCAAGTTCTATATGAAATTAAAGACATATTTAATGATGTTTATGAGTTGTCAGATGTAAATAGTTCCGCTCCCATATTGGAACAACTTGTACATATTGTTCAGAATGTAAATAATGAAGCAAGTAGCGCTAGTGATAAACTGTTTGAGTGGTCGGAAAGAAAGTTTGAGACCAAGATGCTGGAGAAAGTATCTGTCGAGATCGCAGTGAAACATGTCACACTTTTCACTTTGGTAACAGAGACCGAAGAAGTAGTTGTGAATGCACACTCTCTGCTTACCAAACTTTGCAATATAGAACAGTTCACTGAGGATAACCAACGACTGGTTGATAAACTACAGTAAGAACTCAAATCAACCAGTCAATCCTTAAGCGTGGATGCAAAAAATAGTTGCAAATATTATGCCAAGATTATGCATATTCAAGGAAGGATAGTCGAACTGATGGCTAATGATGGAAAGATAAGATCCTGTCTACTTTCTATGCAAACAATTTTAACACCTCACCTGGAGGCCATACAAAGAAAGTTGGTCAAGGCTAAGGACTTAACCAAGAAGGATCCAAATTTGTCTACTGTCGAGAGCCTAGTCAATCTAGCTGTCGAGCTAGAAGTGCAGTCAGAAGTTTTAACTATTGCTGCAGGAGGATGGGAAACTGCACTACACATGGTTATGATGCTACATAAACCATTTCTGGAGAAATACTTTGAGATCCTCACTCCAGAAGAGATTCGTCGTGTCAAAAACAAGGGGGAAATCAAATGACATGACATGACAAAGGAAAGGTAACAAAATTTTGAATATATATATATATATATATATATATATATATATATATATATATATATATATATATATATATATATCTTAGGGGGAGTATTCTGCTAATATTATGTACTTTTGTAAATACAAGTGTAATGTCATGACGAAGTGTTTTTGCACTAATGTCAAAGGGGGAGATTGTAGATCTCTATAGTTTTGTTGACTATTAGGGACCCACAGTTAGTCATTTATCTAGGCAATGATGGTCAGTCATCACTGCAACTGAGTCATTATGTAAAGGCCGAGTTATGTAATGTATACTTACCAAGTAGTAGTACTGCCGAGTAAACTTATGGTCACTATGTATTTTTGTATTATGTTGAGTCTAGTTTTGCCGAGTCATATATACAATAATTACCGAGAGATAGAGATATCAACATATGCCAAGTACAATGAATGCCGAGTATCAGAAACTGCATTTTTTGAGTTAGCCAGGAATGACATATGAGTTTGTTATGGCACAGTGATCGAGGTAAATCATTTTGGGCGACATTCATGTTTTGCATTTTTTTGTTGAGGTAATTACGGAGGTGATTACGCATCTATTTTACAATCATTAATCCCTATGTAATACTTAGAGCCAATCAGAAATTAGTAAGGCTTAAGCGGCAAAAGGAATTAATCTTAACCATAGATCTTGAATCATGAAGATGTTTTGTTAATTATATAAGGTTAAGATCTAAACCCTAAAATGAGTAAGAGTGAAAGATAGCGAATGCGAAGGGAATGAGTAGAGAGGCACATTCAGAGTAGTGAAGCATTCAGACATAATTCAGTGACCAAGCTAAGCAGTGAAAGGATAGAATAGAGATAAATCTGATAGAAGAGATCAATACAATATAGTAAAGAGAAGATTTGTAATCTACATACAGTGCAAACTGAAAGATCAGGTACTGAGACATTCTAACCAGTGTATCAGGGTAAATCTCTTAACCGAGTAGTCCTAACAGACTTTTTGTAATCTCTTAACCGAGTGCTTACTTTGTTGTAAGTTTCAAATCCTTTAGCAAGGTAGACTGTATAAGTCTTTTAGCTCTTAACAGGGCAGACCCCTCACAGGGTAGATCATGTTTTGATCAAATTTTGTAAGCCCTAACAGGAAAACTTATTACTGCAGTAGTGAAGATTTGTGGGTGTCATCCCCACCCCAGTTTTACCTTTCAAGGGTTTCTGGGTAACCAAAATTATTGTGTTATGAGTACTTTCATGGATGTTGCTTAGTATGTTAGTTATTTTGTTATGATCAACTATTGTTGATGCCATGCAAATGTTTTATACATATCAAAATGAATTAGTAGGTGATATCTGATTCACCCCCCCCTCTCAGTATCACATTTCCCAATTATATTTCCAACAGGGTGCATATCCCACCCTCACATCCCATTACGCATAAGTTGGTTGAGAGTGGGTTAATCCAAGCAGCAGGGTTTCCAGTTGCCATCCAAGCCCCCGAACTGATAATGGAGTGCATAGCTCGATTCAACCCCATAAGTCGACAAATAAGGAATTCAAATAATGAGGTTGTTGTAACCTTAGATAGATAGTCAATGCACAATTTTTGCCTTCCAAAAATTAGAGGATCACGTAAACTAGAGCTGTGGAATTGTTAAGAGTCTCGAGACATCACTATGTTTTAGGATCTTCAATGTTTATGGCCCTACCCCCAATGTAGAGAAGGAAAGAGTACAGGAGGAAATTGAGAAGAAGTTGGAAGATTGTTTAGGTGAGATTTCAATCATTGGGGGGATTTTAATACAATTACTAAAGTGTCAGAGAAATGGGGTGGCCTTCAACGACTCCCCCATGCTGTTAAGATCTTTAATAACTGGATTTATAGGAATGGCCTCTTTGAGGGTTACACTCTAAAGGATGCTTTTACTTGGAATAATAGGAGGAAGGGTTTCAACTTTATTGCTGAGAAAATTGATAGATTTTTAATTAATGGTAACCTGACGGACTTATCATTCACTATATCTATTGATGTTAAAGCCATTTCAGGTTCAGATCACTACCCAGTAATACTAAACATAATCAAAGAGGGTAAACCGGATAACTGCCCTTTCAAATTTGAAAAAATGTGGCTTAAGAAAGAGGGGTTTTTGAATATGATTGAAAAATGGTGGAAGGAAATTGAGGTATCTAGATCTAAGTTATATCAGGTGGTAAATAAATTAAAAGTATGGAACACTGATCTTTTCGGGAACATTTTCGCAAACAAAACTTCTTTATTACATTATTTCAAATATTTAATATTTTATTACTTTTTTTATAAATCAATATTAAATTAATATAACTATAAATATTTAGAATTTTTAAATATTTATTTATATTTTTTCAAAATTATTCATATAATGTTTATATATGGATATCCCAACTATCCCAAAACATTTTTACATTATTTTTAACTTGTATAAAAAATTCTTAAAAAAGACTTAAACAAATAATAAATTTTTTATATACCAAACATTTCCCTACGTTAAAAAATTTATAGTGAAATTGTAAATTTTTGTTTTCCAGCAAAAGCCTCGAAGAGATGACTGGTGAGCCCGAAAACTTCTCACATTTGTAAGACAAATTCGACAGTCTTTCAGAGGATAGAAAAAATACAGAATAATAATGTCTGGTCTATTCAAGTGCGGAAATTTGCGGAAGTGATTGAAGGATGTTCAATGCATCGCATCTTGTTTGTACTGAATTACGGTAAGATTTTATATTTTGACTTAGTGGCAGAAAGTAGCAGTGACTGAATTGTAATTTAAATCGTTTGAAGATTCCACACTATTGAATCAGAATTTTTCGGGCGCCCGAAAACTTCTGACATTTCCACGATAGTGCATGATAAGACAGAGGGTAGAAAATATAGAGTAATAATGTTTAGTCTATTTTCAAGTGCGGAAATTTGCAAAGTAATTGCAGGGTGTTCAATGCATATGCATCGAATCTTGTTAATTGTACTCGACTTCCCGAAGATATTTTGTATTTTCAGTCGGCATAGACTTCACATTTTAAATCGTTTGAAGATTCGAGACGGCAAGTGATTTGACAGTGAGGTGAAGCATGAGTTGAGTGTATTGACTCAGAATTCTCTCTTTTCGGGCACAACCCATTTAACACGGTTAAGTCATTGGTCAATACTTAAATAGAAATATAGGTGGTGTCTTTTTAATCTGATAACGAGCTGCCACGGATGAGAGTTAGAGATAAGGAGGACGAAATGAAAGCTGTCATAAGTAACAATAATTTGAACTGGTAATGTGTCACATCAAGTAAATGTTGGATAGCCGGTACTGCTTTCGAAATGTCTATGGAGGGGCCAAAATGTACCCCATTAGACAATTTGTTTCTATTTTTTAAATAAATTAAAATTTATAAAACAATTGTATTGTGATTTTTAATTTAATTAATAAATGCAGACAAATGGTCAGGTGCATTTTGGATCTTTCAGAGACATTGCCTTGTGGCTTCATCTGAGATTTTTCCTTACTTTTGATCTAGGGGAGAGGACCAAGTAGTTGAACACGTTCTAATAGTTGTGATAGTAGTTCTTAACTTAATACCCATAGTTGTTGGTTTAATATCCAATATTTTTGACAACATTGTACCAATGGTTGTGACTTTAAAGTTGTTTTTGCTAATCATGACTACCCATAATTGAATGAAATGTACCTTTTGTTCTGACAAGCAGCCAATAGTGTGATGCCACATCAGCTGCACAACTATTGGGGTACCTAATTCACTATGATTGGTCTCACTTTTTTTTTGGGCTGTTTTGGACACCTTGGCAAAAAGCATGCTGAAGTGGCATCATATTTGATGATGTGGCTCTGAAACCTTAGTTATAAGCAGAAGACTCGCCAAGTAAGCTACTGTAAAAAAAGGGAGTGATTTGAAATTTCCACGTAGGTTTTTGAGAAGCCCGAAGTTAGGGTGCACAACTACTGGGTCCTCTCCCCTATAGCTTTTTTTCTTAGATGAATAAAATAATTCTATTTTTTATCAAAATATTTATATAATAATATATTTTGTTAATTATGAATAATTATAAAAAATACAATTTATTATTTTTTCATATTGTAATTGATACTTTTATTTTTATATTTAAAAATATTATTTCATCCAATTCAAAAAGTTAGTATTTGTTTTTTTTAAGTTTATTCTAAATGTTTATATAATCATTTTATTATTGATTTATTATTATTATTATATCTTAGATTTAGTATGATATCATAATATTATATTTTAATTTTTTAAATATTTAATATAATGATATATTAAATATAAATTAGTCTGTAGTGGAGTAGGCTTGGGCAGCCGGTTTGCTCCCAATTAGTTTGGGGTTTTATTATGAGGCATAGACTTAACCAATGTATTTGGTTTGTAAAACTAGGTCTACTTTACATTAGAAATTTTTTAAACACTTTTAGATTTCAATTAATGTTATTCATATTTTCTTTCCATATAACGAAGGATAAAAAAAAATCTTTACTGTCAAATTGATTAATGCATTGAAAACGGGAAAGCGACCATTCAAATACTTTTGCGAATTTTCCACACTTTAAAAATTATTACTCCGTGACTTTTCTGCACATTGGCAAAGACTCTGAAAATTACCGTTCTTGATATTTTCTACACTCTCAAGACTTTGGCTACACCAGAAAATTCAAGGAATGCAATGCACAGGGTGTGTGGGTTTGTGTTATAAATACTCATCAATTTGCAACCAATTTTATACTATAGAGGGGGGGGGGTGAATCAGTTTCTACAAACTTTTACTTTTGCCCAATTATGGATATAGCAAATTAACTTGATGCTTGCAAAATAAAGTAAACTAAATAACATGCAAAACAATAAAGCAAATGAACTCATAACACATTATTTGTTCTCGAGGAAACCCCGGCCAAGGGAAAACCCCAGTGGGGATGATACCCACAAGTGATCCACTAATCAAAAGTATCATGTTAAGGATGTTGACCTTGTTAAGAGTCTATTACATACATATAGTGTCTCTGTCCTGATTAAAGGACTTTAGGCCTTGTTAGAAGCCTCAACCCTGCTATGAGTTGGTATACAGAATAGAATGATTACAAGATGAGCTCACTGCCCAAACATGTAATATACAATATTTTCTGATTACAAAAGGGTAAGGTACATAACCTTTCACTGCTGCTGAATAGCTTTCCTATTCCTATTTAGCTTTCTAGCTTCTTCACTTTCATATACAAGGTCTGCTTGCTTTTCTTTTACAACATATATCTTCGCATCATATCATTACATTATCTCATTACATTATCCTTCTCTCTTCACATTACATATTTCTTACATTTATACAAGTTATTAAGAATAATAACTTTTACAATCAGCTTTACAAAGCATATACTCTTTTCAAAATACAAAACTAATTCTGCTTGCCAAGAGTTAACATCTAGGATGTCGTCCCTTGTATGGTTAAGTCATTATTTTGGTAAACAAAATAATCCCTTAACTATTTTACTTGTTATGTCTTCTTACTCTTCTCAGTCGGTTTTAACTCTATTTCGGTAATCCCGCAATAACTTCTTCCGTACATGTCGTACAGACTTGCGCTTCCTTATGTGTCTTTGTCATACATAGAATTATCCATATTCAAGTGCGCAAGCACTAAACCCGCTTCTATCAACATCACTATCCAAAATTGTCTCTGGTTAGACTGGAAAATACTACTTATACTTAGACAATTTTACTTGTGCTCTAGCATAACTACTTTTTGTCATAGTGCGGTCTTCATACTGTATGCACCCTAAAATGGTCGCCTCGACTTTGGGCCCCCATTTAGCAATTTATCAAATCCCTAAATCAATATTTTCAAATATCAACATTTTATCAATTATATCAATTTTCTTGATCAAATCATAATCAATTTGATATTTCCTAAGGTTTGAGCCTTATTTAATTTAAAAGAAGAAATAAAAATAAAATTTTTATTTAATTAAGAGAACATGCTCCCTTTTAAATAATAAAATCTCTTTTAATTAAATAATAAAATCACTTTATCCTAAGCCTTTATTTAATTAAAAAGAATTTCTTCCCCTTTTATTTAAATAAAAAATCTTCACTTTTCTTCTTATCCTATGTTGCACAAATAAAACATTATTCTTATTTTATAAAAAGGGAAAAAATATTTTTTGTCTCATGTGGACACAAAAGTCAACTCCTATTTTCTCATTGAAAGATATTTGTGCACAAAGATCAAGCTTCTTTTTTTCTCCATCGTTGATTAAGTCTTTTGCCTCTTAATCTCGATCGTCCATTGATTTATCATTCTCTATAAAAGAATAGCTCTCTTCTTCATTTTGCATACATTTGAATTTTATGCTATTGTTATGCTACAGGTTTTCTAAGTCATCTTGAAGCTTTTGGAGACATTCTTGCATCAAGTTTTGAAGATTTGGAGCATCATTGACATTCATCTTGCATCTACATCACATCTTAGCTTGCATCATAGTTGCATCATCATGGTATCATTTCCTTTCATGTTTTAGATTAATCTCACATAGTTTAATTAGAGGGTTTGTAACTCTTTCATTTCCATTTTCATAGCTTAATTGCATCTTCATCCTCATAGATTAATTTGCATTTTCATATAGGTTTGCATTGCATTACATTCATATTGATTTCATTGGGAATATTGGTATTGTTGCCCTTGTCTTTGATTTGGAATCTCTCATTGTGTGGTTGACTAGTAAAGTTATGAGTTTATAGCTCTAGCTGAGAGCAATTTTACAAATCTTGCAACTCCATGCATAGAGAACTATGGATCGATTTGTGAGGGCTCATTGTTGAATTTCCTTGCATGTAAGGATTCATAGAAGTGTGACAACATTTTAACATACATTTTTGGTGCCCACTGTGGGGCAACCCACCTCTTGCATGCTAATTTTGATTATTTTTGGAGCTAACCCTTGTGCAGATTTGTTTGGAGACAAAAAAAATCCTAGATTTGAAAGATTTGATCATATCTCTCAAACGGATTGGTGTTTTGTCTGAATTTTTTTTTGCAGGTTGGCAACATATCAGAGAAGCTCCAAAACAAGTTTCAAAATTTTTGGAGGTAATTTGTATTTTTTATGATTTTTTCTTTTTTTTTCATAAAAAATCAATTTTTGACGTAAATCAGTGTATTTTTCAAAAAAAATTATATTTTTGGAAAGGTCTTGAAATTCTACAGGGGGTCCATTCATTGTGTTTTTAATTTAAAAATCATATCATAGCTCATTTGGTCAATTTATAAAAACTGGTCTTTTTTGATAAAATGGGTCTCTAGGGCACAAATGAAGAGATTTTTCTAAAATTTTTACATTTTTGGAAAGCTCTCTATTTTTTGACAGAGGTCTCTTTTCTACATTTTGGGTTTAAGGTCTGAATTCATGTGCTAAAAATTAGATCTTGTTGACTAGGTCAAATGTAAAAAAAATAAAAATTTGTGATGGGTATGCACTTATTTTTCATTGTTCAATGCATGATATTGTGTGTGTGAAAATTATACCTGATCTGTAGACACAACACTTCAGTAAAAGATTAGAAGTTAGCTAAAATCAAAATCGTGCAAAATTGAAAGCTAATCTAACCAAGCGATTTACTACCTTCTAATAGGTGCGAGATTGATGTTCTCAGATTGTAATTGAGATCAGTGACCTAGATGACACCTAAATGAAGGATTTGAATGCAAAAGATGGATATGAAATTGAATGCAATTAATCTATATTTTTGATATTTTCTATGCAATAAGAATGATAAACTGATATGCTATGAATGCTATTGATCTAACAATGAAGATTCTAACAATGATATGAAAACTATGAAATTCTATGCTAAGATGTAAAAACTATGCAATTGAAATTGATCTCACAAAGCTTTGAATTTGCAAGTTGATTCCTCAGCCTCCAATTCTCCAGCATGATTGTGCAGAAATATGAGATGATTTGTGAAGAGCTGAGCCTTTAATTTATAGAAATCCAGGGCTTTGGAGGTGCATGGATAAAAGCCATAAATCACTCAAATAACTCAGCTTGCTTTTTGAGTTATTTGATAATAACAGATAATTAAGTCACAAAAACATGCAAAAGCTAAGCTTTAACTCAAAATAGAGTTTAACTTTAATTGATAATTGACAGTTGTTTGCTTTTATGATTGTGCATATTTTAATTATGAATTAATTTAATAATAAAGTGATTTATGCTCAACTTAACTGATTTTTGAAAATAAATAATTAATTTATGGGTTAATTAACTATTTATTCAAACTTTTATTAAAAACTATATTATTAAATAATGACAACATGCTTTAATTAATTAAATAAGAATTTAATCAATTATTCATAGGAATTTTGATTTATTGTCAAAATTAAATAATACAATTAATAATAGATAGAATTAAATTTAATTAAACAATTAAGTGGCAAGATATTAAATCTAATTAATTAAATATGAAAATATTCAATTAATCAAACTTTAGGATAAATGTGATTTATTGCCAAATAATTATAAAATTAAAGATAATTATGATGATTAGGAATATTGCTAGGAATATTCCCTGATGCAGAATTTAAGATAATCAATTAGATTTGATGATGTTTAGATGTGTCTTAGGTTAGGACTTTGATGTCGATTTCATTCGAATTGAAGATGTAGGAGATTAATGAACTTATAGCCCATTTTTTGGGTATTACATTTTGCCCCTCTTTGAATTACTGTGCGAAGCGTAGTGGTTCAAAGATAGTCTGTGTTTGATAGAGATATGAAACTGATTCAAAAGATAAACCGATCTCAAGATAGAAACCGACTAAGAGATATTGAGATAAGAGGTCCTGAATGACCAGAGATAATGTTTACTATAGCAGCTATAGATCGATTTGTGCAACATATCAAAGAAGCTCCAAAACAAGTTACAGAATTTTTGGAGGTAATTTGTATTTTTTATGATTTTTTTTTTTTTTTCATAAAAAATTAATTTTTGACACAAATCAGTGTATTTTAAAAAAAATTTTACATTTCTGGAAAGGTCTTGAAATTCTACAAGGGGTCCATTCATTGTGTTTTTAATTTAAAAATCATATCATAGCTCATTTGGTCAATTTATAAAAACTAGTCTTTTTTGATAAAATGGGTCTCTAGGGCACAAATGAAGAGATTTTGCTAAAATTTTTACATTTTTGGAAAGCTCTTTATTTTTTGACAGAGGTCTCTTTTCTACATTTTGGGTTTAGGGTTCGAATTCATGTGGTAAAAATTAGATCTTGTTGACTAGGTCAAATGTAAAAAAAATAAAAATTTGTGATGGGTATGCACTTATTTTTCATTGTTCAATGCATGATATGAGTTGTCATTTGAATTATTTACTAGCTATTATTGCTCGTAAAATTTGATTTTCATATCTAACCCTAGAGTTTGTATAAATTGGATATACATTGCATATCTTGTTTGCTTGTTTTCTTGTTTTGTTCATTTGAAGGTGCTCTTGCTTTCATGGAAAATGCTTAAAACAAAGCGTTAGACTTGAGGTACTTTGTTCCATCTCTACAACATTTGGATCTTAGGATTAAAATTGAACTTCTCATGTGTTTGGCTTGAGTGTTTACATATTTTTATAGAACACATTTCAATTGATGCTCTTAATGGGAAATGAATGAATATAGATTTGCTTTCATAAAAATTTGTGTAAGTGAATGCTTGTGTTTAAACCTTAAGTAATTCTTGGTTCTAATATCAAATATATCATTGAAGGATTGAGGGCATGGATTCATTCCTTATTTACATAGGGAGTTAAATGCACCACTTTGTGGACTCACTCTATGTTTGCTTGGGAAGTTAAATATTTCATTGATTCAACCCTTTGTCATTTGTGAGTAGTATTGATAAGCAACTTTAGATTACTTTTGATTGATCTTGTTAGCTAAATTGGGTGTTGGACTCGCTTATTTCTAATTGCCCCTCATTTCCACCTCATGGTTGCAAGGTCAATGCCACATTAAAGGGGAGGGATCTACAGGAAAGAAGCGTTAATTGCTCCACTAGGCAACCTTTTTGTGCTTTTTGGAACTCACTTGTTTTCTAAGGTGTGGAATCACTTTGAGTTAATGTGAGGAGTTAAATGTTCCACTTTTGGGCTCACTTTGAGTTGGTGTGAAGAGTTAAATGTTCCACTTTTGGACTCACTTTGAGTTTGTGTGAAGGGTTAAGTGTTTTACTTTTTGGACTCACTTCACATTCACTTGAAGAGTTAAATGTTCCACTTTTGGACTCATTTCACATTTACTTGAAGAGTTAAATATTTCACTTTTGGACTCACTTCACTTTTACTTGAAGAGTTAAGTGTTCCACCTTTAGTGCTTTAAATATTTTTTATAGTGAATTACTTAATTTTATTTTTTAGAAGGCCTGCTTGGGGACACACCACCTCAAGGGATGACCTTAACTCCTGTGTTCCGACAGAGTATAAATAGCGGGTGGTGAATCAAAAGACACCTCTCTTGAGAATTGAGTTTGATATCACTCTTGGCTAAGCCTCAAAGAACTTTATACCTTTGAGAAGTGAAGGAGGAGATTTGGGTTACCGTCTCCCCCTGGCTATGTGATTTTAGATTCTTCTCATCTATGGATTTGGGCCTCACGTACCTTGCGTATAACGAGGACTCCTTTTAAAAAGCCATGTATATCCTTGTAGACAACTTGTTAAGGTGTTGTTGTGTTCTATGTACCTGCTAAAACATTTTCAAAAACATACACAAGTAGAATATTTAAGGAGTAGAATACTAAGTCACTATACTTGTTCATGCGCAAGGTTGCTTTGCCCCTTGCTCATTGCTTGAAGACTATTTGCTTGAACTCCCTGGTTGCTGTTCTATGTGCTTGATCATCATTGTGAAATCTTTTGAAAAATTTAATTGGAATACTGAAACTGAGTTCCGTCCTAGTGGGTTCTCCTTAGAAGCTTGGTCTTCCTTGGTCAGTCCAGATCTCAGATCCTAGGTGCTGTCATGTTGCTCAACATCTCAATGAACGTTATGGTATCAATTGCATAAGATGAATCTTAGTCTTCTTCTTCCTTCTCCATTTCCCATGTTCTTCTGAAGTCTTCTATTCCCATGGGAAACTCTTCTTCTTCTTCTTCTTGATTCTTTTCCTCTTACTATCTAGTCTACCTTCTTCTATTCATCTATTCATTTCTTCCATGCTTGATTCTTCTTCTTCTAAAACCATGAATCTCAAATATTTGGTTTTGGAAGCTTTATTAAGAATAGATGATCTTGAGCTCATTGACATATTTGAAAAGTGTTGTTCCTCCAAAATTCTCATGAGTGATAAATTTATGACAAAAATAAAAGAAAAATTGATTAAATTAGATGCCTTTTCTAGAATCATACTCATGATCTCATCCAAATATTCTTTATCTTCTAAATCTTCTCATCATTCATCATCTTCTAAATCTTATCACGATTCTTCTAAACACTATTCACATTCTTCATCTTTCAAATCTTATCATGACTCTTCTAAACATTATTCGAATTCCTCATTATCTAAATCTTCTTCTTCCATGAAGTCTTTATATTCCTCTTCTTCATGATCTCATTCTTCTTCTACTTCTTCAAAGAGTCTTACTTCTCTTCAAAAGACATACCATAATGAGCAATGTGATAGTCCTTATGATACCTCTTCCACGAAGAGTGACGCACCCACCTATGATGACTATGATGACTATGATGATGGACAATGTAGTGATACCTATGACACCTCTATTCCTAAGAGTCCTCCTAGTCGTGTCCTTGTGCTTACTAGAAATGGGTCCTCATATTGGAAAGATTGTGATGGTGATCCGTATTATTCAGATTTTGAAAGAAACTTTGATGAGTTTTGTGAAAAATACCTTGATTATAATCTAGCTACTATTGTTGAGGAATATAAAATGTACCATGCTAATTTGAAACGTAAATATTATAAGAATCCTTCCTCTAGGAACTCTCATGCTAAAAATAAATATTGCACTCTCAAGCAAGATCATGTTAATGCTAAACCTTTGTCTTGTGATGGTTCCCTTCCATCCCCTACTTCATCCAATACCCATACATCTACTAAAGCTTCCAAATCTTTCACAAATCCTTCATTCAATAGAAGTCCTAATGTTTTTCATGAGATTCCCTAAGGTTATCCTCAAGGGCTACCTCTTAAAGAAACTCGAGCTAACCTTCACTTGGTTGCAAATACTTTCAATAATGCTAAACCTAAAGAGCCTAAGCCTTTATGCGCTATAATGCCTACTTCAGCTAGTCTTTCACCATCTCTTCCAAAGTCTTCCATACAATCCCAACCTGCTTTCTTATCCTTAGAAGTGGCTCTATGTCAAGAGGACTCTAAAAATGATAAAGAAAAGAACATAAAGAAAGATCAAAATTAAGAACCTTCCATGTCATCCAATCTTGTTCATAATATCTCTCATTCATTTCATGGTTCTTTTGATCCTTTACACCCTTCCTCATTTATTCCACCATGTCTTAAATCTTCTCCTAAGCAAGATCGAGCTACTACTCACATCATTGAACTTATTGATAAATAAAATAACCTTACTACACTTGCGCTTTCCAAAGATGATACTTCCATTAAGGTTATTAAAAATGATGTTGTTACTTCCAATGTTAAGCTTATTAAAAATCAAGAAAAAAATGATACGCTTATGCTATCCAAAGCTACTTGTCAAGATCAAAGCCTTCCATCTTCTTGTTCTACCGCTCCATGTTCACTTCCACTTTCTACTCTTCCTAAATCTTCGCAAGCTTTAAACGATCCTATCAACGAAGTTGCTCCTATTCAAGATGTGCATGATCTTATTGAAAATCTTAATGCTCACTCTAAAGATGCTGATATCCTTGGTTGTCATATAGATGTTGATGAACTTATTGATTATCCTTTTGTATCTTCCACTTCCATCCTTAGACCTCTTCCATCGCTGCTAAGAACTTCACGTCTACCTTCCATATTAGGTCCTTATGTCCCTTCACTTTCCCCTCCTAACTCTCCTAATTTGTCATCCATCTTGGGTCCTTACGTCCCTCCATCTCCTATATTTCCTCAAGATCAACATATATGCATACCTTTGAATCCTTTTCATCCATTCACCCATCTAAACCAGTCATATTCTCCTCCTTCCACAAGTCCCAAGTCTTTTGGAAGCAACTTGAATGGTCAATACAAGAAAAAGAAGAAATATAAGAATCCATCAAAAAAAGAAGATCACCATGTCTCCTCTAATCGACATAGAAGCATAAAGTCAAAAGAGATATCTAAGAAGAAAACTACAAGACAAGTATGGGTTCCAAAATCCATCATTGAAGATATTCTCTCTAAATCATTAAAAAGAAATAAAAAGCCTACGGCTATATGGATTCCAAAGTCTCTCTTGAAAGAGTCTAATACTGAACAAAAAGTGAAGTTGACATTCAAGCTTCCAAAGGCTTTCACTTCATCTTCTTCCAAAAATGATCTTCAATTCCATGCGCCTGAACTGCAACCTCTGCTAAACATTCACCATATTCCTTCTCGTATTTCTTTATTCACATTTCCTCCACCCTCTTGCCACCCTTCAAGGTGTGTGTTGATGTTGATCTTTCTTTCCTTTCCATCTACCCTTTCACAATCCTTCCATTCATTATCCTTCTACCTTCTATCATTTTTTCTCATTTGCCTATTTCTCCTATCTTCCAACCTCACTTGCTTTACATAAAGCCTTATCCTCTATTTTCTCTTCCGTCTTCCTTTCCCTATCAACATCTTTGAGCATATCAGTTTGGATCCTTGGCATATCATGGTTTATCCTTTCAAGGAGTATTATCTAAAAAGCTTGTCTTCTTCCAAAAAATAAAATTTTAAAAAAATAAAAATTCAAAAAGAAAAGAAAAAAAATGAAAAAATTGAAAATGTGTCATGGTGAAAACTTGGAAACAAGCACCTTGGTAGCAAAAGTAAAGAGAAATAAATTCATCCTATGGTGAAAATCACTCCCTTGTGGAGCTTTGGATAAGTACCATGATGAAAACTTGGCAATCAGGCATCATGCGTAGTTCTACATATTTCATCCATTTCATCTTCTCTCTTTGATCTTGACAATGTTGAGCTATACATGAACATTTGGCTATCTTGTGAGCTATCTTTCGATGATCTTGCTTTCATTCCTTTCATGTTTAGCCTTCATATCCATTTTCCTCCATTCATTCTAGCCTTTCGCTATCTTTTTCCCCCTTGGTCTTGATCTAATCAAAAGAGTAAAATACGATGCTATGAAGTCTCTTGACATGTCTACCCTGTTTGGACTACATCCCTTCCTTCTTTTGCATTACACTTTTGTGACTTATCCTATGCTGGCCTTTCATTGCTTATCCAAATGTGCTTTGCATGATAATTTTTCCCTAGCTTGGGTACTCTTGAGGAGTTTGACCTTGAGGATTTCTTCCCTCCATTTGCCTTCATTCTCCTTTCCTCCATCTCAGTCACCAGCTTGCTAATCCTTCTTGTTCCCCACCTTACTAGACATTGGGACTGCATGATGTGATCTTGCTTGGAAGTTTGATGCCTATTCTATCTAGGGGCATCCTTTGTACATATTTTATGATCCTGAAAAAATACTAAAAAAATTGATATATGATGCTAAAAAAATCCTAAAAAGCATATAAAGTCCTGAAAAAATACAAAAAAATTGAAAAAATTAAAAAAATACAACAAAAAAATTAGAAAAGTGCCTTGGTGAAAACCTGAAAACAGGCGCCTTGGTAGCAAAAATACAAAAAAAGAAAAAATGAAAAAAATGAAAAAAGATTCCAAGTGGTGAAAACCTGGAAACAAGCACTACTTGTGGCCTTTGCACTCCTATTTATTAGCATGCGTCCTCGACACTAAACTTTTCTCCATCATGTCTTGACCTTATTTGACTTGGTTTGGAATTAGTCTTTATCTTTGTCTAGGGGGCATAACTGTTAGCATAGGTCCTTTAGGTGCGTTTGTCTCTTGGGGCATTTCACAACAGGTGTTTTTCAACACCACCCCAAATAGTATTTCTCAACACTACCCTTGCATCGAGTGTTTCTTAACACTTATCAGATGTCTTACCCAATAGTCTAAGTATGATGCAATAGTTCTCATTTGCAGATGCGATGATCAGAGTCTGACTCTATGACCAACACACACACACTTAAACAATCAACTTGTTGAGATATGTTGGCTTTATTTTTCTTTGTGTGCTATCTATGAGGATTTTTTTGATGAGTGGTCTCTCCCTGAGAAGTTTTCAATGATGCATAGCTAGAAGACCGAGGGTATGAGAACATGTTTTATTTCTTTATCTGCTTGTGGGTATATTTTGTTGGTCCTAACTGTCATGAGCATTTATGCTGGTCTTACTTGACACTATGGATTGACAAGGTATTATCCTTGACTGTTTTGCGAGTGCATGCTTCTAGTTATCCTGACTTTCATGTGTCTTGATACAAGCATAAGCTTGCCATATCAAACTTAGGTAATCTCACTACATTAGTCATCTTGACCTCCATGTCTTGGATGCCTATGTGGGATTTTCACATTTCTATCTGATAAAGATCATATTCATATCCACATAGTTATGCTAGTGTGCATTGTATGATCTTACGATGCTACCAATAAAGCTCGATGATGATAATTAGATGTCTATAGGCATTGTGACCTTGCAAGTCAACCACTTTTTCATAGTAGCTTTCATTTTTAGATTCATGTTAGTTAGTTTTGCATCTTGCATATGAAGATAGCTCTCCTTTTTATCATCTACGGACTAGTTGGTCAACTGTGCTCATTTTCTGATTCTTCTTGATCATATCTTTCATTTCTGGTCTTTCATATCACATCATTTTCTATCCATTTTCGGACTCGAAATCAAAATTTGAGTCACGTTTCTAAATTTTCTCATTCTTCTATGCAGTTGACTGACCTTTTGAGGCATAATTCTTCGATCTTTGATGGAATTTCTTCCTTTCCATGTCTTCCAAACTTCTAGTATTTCATTCACCCCTTTTACTTCCTCTCTCTGAGGTTTGACTTAATCTTTATCCTATATCTTTCCCAGTCAAACCTAATTAACCTGGGGCATATCTTCACTGTTTGATGGTTATCTTATCATGCTCCATCCTTCGATTATGATTTATTGTGACTTGATCAGGTTTATCAATTTGTTGTTCTCCTCTATTTGATTTCAATTTTGATTCCGAGGGGGTAGTACCTATTAGCTTTAATCTTTGATTCAACTTTATCATTCAGCTCAGCTTGAGATTCTTATTTTTAGACTTGATTATCACCTAGCAGCGATAGTGGTGATTTTGTCTTTCAATTTTTATCTCTTATTTTTCAGACTTGATTATTGCCTAGCAGCAACGGCGATAGTTTTGTCTAAGGCTTGATTTGCACCTACCAGTGACGGTGTTGGTCTTGTCTTTTTCTTATCTTTGTCCTGATGTGTTCCCAAAATGAACACACATCTGAGTTGTTTTGTGATCCCAAATCGATCTCACATTTCAATTCTTCTTTGACTGCATGTGCTCCCAGATCGATCACACATTAGTCAAAGAGGGGCAAATGTATGCACCCTAAAATGGTCGCCTCGACTTTGGGCCCCCATTTAACAATTTGTCAAATCTCTGAATCAATATTTTCAAATATCAACATTTTATCAATTATATCAATTTTCTTGATCAAATCATAATCAATTCAATATTTCCTAAGGTTTGAGCCTTATTTAATTTAAAAGAAGAAATAAAAATAAAAATCTTATTTAATTAAGAGAACATGCTCCCTTTTAAATAATAAAATCTTTTTTAATTAAATAATAAAATCACTTTATCCTAAGCCTTTATTTAATTAAAAAGAATTTCCTTCCTTTTTATTTAAATAAAAAATCTCCACTTTTCTTCTTATCTTATGTTGTACAAATAAAATATTATTCTTATTTTATAAAAAGGGAAAAAGCACTTTTTGTCTCATATGGACACAAAAGTCAACTCCTATTTTCTCATTGGAGGATATTTGTGCACAAGGATCAAATTTTTTTTTCCTCCATCGTTGATTAAGTCTTTTGTCTCTTAATCTTGATCGTCCATTGATTTCTCATTCTCTATAAAAGAAGAGCTCTCTTCTTCATTTTGCATACACTTGAATTTTATGCTATTGTTATGCTACAGGTTTTCTAAGTCATCTTGAAGCTTTTGGAGACATTCTTGCATCAAGTTTTGAAGATTTGGAGCATCATTGGCATTCATCTTGCATCCACATCACATCCTAGCTTACATCATAGTTGCATCATCATGGTATCATTTCCTTTCATATTTTAGATTAATCTCATATAATTTAATTAGAGGGTTTGTAACTCTTTCATTTCCATTTTCAAAGCTTAATTGCATCTTCATCCTCATAGATTAATTTGCATTCTCATATAGGTTTGCATTGCATTGCATTCATATTGATTTCATATGGAATATTGACATTGTTTCCCTTGTCTTTGATTTGGAATCTCTCATTGTGTGGTTGACTAGCAAGGTCATGAGTTTATAGCTCTAGCTGAGAGCAATTTTACAAATCTTACAACTCCATGCATAAAGAGCTATGGATCGAGTTGTTAGGGCTCATTGTTGAGTTTCCTTGCATGTAAAGATTCATAGAAGTGTGACAACATTTTAGCACACACATACTGAGTATATGTTGCCATAATGACAAAAACTTGATATCTAACTCAGCCAAATTGCCAACAGTCTCCTATTCTGGAAATATACAATTGTATTACAAGATTTTTCCCATAAGAAGAAAGGCATGTCTTGATCATGAAGCATAGACTTGACTGCTCCAACTATAGCCATGTTCTTCCATTCATCAACCATATTGTGTTGAGGGTTGTACGAAACTATTAGCTCTTTCTTGATACCTTCTCAAGCATAGAAAACTTTTAAGGCATTCAAGGTATACTCACCTCCATTATCAGACCTCGGTATCTTGATCATCCTCCCTATCTAGTTCTCCATAAGAGCCTTAAAATTTTTGAACCTACTCAAGACTTCATCTTTGATCTTCATAAAATATATCCACGTCTTCTGGAGAAATCATCAATGAAAGTAATATAATATGCATACTCATTCAAAGATCCTATTAACATAGGGATACACACATCTAAGTGAGCAAGATCTAAAATTGCTTAAGATCTACTATCACTACTTGAAAAATTGGTCTTAGCATATTTCTTAAGAGCACAACCATTGCAAACCTCATACTTATATATCTTTATCTTAGGCAACCCCAACACTATTTATTTGATCATTTTAAGTGATCCATGGTGAAAATGAGCCATCCTCTTGTGCCACAATTCTCCTTTCCCTCTACAACTACTTACCAATGCATGTGATGGCTCAAACTATAACTGAAACAAGTTGTCATGTCTGAATCCAATCACTTTTATAATTTTGGAATCCTTGGGACGAATATAGAATTTTCCCCTCTCAAAGGTAATGATGAAACACTTTTCTTCCAAAGTAGAAATCGAGGTTAAATTATTCATCTTGCCATGGACATACACCACATTCTCCACCAACAAAGGTTTCCCAGACTCCCTTTGAAACTTGGCAGTGCAAACACCAGTTGCATGGTAGTTGGCATTGTCTCCAATCTCAATATAGAAATCCAACTTCTTCTCCTCTGACTTGGTTAAACATTCTTTGACTCTCGTCATGTGGCAAGAAGCCCCACTATCAATATACCATACCCTATTGGCAACTAAACTTGACAAACATGTAATGAGTGAAAACTCATTCTCAAATCATGATGTAAACTTATCCACCTCGACTGTACAACAACAACTTGCTTCTTCTCCTTGTCCTTATTTTTCTTATTCTTCTTCTAACATTAACTGGCATAGTGATCCATTTGATAGAAGCAAAAAACATTATATCTTTCTCAGATCTTCTTCTACCCACTCTTGGAAGATGAACCTTTTGTTTTCCCTTTATTAGACTTCCTCTAACCCTTTCTTGTAAGAGAAATATTTTCTTCATCTTTACCCTTCCTTGTTTGGTCTCCTCGATGAGAACCTTCATAGATTTCCTCTTGAACAATATCATCCCAAAGCCTCACCTAATCAAGTAGCCGATCTCTACCGACAACACACTTGACAAACACTTCCCAGTGCTTTGAAAAATTATTTATGGATATACGCACCAAATAATCTTCAAAAATCATCTCTCCAACAACAACCAACTCATCTCTGACTTTTGTTAGCTTGGACAAATAAGAGGTCACACTCTCTCCTTTCGACATCTCAGTATTATGCAATTTTTCCTTAAGCATCATCTTACGACTCTGGTAGTCTCTTTGATAAAGTCTTGTGAGTGTATCCCACATCTCCTTTGTGGTGTCTTCCTTGATAGATGAGGAATTAAATGATCTCTTACACCATTAAGAATGATTCTTTGAGCCTTGGCCTCCTTGATTTCATGTGAATCCAAAGAAACAAGATCATACACAGGTGGTGTCACTACTGTACTAACATAGATCCATAACCTATTCTCCTTGAGAACAAATGTATTTCAAAGCTTCTATTGTAAGAAGTTAGATGACCCTCAAGCCTATCCTCATAATGAACATTGGTTTCCATAGCCACAAAAGAATCTGGAGATAAAAATTGATTTTTTTCTCAAAATTTGTGTCACAAATCTTGGCTTTGTATTAAGAGTTTAGAGCTCTAATACCATGTTAATATATCAAACCCAACTATAGATTAATTTCATAATAAATTAATAGAATATAGACTCTATCTAATTTATAACAATCAATACTTTGGGTTAATTAACATCAAATAATAGTGGAAGCAAAAATAAATAACGAAAGTCAATCAGAAAAAGACAATAACATAGATATACCTAGGAAACCCTAGTGTGGGGAAAAACCTGCAAATGTTGGATCTTCTATTCAGCCTAACAATAAACTCTATTCAAGAATACAATCCAAGTTTGCTATGATAATTTTACATATATAGAGCTCATCTGCTCTACTTAGCTTGTAAGAAAAGAATCTTTCTTTGCTTTCTTTGGCTTTAAATCATATATAAAGTCACTCTTGATTTTATGCAACCTCACAAACTTATAAATGGATGGGTGTTTGGAGTTGGGTACCAATTCCGCGGAAGTCCGCGAGGAGAAAAAAATGCAATAAGAAACGGGCACCCAATTTTTACATATCGGGCACCCGTTTAGGTTCGGAAGCTCGATCCATTTTAAAAAACTGGGCACCTATTTTTTAACTGAGTGCTTGTTTAGGATCGGGCACCCAGAGCGAAATGAGTGCCCGATTTTTACAAAATGGGCGTCCGATTCTTACAAATCAGGCACTCGTTTTATAAAAATCGGGTGCCCATTTCTAAATTCTATTTATTTATTTTTTAAAGCAATTTCTTGTCATTTTCACCTTCAAAAAATGGGATCACGTTTAGCAGAGCTCGGGTGCCCGATTTAGCTTCCCCTACCAACCCCATCTACCATTTTTTTTTGTGTTCCAGGTACGTACCATTGTTTTTTATTATTTTTTAATGATTTATTTCATTAAAAGTTACAGTTTCAAGTTATTTTTAATTAAAAAATAGAGTTTAATGTTTTCAAAATTATTGTATAAAATTAATTATATTTTATCTTTCAAGTAGTTCTTTTTAATTTTAATTTACTTTGTAAATTAGCATACCAAAGTAGAAAACTAAAAAAAATATTAATTTAACCCTATACAAAATTAAATTACAAAACTCTGTATAGAAACCAAAACCCTAGGTAGTAAAACAAAAATGTAAACCTATAGAAAATTAAATTAGGAAACCCTAAACTTAGAAAACCAAAATATAAATCTAGAAACCCTCTCTCTCCTCTCTCTCCTTTCTCCCTCCTCTCTCTCTCTCTCTCTCTCTCTCTCTTTCCCTCTCTCCTCTCTCTCTCTTTTCTCTCTCCTCTCTCCCTCTCTCTCTCTCTCTCTCGTTTAAGTTTTAATTATTTAATCATTCTTTGTAAGGTGAAATATAATTTATAGTATGTTAATTGTAAATTATCATGTTTTTATATGTACGCAAATTGGCAATATGGATGATTTTCATATTGATGAGATTATAGGTCAGCATGCACCACCACCACCACCACCACCACCACCTCCACCTCCACCTAGAGAGTTAAGGGATAATATTAGGAGAAATGTAGAGGTGATAATGAGAGACATAAATATTATGAGAAATGATCCCTATCCATTGGCCCAACTACTACGCCTTGCAGATAGCATGCAAGGCATAGTAGATTTTGTACACACATTAGACTCTAAGATTAATAGTTTTGAGTCATGGAGGGAGAGTATGCGTGTATATTATGCTGACAACCTCTCTTATAAAGAGGTTAATAATTTAAACATTACAAAATCATATATGACATGCTTTTTTATAACCTACAACGAGTGTGTAGATACTTGGCAAGAAGCCACGTATTTCCATTAGATGGTGTAGACAACCCGGTATAGCAGAGCATTTTTGGGAGTGGTGGTGGATGGCATTTGACCATCCACCACATGCTAATCATGAGGTCCCACTTTATTTTTTGAAAAAATTATGGGTTGGATTTGTATTGGGTAGGAAACCCAATTATTTTTATATGAGATCATTCCAGGGGGTTGGTCAGGGCATGCCACAGGATAGGCGAGGGGCCAAATTGAGTGAAAGAACTAGAAATCGTGTGCCCAATGAGCCTCTTGTTCCTCTTCCTTCTCATGTAGTTCCTGCACATGTCCACCATCGAGCAGTACAGTCATCTCTTGGTTCTTTGAGTGCCCTTATGGGCAATTTGTTACAGCACTTGACCGAGGCGAGGGCTGCCCCCAGCATAGCACACATTTGCATGAATTATGGGGGTATATGTAGGGATCCCCAATTTGATCATGATGTTGCCCATGGTGGATATGGTGATGATGATGGAGGCGCACATGGTGGATATGTTGATGATGATGATGGCAGACATGGTGATGTCAGAGATGATATCTCATCATATGTTGATTTACTCAATGCAGACGATGATCATCCCGCACGGGTAAATTTAATTATAATTTATATAGTGTAATATTAAATTTATTATTTATACAGTTATGAGCCATAACATGTGGACTTTTTGGTGAGCAGAGGAGGGTTGACCCTCCATCATTCATTAGCCATCATCATATGACATCGACACCTCGACATCTTGGTGCTCCATTCACGGTATGCACTTTGATCTTGATACATTTAAACTTTTAACAAAATAAACTTTAATTGATAATGTGTTTGACATATTTTTGTGATTTTTTAGGGTCTTTCATGTACCACTGAGATTGGCAGTCCTTCATTCTCTGCCCCACCAGTCACTGAGAGTCAGGCGGATATACTTGTAGTATGTTTTTCATTTATTAATTTTAAGTGTTTATATCTTACTAATTTATGTACCAATTTGATTCATACTTATTTTTTTGCAATTATAGGCTTTTGGATTGTCTCATGTTGCACAATCACATTTACGTCCCGACTCATTGGTGACATTAGCTATGTGTCACACATAGGTAATGTACACATGTTTTTATTCCATAAATGTATAGTCAAGTTATATATACTTTATAATCTATGTATATATGTACTATAAGTTTGATTCATGCTTTATATATGTTGTTTAGGTCAACACCACCATGAGTCTTGGCATGGCTATAGGATTAAGCAAAATGCAGCCATCGACACTATCCTTTGAGGTGATGATTAAAAGTAATTTTTCGATGTCCATTGTGTATCTAGATGTTTTACAACTAATTATTAAAAATTTGTACTTTAAATGTTTTTACAAGACTTGGCTGCATCTACTTTTCATGTAGCTGAGGATGAGGGTACTCAAGACTAGACATAGCATGTTGATGCATCACAGTCCTCTTCACGTGGAGTGAAGAGGACTATAGATCAGCTAGATGAGTAGAGTTATATTATGATGACTATTTGGACTTGTTTTATGATGATGATTATTTGGACTTGTGTTATGATGACTTGTCATATTATTTAGATTATGATGATTATTATTTGGACTTGTTCATATTATTTTTACTTCTTGTTAGAGTAGGACTTGCATTACATACTAGTCCACTTGTTATCATATATTGTACTTGACCTTGTTTTTAGAGTAGGACTTTGTTTTGTGATTGTATGTATATATCATGAGTTGATATGATGGACATTATGATACATGCAAATTATCTCAAAACCTGTTATGTTATTTATCTTAATCATGAGTTGTTATTTATATATATGAGCTTATGGAAAACAAATCATTTTTAATATCAATTGTAATTAAATTTATCAATATCCTAAAAAAACCATCTATCTAACAATGAGATCTATTAATTTATGTGTAATGGAGAAGTACAATATCTAGATACATTACAAGTAATATGAACACTTTGATTAACTATAAAAAAAACCATCTATCTAACAATGAGATCTATTAATACATGTAATTGACAAGAACAATATGGATGTTACAAACTTAATATTGACTTTGATAATTAACTATTAAAAACCATTAATTAATATTGACTTCAATTTTACAAGTAATTTATTGAGTTTGATTAACTATTAAAAACCATCTATCTAATAATGATATCTATTAATTTGAATAATGAATTTATGGATGTACAAATAAATCTATCATAATCTATTAAGTGAACATAATCTGACCAATGTGCATAGTTTAATATCATCTTCACCTTGTCTCTCACTAGGTGTGAAGGATTTTTTTTGCCATTCTTCAACCCATTCTGTATTCTTGCGTTCTTCCCATTCACCCACAACAAAAAATTGCAAAAAAATGCAAGCTCCCTAGTCCATATAATCCAAGTGTTAGAATTAGAACTCCTAAATGAATGCCATTTAGCCAATTCGCTGATTGTATTACAATCATATCTTGAAAGGATATTCTTCTCTTCAACTAGCCAGGAAAAACGTCTGATTGTAGAGTTCTGACTTGATCCTGTAGACAAACTTATTTTACACCATTCAACAATTGCATGTGCATCTTTAAATTTTAATTTTTCCTCAAATTTGAGTTGCTCTCTACAAAGAGCTCTCTTAACACATGCACCTCCACCATCATGTTCTCCCTTCCCATGTCCAACCTCAAAAAAGCTCCAGATATGTTGGATATTTATTTTATTGTGCATCCTACTCAACCAATAAAACATTCTAACATTCTTGACTTGCCCTGTGCAATTATCTGACCCTATTAGATGTGTTATATGAATTTCCCTGTGTAATTTCATAAAAAGTCTTAAAGCAATATTGGACAAACTCCAATGAGTGTAACTTATTATCACTCATATAGAAATGGTACTCTCTCAATATTTTCTGATCCTCTTCTGTACTATCAGGTGCATGTATATAGACAATATGAACAAAAATTGTTACTTGCATTGAATTATAATATTGTGGTTGGATCTCATCTTGTGGTGCAAGCATGTAGTTCTCTGCAAAGTCAACAACTGAAAGTATACTACCAATTGGAAATATATTCTTGCATATGCGAAATTGTCCATCAAGCCATCTAGAATTTTGAGAGTGTTTCACATATTTTGGTATGACCTTACTCTTGAATTCATTCATAAAAGCATTAACACTAAGTTTTTTAGTTATTAGGTAACACCATTTTCCAACTTTTCCATCCTTCAATAGATACTCAACGGTTTTAAATCTTTGTACATCAACTAATTGTTGTCCAAAATCAAATGATATATTTTCATGCAAACATTCATCTAATAATGTAAGATTGCCACATACATCACATACACCAGAAACACAAGCATTCAAAAGATAAAATTGCTCATTAGGTGGGTTATAAAACAAATTTGATATAAACTCCTTTACAGTCTGAGGTGGTGTATTTATACCACATTCCTGCAACATTTCATTAGTATGCATAGTAGAACGTATAGATCAAAAAATATCATAATGATAACGAAATTGAACATGAGTTTTGCAACAACATGTGATTCTTTCTTTGTTAATCCTTACATACCATGATTTACATTTTTCAAAAGACCTTTGACTAATACTAATAGTTAACATCTTATCATCCACAAATTTTTTATACAATTCTGTTTGAGTCATATCTAAAAGGTGTTTTGGATGTGGATCACGAACTTTTGAACTGACTCTTAATTTAAAAACATCTCTGGCATTAGGGGATACTCTTGTATTATCGTGCCAAAATTTTTCAATCAAAGTTTTGACTTCACCAGTAAGTTTCATGTCAGACCTTGGGAGTCTGCCACTGAAGGACCATAAATGGTTTACCGAATCACTTTCAAAGTTAACTCTTCTCTTTACAGCTCTTGTTAAAGTTTTACGATGAATATTAAGATATCCACTTATGTTTGAAATCATTCTTTTATGAATAGTAGTTTTGTTTACTAAAGTTGTTGTTATTGCTCGTCGTGCCACATTACTATCTTTAGAACGACTTTTCTTTCCAATTGTGTCAAAGGCACTAGCGACAGTTGATACAACTTGTTTTAGAGACTCATCCTTCTTCTTGGATTTCACATAAATGCCTAACCTCTTCATCACTTTTCCCATTTTAGACATTTTAATTGATTGTAACATTAATTGACATTGAAACCCAAATTTTTTATTATAAAAAATTGTCTAAACAATATGTTCGCGTGTGTCCTAATCTGTCTCCATGGAACCAAACCACGTAGATTGTCTAGCACATAATTTTTTATTTGAAATTGTTCATTTATTTCATTATCATTCAAAGGAGTTTCTTTCTCAATCGGTGTTTCTATGTCTACATTCACATTGTTGATTTCAATCTAAATTGATGTTTGATTTTCAGTTTCAATTGGGGTTTGACTTTTAGTTCCTTTATCATTATGATTTTAACATTACTAATTTCTAAAATTTCATAGGCAATTAAATTTGTTAATCTATTTCAGAAATAAAATTTAAATTATTTTTATTATAACCTGCTTCTAGCAAATCATGAACATCTTTATCAGAATAAGTTACATTTGGATGTGAAGACATACCTATATCCAATACTGGATTAGAAGATGCACCTGAATTTTCTTCTTCAACCTCTGCATCCATTATGGTGTCTTCATTGTCCTCCTCTTCTGAAACAATTTTTGAACTCAATGCTCCAACATTATTCTGGTTTGGAAGTTTTTCTCTTCTTTCTCGTTGTCATTTTGCCTCCTTCTCTTTATTTGCTGCAACCTCCTCAGATGTCAGAACCTTCCTTGGCCTATTTCCGTGTTGGTTTGATCCCATTTTTGCACCAAGATTCGAGTTCAAACAATTCTTTTTGAATGTCAGATCCAAAACAAGACAAAAGTACATAATGTTGATAGAAATATTCTATTTGCCTGGTACGGATCGATAAAAAAATGATTGAAAACTCATCAATCATTGAGATCAGGCCCACAGTCCTATTTTTTTGGCTGCAATGACTCTTTATGAAATGGGCACCCATTTTGTAGTTTCACAAAATGGGCGCTCGTTTTGTAGTTTCACAAAATGGATCTCGTTTTGTAGTTTCACAAAACGGGCACCCGTTTTGTGAATTTTAAAAAATAGGTTTTTTAATTCTATGAGCAGAAACCATACCCACTAGCTTAGGTTTTGGTTCAAGACAAGCTTGGTGGGACCAACCCTATGCTTGACCCTACAAAAAAATGGCTACAAAATAAAATTTCTGCCTTGCCATAATTTTTTGGACACCTTCCTGAATGAATTTTTTAATAAAATGAAAACCCATTTTAGCTCTTATTGTGTAGATTATAAAAATATAAATTTTATAGTGATATGATAAATTTTAATATTTTTACAATATTTATTAAGCCAAGATGGTACTTAAACTTGAAATACTAAGGTTAACTAAAATTTTAATAACTTTTTTAATTTTACATTTTTTGAAAAATGAGTTATATGACACCAATCTACATAGAATTTCCTTCAAATTAAAAAAAAATTGAAAAAAAGTGAAGTTATCATCAAATTATGGTGGCCGTACACCAGAGGTTTCGAAAATATACTTTATAGTCAATTAAAAATTAATTTAAAAAATATTCAATAAAAAATAAGATAAAATATTCTCACCAATCTTCAGTGTTTTAGGTACCTTTTCCCAAAAGGATTTAGAAAAATACATTCATTTACTTCAAAAAAGGGTGGTCGTACACGTGTTTGGTGTGGTCCCAAAACAGGCATTTTTGAAAAAGTGGTTTTTAAACATGCCTACTAAAATTTAATTTATACCATGTGGGTATTGAAATAAATTACATATTTGAAAACTAGACTCCGAGCACTAAATTTTATATTACTCAAGTTTTTCAAGATTCAATCGTTAAGTACCTCAAATTTTGACATCAATTGACATAAATTTTGAAAAATAGAGAAAAGACTTCCACTTTTTGGCCAAAAGTGGGACTCAACTTCTTGTAGCCACCCAAATATCCTATTAAAGAATAAAAAAACAAAGTTGTTGCTCAATATCCAACTCAATTTTCTTTAAAGAAACTCCAATCCACCTTTCTAGCCAAAAAAAACAAAAATCAACACATATCCCTTTTAAAATCCACTAGCTCATCCAAATTTTATTCTCAGCTCCCCTTAATTACCTTGGATTGCACAAATCACCATAACCATTTTCTTTATTTTTTCTTTCAAGGTCACTTGGCACTCAAGGTCTTACCCTGTGCATCCAAATTGTCGTGGATCTAATGATCAAACTCTCCACCAAATCATTGGCATCAACACTTGCACTTACTCTCCAATAAATATAAGATTTGATTTAAACTTTAAATAAATAATAAACATGATCAATTCCTCAAAACCTTTGAAAATAAAATAACTTTCTTTCTCTTCTTGTACTAGTCAAGCACTATCACATTTTTAGTTCCTGCCATAGGCTAGAACAATAGGCATTGACCTAGCTTAACTTGTTATTAATAGTTCATTTTTTAACAAATCAGGTTGAAGATATTTACTTATTTTATTAAATATTAAATTTTATTAATATAAACCTACTCAATTTTTAACAAAACATGATAACAAAATTAGTTTTCTAAAATATGATTGGCTCACACAAAACAGCCGATAAGGGCGGATTTTTCAGAAATATTTATTTGGAATTGCAAAATTAGATATGGGTGGCAAATATGTTCAATTTTTTTGGAAATATTTGTTTGCAATTGTAAAGTTTAAAATGACATACTTTCAAAATTTAAGATGTAATTATACTTTCAAATTTTAAAATGACCACAATAATATAATAGAATTAAAAATAATTTTTTATATTAACTATAGAGAGATCAAATACAAAATTTAAAGAAATTTAAACAAGCAAGGCCTAGCCTCAGCCACCAGGAGTTCACGGAGATAACCTAAAATACATCAAGTAATTAACAGTCATAATAAAAGACTAAAGAAGAACATGGTTGAGATCCTCAACCCAGGTAGTCCAACCCCTTGGGCCTTCCATCCAAACAATACTTTTCTTTTCCCAAATTTGAGCCAACATCTTAATTTGACAATCAATCGCGTTCTTGCTCATGTGCACCTCCTTGGTAAGCTTTTTCAAGGTAGCTTCAAAATTAGCGAAGTTATCCATATGGCTTCTCCAGTCAAAGCCATTCTTCAGCTCATAAACAAACATTGTAGAGTGACCAGCTTGGAGAAATCTCTTGAGCTTCTTCCTATCCAAAGTCATATTCACATTAACCTGCGAAGAAATTTTGAAATATGTGAGTTTTCAAAAAAAATCAATAAGGGATTTGGGAGAGTCTTGATACCTTTCTTCGTTTCTAGATTTCCAAATCTGCCACAAAATGTTAGAAGATAGCATGTTCCATAAAATATTAGTATCATTTTTAGCACCATCAATAAATCCAGTAACAATTTCAAAAATATTAACCAAGGAAGGGTAGTAAGCATCAAACATACGCCAAATACTTTTGGCAAAAGAGCAGTCAAAGAAGATATGCCTACAAGTGTCAGGGAGACCACAAAAACCATAGGTATCATTACTAATAGAATCTTTTTTCAGGGCGAGTTTGTCCAAGAGGAGAAGCCATTTAAAGCATTTGATTTTGGGCTCAATAGGAGACTTCCATAGTCTGTCTAAGTGCTTCTTCCACATATATGATATAATTCTAATATGTATCATATATGATATAATTCTAATATATATTATAATACTATATATTACATTATAGTAAGAGGACCTAGTAGTTGAGCACCTTAACTTTGCACTTCTCAAAATCCTACGTAGAAATTTCAAATTGCTCCCATTTTTTACAGTAGCTTACTAGGTGAGTCTCCTGCTTATAACTAAGGTTTCGGAGCCACATCATCAAATATGATGCCACATTAGCATGCTTTTTGCCAAGGTGTCCAAAACAACCCAAAATAAAAATGAGACCAATCATAGTGTATTAGGGACCCCAATACTTGTGCAACTGATGTGGCATCACACGATTGGTTGCTTTTTAGAATAAATGACTCATTTCATTTATAATGGGTAGTCGTCATTAGCAAAAACAACTTTAAAGTCACAACTATTGGTACAATGTTGTCAAAAATATTAGATATTAAATCTGCAAGTGTGGGTATTAAGTTAACAACTGCGATCACAACCATTGGGTCCTCTCCCCTAGATATATTTATACTACTAGAGCTATAGGACTAGCATGGTTTAAGTAATGATTAAATATTATAATTTATACGAATAAAAAATATAGTACAAAGATTTAAAATTTTAAAACTTAGAATTTTTTAAAGATTTTATTATAGAATTATAGTATCATAAATTATTTTTAAAAAATTATATAATAGAAAGATATTATTTAGCTTTATTAAAAAGTTAGAAAATTAAATTTAATTTCATGAATTTTAATAGTTTAATATTTTATAAATTAACAAATAAAATATTTAACATTTCAAATTTTAAATATTATTTTAAATTTTTGGGTTGTCCCTAAAATTATGCGCCACTGCATAATTGTTGATAACATTAAACAAGTGGATTTTGATGAAAGATAGGCTCCCTTATCCAGAAGGGTCATTAGTTTTTCGGGATGATCCAAAGGTTTTGATGAAAGATAGGCTCCATTATCTAGAAGGCCTTATTAGTACTTGCTGGTAGGCTAAGCAAGTACTATTGCATCATTTTTTGAATTCCTTCCATTAACGAGTGATTAAAACCATACCTCCCAACCAATTAAAATTTACCACGTTTGTTATTTATTGTACACTTTATATTTAATATAATGAAAATATTTTTTTATTGGTATGGAGAGCAAGTGTGAGGAGCATAGGTGGGAGGAGCCTCGGCTCCAATGGTTACCTGCAACTTAGTGAGATGGGAGATAGGGTTACAAGGATCAATGACATTTTAAACAACATGGAGGCCTTTCTTACAGATCGGAACAAGGAGTTTCATGGCCATTCAATAAACATTATCAGCAAGGGTTTCAAACCGACTCCTCCTTTAGGCATCCTAGGGAAGATATCTCAAGAAACAGAGGGACGCAAAACTTAGGCTGGAATGGAAGGAGAGGGGAGAAAATGGCACCCAGGCATTGGTAGCACCCGAACTATGTGCATATTGGTAAAAACTTTGATTTCAGGCAGATCGTAGGGAAGTTTTACAAATCGAAGCAATCTAGTCCGTCAAAGGCTGTGACGACTTCAACTGCTCTTGCGATGACACCTCCTATTAATATAAGGTATGAGATATGCACCACTATTAGAGTTTCAGACTCTCACTGGCAAGAAGCATCCTCAACCTTGCAGGAGAGGGCCTTTTTCTTTAAATGGCTAGGTCCGTGGCCGTCTGTCTGCACTATTAGGCTCTGGTGCAAGGATGTTTGGGGAGAAGGTTGCAAACTGAAAACCCTTTCTAATGGTTTCTATATGGGGTTGTGTCCATCGAAGGAGGATAAAGTTTGGATCCTAAACAATGGCCCCTATCTCATTGAAGGGCAGAGGATCTACTTGAAGGACTGGGAAGCAAACTTTGACCCTCAAAAGGAAAGTTTAAAAGAGTATCCGGTCTGGCTTAGTTTACACAACGTGCCATTGGAATACTGGGGAGAAGACATGCTTAGAAAAATAGGGAGTAGCATTGGAACTTTTATTAAATATGAGGAAGTGATTTGTGAAAAAGATGCCTCGATCCACCCTCGGATTTTGATTAGTTTGCAGGTGAACAACCCCATCCCAGACACGGTTACCTTGGGAACGGATAGTGGTGTTTGGGCTGGGCAGATAACAAGGTGGTAGGGTAAGGATCCTACTTCTTCTCCTAATATAGACAGTTCTGTAAGGAAAGATAAAGGGAAGGAGCATGACTCATTGCTAGATGAACTTGAAAGAAGGTCTCTAGAGTAGGAGATGATTAAGCCAGACCTCACAGATCAATTTATCTCTAGAAGTCCTTTCGCTTCTTTGCACTACAATCGGGATTTGTAAAGTGCCATTGATTCCTCTTTTGAAGAAGCATTTAAGTCCTTCGGGGAGGCATCTCACTATCCCTCAACACAGGTGGTAAAAGAGACACCCTTCTCTCAATGATCAGCTGCTCCTGAACTAGATTATTTCCCCCCTTCCCCAAAGTTTGCTACTTCTACTTGTCAGGAGTATTTTCTTTCTCTCGTGCAACCCACTGACGTGGTCGATGTATGCAGACCTCTCTTTATCCCAGACACTTTTGAGAATCTTGGCAGGTTTTCTGCCTATGCACTGGAGAAGGTCTCAGATATAGAGGCGAAACATGATAAGCAGGAGGATGTTTTTAAGGATATCGAAATCTCCCCTATAAGGAATTTGAGTAATTCCTTTGAGGAAGAAAAGGATTGTGAGGGTGCTTCCGAGGATTGGGACTCTGAGTTTGACAACCCAAAAGCAGGGAATGATATGGATGACCTGGGTCTGTTTGATAAGGTTGTCTCTTTTGAATAGAGGAGGATAGGGAAGACTACTTCATCCCTGAAAAATCCAAGAATAGGGTGTTAGAATAACTGAGAGGGGGGTGAATCAGTTATCCAGTGTCCCAAAAAAAAATGTATAATCCAAAAAAAATTCTTCGACTTCTACTACTTGGTAAACATAAAATACTTTCATTGTCTGTGCTTTTATCGATTATCAGTCTAAAACTTATAGTAGTTACCGATGAAATCTAACATGTAATATGCAAAGTATGATAACAAACAAATATCACAATCAACACATAACACAAGAGATTTAATGTGGAAACCCTGTGAAGGGAAAAACCACCTGGGACCGGCAACCCAAAAATGTTCACTCTTCTGAAGTGAGGTCAATGAAGACCCAACCCTATTAAAGGTTACAAACATATTGTTAGGTGTGACCTTGTTAGAGGATTTTAGACCAAAAGTTATCGTCCAACCAGCAGTCACTCTGGGGTTGACAGGATAACAATGTTCACTCTATGAATGAAACATAAAAAGACTTTCTTAGTCCACTCGGTTAAGAGATTTGACTGTGTACAATGGTTAAATATGTAATAGCAGATGATCTACCTTGATACAACTTCAATTGCAGTTTACATATCAATATTCAGCTCATACAAATCTTTCTAATCAATATATCACTTCAGATTCAATACTATATCAACTTACTGTCCGTCGGTAATTACTCTTTGTAGCTCGGTAATTGTTCTGCAGTTTGGTTCTCACTAACCAGTATGATCAAAATGCATGAAAACTTATTCACGCAATGATTATGCATTATCTTCTTCCTCCGACATAGTTTCAACAATGAAACCAATGTCTCTTATATAGACGAGTAAATCATTTTCTTTTTGTCCATCAGATTTTGCCGCTTAATCTCACTCATTGATTTTGCCACTTTAACCTTCTTCAGCTGATGTTTTAGTAACATGTTTCAATCTACTCCATTAGATCTTCCTTGAATTATGTTAGCTATCGATCTTCATAACAAACCTTATCTGTTACCTCAATTTCATACCCTTTCCAGCTCGTCAATTTATTGGCTAAGCTAATCATTTAATTCCTTTCTATTCTGCTTGGTTAACAAAGAAATGCGTCGGTGAACACAAGCTCGGTTAACACTACTCTTGGTATACACTACACTCTATTGGTGTATACTAGAATGCTTCATTTACTGACAACACTGCTTTGTGTCTTTCAGCTCTATTGTTCATCATAGATGAATGCAACATAATAAAGTCAATATCATAAAGTCATAGACTCATCAACAAGTTACTCAGTGTATTCCTTATCATCATCTGACATATATATCTTCCTCATGTAGATATTTGTGTTCTTCTTCTCTTTCACCTTTCTTCAGATGTATTGGTATAGTAACTTACAAGATAAGTACTATCAAGCTAGTTGACATCAATGACAACATAATACTGATTTAATCATCTTGCATATCTAATCAGCAACTCCTCAGTGATCTTTAATCACAGATTCTTCATTTAGGTTCTAAATCAGTTGTAGTTCATCATAGGGGAAAACCAGAGAAGGGGGGTGAAATCTATTAGGATGAGGTTGGAAATTGCTGGAAATGTTGCCAACCAAACCAAACTATTGAGATCGGGAAAAGGCTATGCCTTTTCCTGGGAGCCATGAAAACCTTATCGTGGAATGTCAGGGGCTGCAATGCCCCTGACAAGCTTCATTTGATCAAAAGATGTTTTGATCAAATGAAACTTGATCTTGTGTTGTTACAAGAAAGAAAGATTAAAGATGATGCCGATGACTTTTTCAAATGTAGGTTTAGTAGATGGAATTGTGAACTTGTTTATACTCAAGGGGCGTCGGGTGATCTTGGTGTTCTATGGAATTTGGGCTCTTTGGAGGTGAGTGTGCTACAGATTGATTAGTTCTGGCAGGGGCTAAGAGTGTTTGTGAAACACCTCCACTATCATATTTATGGACCCAATAGCAGCTCCCATAAAAGATTGGTTTGGAACTCTTTGTTGAGTGTCCTAGAGAACTTGGATGATGATGTTGTTGTGCTGGGTGGAGATTTTAATGCAATTCTCTCCCCTGAGGATAAGAAAGGTGGTAAGGGGTGGTGCAGTGCTAGCCAAAGGGACTTCTATGCCTTTGTGACCTCCAACGGCCTTATAGAGATCCCCTTTAAAAAAGGTGATTTCACTTGGACTAACAGGCGGGCAGGCTTCCTAAACATTGCTGAAAAGGTTGATCGATTCTTTGTAGGTGGTAATTGAGCTGCTGTTTCATGGACCTGTGATGCTGAAATCCTCCCTTTTCAAGGTTTGGATCACTTCCCAATTGCCTTAAGAATTCAACATGAGGACTCCCTAGATAAGTGTCCCTTCAAATTTGAATCGATGTGGTTTTCTGCCCATGGCTTCTATGACTTGATTAAAGGATGGTGGTCTCAAGCTCCGCAAAGGTTAGGTAACAAAGCTTTTTTATTTGTCAAGAAACTTCAATTTATTAAAGAGCAGTTAAAAGTTTGGAATAGACCACACTTTAAAGATATTTTTGTTGAAAAACGTAAAGTAGAAGACAAACTCAAAGCCCTAAGCTTAAATATTATTGAGAACAACATGTTGAAGACTGATTTTGAGGAGAAATGTTTACAATCTCAATTGGAAGGTTGGTTGAAAAAAGAGGAGATTTTATGGAGGTAGAAAGATAGAGGGACTTCGTTGAAGGAGGGTGATCAAAACAAAAATTTCTTCCATAACTCCCTAAAACAACACAGAGCTCACAACAAAATTTTTAGTATTCAGAATGATCACGGGGTTGTGCTAAAAGATAGAGAGAAGATCAATGCTGCTGTTGTTTCTTTATTTTCTAAAAAGAAAAATGTGTCGGGGGATCTCAATCCTTTATATGAGGAAGTTCCTGGTGTCATCCCTGGTTTGGTTTCAGATGCATAGAATAGGGACCTTACTAAACCTATTTCTTTGGAGGAAGTTAAAGATGCTCTGTTTGGTTTAGGTAGGGATAAGGCCCCAGGCCTTGATGGTTTTTCGACCATTTTCTTTTATAAGTTTTGGAATCTTTTTTGGAATGATCTTTGGGAGGTCGTGGAGGAATCTAGGCAAGGTGGATTTATTCTTAAAGATCTCAATAATACTTTAATTGATCTTGTCCCGAAAAGGGATACACAGTCTTCCTTCGAGGACTTCAGGCCAATTGCTTTATGTAACACTGTCTACAAGGTCAGCTCCACAGTGATGGCCAATAGGCTCAAACTTGTTCTCAAATCTGTGATCTTTGCAGCTAAAAGTGGTTTCTCCCCTTGGGCGCTCTATTTTTGAGGGAGTGTTGATTTCCCATGAAGCAATTCACTCCATTCAAGCTACGAAAAACAAGAAAATGATGGTTAAGTTAGATATTAAGAAATCCTATGATGAAGTGGACAAGAGTTTCTTATTGGCCATTCTGAGCAGATTTGGGTTTGATGAAGGTTGGATTGATTGGGTTCGTAGTTGTATAACTACTCCTAGGTTCTCTGTTTTGATCAATAGAAGCCCTCAAGGTTTTTTTGAATAAGAGAAAGGGATTCGACAAGGGAATCCTCTATCTCCCTTTCTTTTTATTATTATGGAAGAAGTTATCGGCATGATGATTTCTAAAAAGTAGCTGGAAGGTGTCTGGAAAGGCATCCTTATTACAGAAGGAGTTGAACCCCTCTCTCATCTTTAGTTTGTGGATGATACTTTCTTGGGTGGGGATGCTTCTATTCAGGAAGCCAAAGTGATGAGGGATACTTTGGAGCTATATGGGAAAGTCTCTGGGCAGCTTATTAATTGGAGAAAGTTTGAGATTTTTTTCTTCAATATTCCCTTGAAGGAAAAAGTGAAGATTGACAAAACCTTAGGCATGAAAACTAGATTTCTCCCCAGTAAATATCTTGGCATCCCTATCTTCTCAGGTAGTAATAAGTCTGAGCTTTGGAAGGATTTAGTCAAAAAATGTCTAAAGAGGATGGATGGATGGAAAGAGTGTTGGAAATATAATTGGAAGGGGATTCTTTGCTAGTAGTGCAAGCTATTTCCAATTTGTCCATAAAGGGTTGGCATTTAGAAAATGAGATTATGTTGATTAGAGGGTTGCTATCGACATTGGACAACTATAAGGTCACCCATATAAAAAGAGAGGGTAACTTGGAAGCGGACATACTTTCAAAGTAGGCGGTGGATTTTGTAGATTTTAGGGACCTTATGATTGATGATTTTAATTCACTTCATGGACCGAAGCAGTAAGTGACCGTGTTGTGATGAAGACATGAAGGCTTATGTCAGATTACTATGACATATGATGTGCTTCCTTTTTCATCATTTGTTGAGAAAGTTGCATCTAATTGCAGGAACACATGAAAGTGAATTATGTTTGGAAATGGCGGCAGTCACGAATTGATGATGAAATGATGTTTGGCGCGCTGTTGAATGTGTTTGATGTTCGACTGCAGTTGAGATTTTAATGTATGAGTGATGGTTTTTCCCTTTGGTGGTGTCTCTTTTGTGTTTGTGTGTGAATGCTCTCTGCCTCTATTTTGAAGTTCACTGCTACTCTAATGGAGTCGACTTTCACTTTCAACACTAAGCGGCAGTAGAAAGGATTTACGGCCCGCTGGATGACCATAGGGTGAAGTTGTTGTTAAAATGCCCCTCAAAGGAGGTTGTCCAAGCTTTCCAGTAGACGCTTGGGCCTCTATTCCATAATGGTGATCGAAAGTGGAAGTTTCAGGTAGACATTGCAGCCATGATTATGGCCTGGGGTCTGGAATTAGGCGAACATGAAAATTGTGTGGCGTGGGTTATGAAGAATCTATTTGATGAGGAACTGATTGTGGGGTTGGATTCATTACTTGAATGGGTGCATCCTGGGTGGGTGTTCAATTACAGCGAATGCTTCTCTGATGAAGAGGAAGGGGTGGAGATGGGCATTGTGCCTTTTGTTCGATGGCCGAAAAGGGTAGATAGAGTCAGTTATTTGGTGGCAAGGAGAGCTGGATGGGAATGTCTGAAAAAGGGCATTGCAAGTTTTATGGATGACAAGCGGGGTGCACAGGTGCCGACCTCCTTCCCGAAGAAGCGTCGTTCTCTTCGACGCAGGTGTGGTGCGAGAGTTGGAAAGGCAAGTTAATATGGTGTCTGTGCTGCATTTTTTTGTTGTTTATATTTTGGGAGTTAGCGAATTTTGGTCTCCCTTCGACTATGGTCTGGATATGGTAGGGCGACAGAGGTTTCTTCAATTTTTTATGGGTGGTGTCGTCTGGTTGTTTGATGGCTTCGTTTCCTGCGGATGTTAGGCTCGGGGTGGCGCTTCTGTAGCAATTGTTTAACGGTTACCTTTAATGGCCTATGGGTTGTTTTTTGTCTGGCCCTTTCTTTAGTTTTTTAGGGTGAAGATGGGACTTTTTAGATAGCTGCTGGATTGTATTGGCTCTTTGGAAGCAATTTTGTATGCTTACCCAACTATGTAATTGTATTTATATATTAATAAAATACAACTTATTACCGACCAAAAAAAATAATAATGAAAATGCAATATTTTTTAGTTTATAATATCTAAAAATTATTTATTGATAATTTGATTAGCTAAATCATTTGAAGTCTTATTAGGCGAGAATTCCGGAATTGTATTGCTCCTTCCATATTACATAGTTTTCGGCTTGGAAACAATTTTTATTTTTATTTTTAATTAGGATTTTCATTAAGCTTTTTCTTTTTATATTAATTGTATATTAAAAAATTTAAAATTTAAATTATATTACATGAGTTTATTTTAGTATATAACTCACTTTTTCTAATGTAAATAAAAATATTGTAAATATGTGATATAATATAATATATATTTATTCTCATTTATATTTTAAAAAAAAATATTTTAAAATTTATTATATTTTAATTATTCGTTAATAACTATTTAGGTAAACAAATGTGTGATATATTTTCCCTTATAAAATATTATAATTTAAATTAAACATAGTAAATAAATATTTTATTTTATAATAATAAATTATTTCTAAAAAAATTAAATCTAGTTAAAATTAAGTATAAAATATTTTATCAATAATTTTAAATAAGATATTAAAATGAAATAATTTATGTATTTATTAGACACTATAAATTAAAATGTTAAACTTACTCAATTTTTTTTATGACAATAATTAGATATAACTTCTTATAAGGAAAATTTATTAAAAATAATTTATGTATTTATTAGACACTATAAATTAAAATGTTAAACTTACTTAATTTTTTTTATGACAATAATTAGATATAACTTCTTATAAGGAAAATTTATTAAAAATAATTTATGTATTTATTAGACACTATAAATTAAAATGTTAAACTTAATTTTTTTTATGACAATAATTAGATATAACTTCTTATAAGAAAAATTTATTAAAACTAGAAATTAAAATTTTATACTAGTTATATTTAAATCTCAAATTTCTTATTATAATTATATATTAAATGGAATTATATTAATAAGATATAATAATTTTATTAAAATTAAAATTAAAATTATATTTCATATTAGAATCACAATTAATGACTAAATTAGGCAAGTACTAGCCACTACGTGGCACTTGTTAAAATAGTAGATCATTGCTCTCTGAATTTTGTAAAACTATTTTAAATAGAGGAAAATTTACCTTTCATTATTTCATGATTTCAAACATTCTAGAAAATTAGTGTTTACAATTTTTTTTTATATTAGTATATTTTATTTTTACATATTATTTGATATCCTGTACTATTGTAACAAAATAATTATCTAGGATATGCCCACATTTCTATTTGAATTTGACAAACTAAACAAGCGTGTGAAATGGGTTCTTCTCAATATTCAAATCACTTCAAGAATCACATCACACATGACAAACAGATTCCATTCACTCACTCATAAATTACAGATTCCATTCAAATTGATAAATACAGATGTCATTCACTCACTCATAAATTACAGAATTGTAAAAATATTATTTCATAATATAATATTCCTTATTAAAAACATTGGCTTGATTTTTTTATTAAAAAAATTGAATTTGATTAATTTTTAAAAGCAGATTTTTCATTTTCTTAATAATAATATTTCTCACATTTTTGAGATAAAATGTTCTCAATTCATACATAAAATGTTCTCAATTCATATTATCAATTATATCTTGATTATCTTGATAATAGAAATTGTGCAAATCATATAATTCTAAGTAATATTGAAAAAATATTATTGCATCTAAAGGATATTATGATACAATCTTTCTCTCTCTCTATAAATATATGAGGGCATAATCTAAAAATTAGATATCATGATTTGATAGTCAAATTCATAATCATATAAAAGTAGACCTTTTCTAATTTATTCAACTTCTTTTTAGTTAAATATACAATTTGAAACAAATTTTAATATGATTATTAATTATATGTTAGTAATTAATATAGTATTTAAGAATGAATCTTTAATTTCCATCTTATCTTCTTAATTATAGACATTTATAAATTTTTTTAATAATTATTAATAATCAATCAACATATTTAAACAAATTAATCAATATAAATTCCATAGCTATTACATATTAGAAAAGCCTGAATAGACTTTAAAATTTACTACTTTGTAACTTTTTTCTATTTTCTATGGAATGACAAAAGAGTTTGTATAATAATATTTTAATTCTAAATTTTTCAATAAAATTATATTCAATTGGATAAATTTAATTAATTAAATTAAATTTTTTCATAGAAGAAAAACTTATTAAACAGCTGTGAGATTTATTATATTCACTCAATAATAAGTATAAAATAAAAATGAGGTATATTTTATATTAGAAAATTCTAAGACGCTTTTAAATTTGAATAAATGTTATTCATATGCTCTTTTCATATAACCAACGATAAAAAAAAATCTTAAACAGTATTCCATGACAAGCATTATTTACTGTCAAATTGATTAATACATTGAAAACGGGAAAGCGATGACTCAATGACTGCTGCGAATTTTCCACACTTTGAAAATTATTACTAAACTACTTTTCTGCACATTGACTAAGACTCCCAAAATTACCGTTGTTGATATTTTCTACACTAAAGACTTTGGTTTGCAGGAGAAAAATCGAGGAATGCAACGCACAGGGTGAGTGGGTTTGTGTTATAAATACTCATCAATTTGCAACCAATTTCATACAAAGAGGAAGCCTCAATTTCATACATTTAATTGAGATTGACAAAGATGGGCAAAGAGATGTTTGTGCTGCTCGTGCTCCTCCTCATCTTGGGAAGCTGTTGCTCCTCCTCCTCCTCATTCTGGGGAGGGTGCCCCCCTGAAGAAAGAAGTACCCTCCTCCGCTTCAAACAAGAGCTGGCTGATCCATATGACCAGCTGAGCTCATGGAAGGGGTTATACTGCTGCTCTTGGAAGGGAATCGCCTGCCACAGCGGCACGGGCCACGTGGTTCGTCTGGATCTGAGCACCTTCCCTGGTTATTACTTGTCAGCAGTAGTGAGGAATTCAAGCAGCCAGATATTCCCTGCTTTATTCCAGCTGCACCATTTGGAGTACCTCGACCTCAGTTGGATTGACCTGTCCCCTCTTCCCTTCCCTTCACATCTCCCGACCCTCACCAGATTGACGCATTTGAGCTTGTACTATTGTAGGCTTACTGACCGGATTCCAAGTGAGATTGGCAACATGTCTAGCTTGGAATTTCTGGACATCTCCAACAATCCTCATCTTACGGGCCAAATTCCAAGTGAGATTGGCAACCTGTCAAGTGTGAAAATTCTGGACATCTCTCGCAATCATAATCTGGAGTTGAGGCAATCGGGCTCATGGATTCGAAATTTGCGAGGCTTGGAGGAGCTCTACATGTACGGTGTGAATGTAACAAGTGGAGGTGATGGTGTGGTAGAGAATGTTGCGTCCCTCACCAACCTTACAACACTTCAAATGTCTGGGGTGTCAGGTACAATTCTCTCTTCTCTTGTAAACCTCACCTCCCTCTCTGATCTCTACCTTAGTGATAGTGACGTCGCCCACCAACCCTTTCCCATCTGGATTTCAAACCTTACATCTCTGGTTACCCTCGAGCTCTACAACTACAGTCTCCATGATTCCATCCCTTCCACTGTGTTAGGTCTTCCCCACTTGAGAAACCTTGGCTTGTACTACAACCCCAATCTCAAAGTAAACCTCTCCTTCATTGTGCAGCATGCTTCCCAACTCAGCAGCCTTTATATAGCCCATTCAAATGTGGGAGGAGTGATTCCAAATTCTATTGGGAATATGTCCACATTGACCCAATTGAGTCTTTGGAATAACAAAATTGAAGGTATTATCCCTCCAACTATTGGAAATATGTCTTCATTGACCTACTTGGATCTTTCTTATAACTCGTTAAGAGGCAATATTCCATGGAGCTCTTTATGTGGACTATCAAAGTTGTTACGACTTTCCCTCATGTCAAACCAATTAAATGGGAGTTTGTCATCTACTATTAGTAATCTATCTTCCTTGGAGAGTCTTTATCTGAACAATAATTGTTTGAGTGGCACTTTCTTACTTTCTCAATTAGATGGTTTGACAAAAATAACGTCATTGCGTCTCTCCAACAATTTTTTGACAATAGGAATCAATCCTGATTGGATCCCTAAGTTTCAGCTCCAAATTTTGTATTTGAGTTCATGTAATATGTATGGTGATTTTCCTACTTTCATATCCACTCAATATAGCATAAGAAGTATAGACCTATCAAATAATTCATTGAGTGGAAATATTCCAGAATGGTTGTCAGACCTTATACTCTTGCGGAGACTCAATCTCTCATACAATCAATTTGAAGGAGCTTTGCCCTCTAAGTTCAGTGCATTTGGTGCTCGATATTTGGACTTACATAGAAATAAGTTACAAGGGAAAATTCTTGTGCCACATCCTAATGTACAGTTTCTTGACATGTCAGAGAATCAGTTTGAAGGGATCAATCAAAAAAGCATAAAGCAATATAGATCTAGCAAACTCATTTATCTGTCACTTGCAAATAATAGTATCAAGGGTGTCTTTCCACATTCTATTTGTGAAGGTCCTTATTTAGAGGTTTTGGATGCATCAAAGAACAAGTTTACAGGGAATTTGTTTGCAAGCTTTGGCAATTGCTCATCAACATTAAAGGTTTTGAATCTAGAAAAAAATCATTTCAAAGGTGAGATCAAGAGCATGGTTTGTCTTCAAACGTTAAAATTAGGAGGTAATAAACTACAAGGGCCAATTCCATCTTCACTTCAAAAGTGTACTTCTTTGCAAATTTTAGATTTGGGATATAATAACATGCAAGGAAAAATCCCAAATTGGTTGGATAAGTTGATTGATCTCCGAATTTTAGTGCTGGGATCAAATAGATTCATGGGTGAGATACCATTACAATTGGCAAAATTACAACATCTTCAAGTCTTGATTTTGTCAAATAACAATTTGTTTGGAGCTATTCCAAGTAGTTTGAGTAACTTGAAAGCAATGAAAAATCAAACAGAAAGCTCAGATGTCCTTCAATATTCAAATTCTAGCTCAATGCCTTATGTAGATAAAATGGAAATAGTTCACAAAGGCCAATTTCTAGAGTATGAAAAATCTTTGGCAATGGTTCGGTGTCTTGATCTCTCTAGCAACAACTTCTCAGGTAATATTCCTGAAGGCATTGGGTTCCTCATTGGTTTAAAATCTCTCAATTTATCAAGAAATCATCTCAGTGGAAAAATTCCTACTTCTTTTGGAAATCTTGTGAAATTGGAGTCACTTGATATCTCAACAAACAATATTATTGGAGATATTCCTGGAGAGCTACAACTTCTTACATATTTGGGTTATTTCAATGTATCTTATAATAATTTATCTGGTAGAATACCAATAGGAAGTCAGTTTCTTACATTTAGTGACAGTTCATTTTCAAACAATGCACATCTTTGTGGACTTCAGATCAACAAAAAATGTTCCTCCTCTCTTTCTCCAAATTTTACCCACAATGAAGATGTAAATGATGAACAGTGGGATGATTCATGGTGGGAAGTGGGAATTGGGTTGAGTTTTGGATTTGGGTTTGCAATTGTTATTGGAGTATTATGTTTCAACAAAAAATGTCGCTTTCAATGTTTCAAGATCATGGATGAAATTATTTTCATTCTTGATCAACAATGTTTGAGAAATTAAATTTTAATAAAGTTATTTTATTCTCCTTCATCTTCCCCTCAAAAGATTCCCTCCCCTTCACTTCTCAAGTTTGGATGCATATGGATTTTCTTCTTATTAGTACTTGTCGATAGCTAAGCAAGTACTATTGAATTATTTTTTGAGTTTTTAGTGTTAATTAGTGATTAAATAAAATTGTTTAGGCACTTAAATTGGATTTTGTATTTTGTAATAAATTTCATGTTTTCTAAAGTTAGATTCAATATTTTTAACTTTATAATTTATAAAAATTATTTTTCTATTATTTGATTGGTTAAATATTTTTACCTTTTTTTAATAGAAGGTGTGGTAATCATTCTAGAGAAGACTGTAAAAATTGGTAACTAACAGGGGCATTAATTCCTTCTATTTGCGCACAGATTCCCTATTTTTCCAATGCAAAGGTTTACTTTGTTTTTAAATAATAATTTTCTAACTGACACTTTTCCCTAGTACCTAGGTCGTCCTTTCTCACCTTACCATTGGCTTTGGTGAATTCAATAAATAAAAATTACAACTTGTCTGAGGTGGGCCATGCCATGAAGTAGGGGAATTGTATTTTTTTGAGTTCCTCTCTTTTTTTCTTTTTCTTTTTTATGTTCAATGGCTCATCTAGTTTATCCGGCGGGTATTGTCATTGCAATGTATGGATATATTTGATGATAGCTTTTTTGTTTTTCCATAAGATTCATAAATTTTTTTATATTCACATCTAGTAAAATTATGATAAAATAATAATTATATAAAAAATAATATAATTATATAATAAAAATAGTATGCAATAATAATATTCATAATTTTAATTTTTTAAGAAATGGGAAAATTAATAATTTAGTATTTGCAATTTTTAGTAAATTCAAACAACTATCTTGGAGTAAAATAAAAAGATATCTAAAATGTATTTAGAGGTGGCTTTATGTGAATAAGTTAGCTTGAAGTAATTTAATGAGATTGTAAATAAACATGTGTTATACTTTAAACTTGGTAGAAAAATAATCCTTTTTTATCTCACACAACAACTTTAACTTAAAAAAATTAATTTTAAATGAAAATATTGAAAAATGTAATTTTAAATATATTTCTAACTTTACTATAATTTTATTTCTAATTGAACTATAAATTTAATTATAATATTATATTAGATTAAAAAAACTTAATAAAAATGAACAAGCCATTATACTTTATTAAAAAAACCTGCTTCAAAAGAGCTCGAGGGGGAAATAAGGCAGGAAGAAAACCCTCTCTCATAGCCAATACAAAAGTGAATGTACATATATATACAACCCCGAAGGGCCCAAAATGCTCACATTAGTTACCAACCCCGAAAAAAAAACCCATCTTGCCAAAAAAAACCCCAACTATACACTATTTCAAAAAACATGATCACATTCCCAAGAGCCAAAGGAGCCAAAAATCCCTTATGCAAAGACCAGTGAAAGAGTACTAATGATAGACCAGCCGCAGATGATCTGTAAACAAAACCAAAAATATCATACTCCCATAGCAGGGTCTAAGAGCTCGGTCCGTGATTGCCAAGAGGACACACTTTGGCCTTCCCCTTCTGAGAGCCACCAACATCAGCTTTCGCCTGAGATTCTGAACCATGTGAGGAGAACTCAGATCGGATAATGAATCCCCTGACCGCACGAAGCATATTGACCATCAGATTCGTGAAAGTGGTGAATCTTGAAACATGTCAAAAGAGTTTGACATGAAAACCGATTCTACTTGAGAATAAACTTTAAAAAATTAATTTTATATACAATATAATTAAAGTTACAACTAATTATATAGCTTAAAACTACAATTAATTACATAACTAAAGGTAAGTACTAGTCACTATGTGGCACTAGTTTTTATTTTGTACTCGTTGATTGAAAATATTATTTTAAATAGTGTATATTATATAGGACATCTATGTATGACATGAAATTAAATAGATATTCAAAATTGATTCAATTGTATATATTCATTTTGCCTCTTTTTTGGTTAAAGCTTAGTAGTAAGCATTATTTCACATAAATGTCTATTAAAGGATCATTTTTCGGGATAACATTATTATTCACATAAAGATAGGTGTTTCATGAATTATTATGTCATAGTAATAACCAGAAAGATTGACAAGCAATGCAAGGAAAATAAAAAATGAAAATATTCAAGTAGTCAACATGTTCACTTATCAATAAAGCCAAAAGAAACTAAAGATGCATAGCATTCAATTTCTTGATCAACAAGCTTTTGGAAGAGATTAAATATAAGTTTGTGCAAATGCATGTTACTAAAGATGTTCAATGCTCTAGACATGCGCTCCAGAATCTCTTCAAATTTGAAATGTAATTCTTGTTCAATTGATGTATAACACTTGGCTTTTTGTATCAATTTGGTTCATACTCTTGTTTGGTGTTTAGATTATTGTTCAATAGTACATAAATATTTATTTTTATTCTCTTAGAGCTCTATTTAACCTTCTTTTCTTTTCAATTATATTTTGTTCAATTAAAAAAAAAACTTCAATATCTTTCCCTAAACGAAGCTTATAAATGTCAAATTTTCTTATAAAAAATGAATCCACCTAAGACCTAATGTCCATGAAATAATCACAAAGATATTCAATATTCATTATGCTAGAGAAAATCAAGGGAGACTAAAACATCAATGATAGGATGCACATTGACTCTCTTTGTTTAAGAGATCTTATTCCCCTAGATTTTCATCTAATGCGAGCCTCCTCCAATCTCTTTTTGACTCATTTCATGAAATTGAATACCCTTAACCAGACAACTTTTTTAGGAAGGAAACATCACTAAAATTAACGTTGTATATTGAACATTGAAGTATAAGTAGTACATCTAATTATTTTGTTACAACTTTTGTGCATTTTTGCAAGAAGATATGTAAATTTAGAATTATCATTTCTTTATGGTTTTTAGATAAGTAAACCATAAAGAAATGATATTTTTAATTGTATGTGTCTTCTTGCAAAAGTGCACAAAATTCTAGCTTTAGCTAGAGATAACCATGCTTCTCTTATAGTAAAAGTTTCTTATCTGCACTCATATCTACTATTGTATTTGGCTCTCCTTTAATAAAATTTATTACTTCATATTCTCCAATGGAGGCATTCCTTCGTATTCTAAGAATTGAAATGGTTATTGCTTTATTTGTAAGCTAACTGAATAATCCTTCAAGACATATTACATGGTAGCATCCTACTTATAAAATAATATGGTGCAAAAATTATTCTTTTCTTTAATTTCTTTTATGTTTTACCTTGAAGCAATATTATGCTATCTACAAATACCCATTATCAATTCAACAATAAGTTAGGAACCATGCAAGGAAGTGGACTTATACTGCAAATAACTATAATGAATGATTTCTTAATGTGTGAAAGTGTCAATCATGTATTTTTGGTTTAAAAGTAACATAGGAGTAGGTGCATGGTAGTGCATGTCAAGAACAACTCTCTTAATCTGCAAGTATTAAATAATAAATATCAGGAAGAGAAAAAAACATCAATAGCTACCTTAAAAAAAGAAAATCATACTCGTAGTTAAAAATGACAAAAGAGGACAATAATCGATAAAACAATATTATCATTGCTAATAAACCTTTTTCATTGCAGTGGTTCTCTAATCCACAGGTGAAAGAATTGATTAACAACTGCTCCTTGGCAAAAAGTTAGAAAGTATTCTATTTACATCTTGAAAAACAAAGATTTAATTTTCACAGATTGGAACAATGGAGGAAATGCTTGAGACAACACCAAAGACAATTCCAAAAATAAGAAGTGTGATGTCTACAAATATTTGTATAGAAGAGGACTCATGGGAACAAGCATACAAATGAAAGAGGGAAGGCAATATGAAACCAAAAATAGAACCAATGCCGCTTCAAATCAAGGACAAAAAAATCTATGAAAAAAGGAACTAGAAGTTCCATCATGTTATGGATAAAACTATCATAGATATGATAAACATGATTCATCGTTGGTGGGAATGTGATGAAGAGGTTCACATACTATCAAACTCTTCCTAAAATTAAGAGTGACAATATCCTTGGTCTTACTTTCAAAATAAAGATAGAGAAGTGTTCCAAAAACCCCCATAAATGTAAGATATGAAAATAAATGCAAGGCCCAAAACACCACAAAATTTATGTTTCCTCTCCATTTCCAATTCAAGGGGTAAAATCATGGTTACCCCTTCAAATGCTTAGACTTTCTAAAAATGGGTGAGTGTGTGGTAAACCTAGTGAAATTCAAATCATGGTAGGTTGTACTTCAACCACAATAGGTTGAATGCATTGTACTTCCATAAAAGAGTCCAAAATTTCAGTAAATAAGGGTCCAAACTTTGGGAAACAAATTGATTGAAGCAAAAATTACCAGTCAAGCAAAGCTCCAGCCCCATAGTAGAAACCAATCCTTAGCATCAAATCTTGGTAGATGATTGATAGGTACATTTTTATTTAACTTAGAACCACTCAAAGACCGGGCATTGATTCCAAGGCTTCTAATTCTAGCCTCGTTGCTAAGAAACAAAGAATGGTAGGACCTCTTTAACATTGTACTTCTCTCTTATAATTGAATGTCATCTTTTAGTTTCACTAACCTATTTTCAACTTTTGTGGACTTCAACATAAAGTCTCTTTATTTCTTTCCTTTTGTTTCTCAATTGAAATAAAATTAGTCATAATCTTTTCTATTTATCATCCCTTCTTTCACATTGCCAAATTTGTGTATGCTCTCTTTGTTATAATTTAGGCTTGAAAGGGTAACCCATTTACTTTTATGCTTCATTTCTAAATTTTTCTTACCTTCATAGTGTGGTTATTTTCCTATATGGTAATTATGAAGGAACTTTCCTAACAGGGAAATTTAAATTGAGGTATTTTGAGGGATCAAAATAAGTCTACGACTATTGAGTTTTGAGATAATTGTACCTTCCTTAGGAACTCTTTGATACAATGATGCAAGAGATTATATGCCTGGTGTGGAGGCATTATAATCCTTACTCTTCAAGAATGGTCAAATGTTGTAGACCATCATGGGATCTAAGTTAAGTTGAGGATTATTTATAGAACTAGTATAAAAAAAAAATTGTCTTGACCCTTTTCACTCATTTACACCACAAAATAGGACCATTCCACAATTAATTTGACTATTGCTTTCCACAAAAAAAAATACTCTTGAGCAAGACATTGTTCAAAGAGCAACTCACTTTGTTCATGTAAAAGGCCAGGATGCTATTGTTTCTATTCATAAGAAGAATCATGGGTTCACTCTTACTTTTAATAGAAGATTTTCTCAATCCATTTTAGACCTTCAACATTTGAGGCTTGTAATGTTATGAGGCATTAGACCTTGAAATGTATATCCTCTTAAAGGAATTGAAATACACAAGCCTCAATATCATTGGGTTTTCCTGATTATACAACTGAAAAAGTGCAACACAAACTTTAAATCTCTCATCCACAAATGTAAAATCTCCTACCCACCAACAATGTTGTTAATGTGGTGGTTCAAAGATAGGGGAGAGCTATGGATAATGATTCTAATTTTGAATGTGCTACTGGTTTTTTATCATACTTGATGTGGATGAAAAGTATGAAAGTTCTTCTGGTTGCAACATTATTCAATAAGTTTCTTTCATAAAAATGAGCAAAGGGGACTGAGATGTTTCACATTGAATTCTTTACTTTTGATACTGATATTTCTATTTGTGTTTTGAATTGTCTCAGCTTGTCTAGAAGGTTGTGAGGACATCTTCTACATATATATTTATCTATTTATCTATGTATATATATAATATTTTGTAGATTTGATTTTGAAAGAAAAAACATAGATTTAAGTCTTCACATTTAGGAAAAAAAAATTTAGTGACTATACAATTTCAAATTTTGTATTACTTAAAATTTTTAAAATTAACATTTTTAAATGTTAAATAAATTTCAACTAAAGCAAAGATTAGTTATATTGTTATTTGATAAATCATAATTATAATCATGAAATATAGTTCAATTATAAACCATATCCACCAAATTGTAGCAGATGATCAAAACTAATAGGAGAATGCATTATAAAACGTGGAATAAGAGATACATAAAATTACTAGTAATTCATTGCATTTTGACATGAAAATTCTCAAATTAATAAGAGATACATAAAATTACGATTCTTGATTTATTTATTTAACTCTTTTAGGTGTTGTCTACTTAATGTTTATGTACATTAAGATCAAATGCAGATGTATTATTATGTTATAATGGATTATTAAAATGAAAAGTGCTAGTTGGTATGTGTTTGATTTATATCATTTACTTTGCTATATCATTATATTTCTTGGATTACTGATGTTTGCAATGGGTGTGCAAGAGATTGACCATGGTTCTAAATATGGGGAATAAAGAGTGGATCTATATTTTATCAACTTGAAACCAAGGTTATATCTAGTGAAGAGACAAGAACCTCATTGTCATGTATTTTATTCATAAATATGTTGTTGTGTGGTAGTATTTAATTAAGTAAATGTAAATTTATGTTTGTCGTGCTATGTGTGTAATGGGTGGTAATTTATGTAGTGTCACTTGAAACATGGGTGTATGAGGTGTTGGCATGACTTGTAATTTTAACTACGATAAGTATGACACCAACTAGAGGGTTAACATGTAGAGTTTGCATTCTTACCCCAGGGTTAGGAAGCCTCTATATGGTTCAAGGATAGTTGAACTTGTAGATTAACTTCAAGTGAGGTTTTGGAGGGTCTAGGAAGCTTCTAGAGGGTAGTTAGGGTCAAATTTAACTACCCCACTTGGTATACTAGAGGTTATGGGTTAAATTTTGGTTAGTATGAGGCCCAAAAATAATTAATGGCACCTCTAAAATATCCCCAAAGTCAAGTTACCAATTTAAGATTTTTGAGAATTTGGGCAAGACATCTTCTCAACTCCATTAGTCTTCAAACCTCATTTATGAGGGGAGGAAGATATTTGGAGAAGTTATTATAGGAGTACTTCTCCATTTATATAAGATATTGATTGAGTAGGAAGCCATTTAGAGGGGTTTTGGTAGACTTTCTAGGTTGTTCACACACTCTCTACTCTTAGATACTTGCTAGAATTGGAAGAAATTTTGGAGATAAAGTTCAGGATAAAGTGAAAAAGCTCTTCTCAAAATTCTCATTTCCTTAAGTTTGGATAATAGGTTTTTGCTCATACTCCTTTGTTTTTGTGTGAAGTATGTTGGAAGCTTGGATGTTCTCTCATGGAGTCCTTTTTGATCTTGTTGAAGAACCTCATTAATGTTCATGGGTATTTAGTTTATTTTCTTGTTACGTATTTATCTTTGTATTGAGTTTCATTTTGTTTGTTGTTAAGGGTGTTTTCAAGGCACACTCACCCTTGGGAGGGTAGAGTAACCTTGAGGGGTGAAGGGGTTATTGCTAGCTATCTAGTGTAGATTCTCCCCATGTGTGGGAGGGATGAACATGGATGTTTGGTCTCCATGATGCCAAGCTTTTCCTATGGGAAATTGGTGACCATAAGGAGTTGTATTGGCTTGAAGCCATGGTTTTGTTGTAAGGAGGATTTTGGGAAGGAATTTGTTTTGAGCCCATGTGTGGCATTTGTTTCCTTTATATTAGCTTGGCTTCTCCTCATGGGTATGGTCCACTTTCACGCCATTTTTTAATGGTTTTTTGGAGGCCTATGTGTATGCCCTGGTTATGGGAGTTTTATGTATCTTCTTTTTTGAAATTTTTTTATATAAGTTTTCTTGTTTGTACATGTTCACTCTTTACTCCCTTATATCGGGGGTGGCCTTGTAAAGGCCTAGGTTGGGAGGTGAGCCTCCATGGTCAACCTATATTTTTATGCACATTTATTGCTTTGGATCTCATGGAAAAGACTTCGATGCAGTTTTGTGGAGTTCTCCATTTTTGGTGTAGTTTTTGTATCCCTAGCCTTATGGCTAATATTCATTTCATGACAATTGTAAAGGATGGTATTTTGATGTATTCAGAAAGTTGTAGGTTGTAAGAAGTAATTTTGAGAAAATATATGAAGGAAAGTTTTACTATATTCCTTGCAAAATTATGTGGTCTTAATCTTTTCCTTTAGGTAATCTCTTTGCAAACAATGCTTCCAATTCTTCTTACTCTCTTTCTTCAAACATGACAGATTCATAATCATTAGAGTAAAATTTTGAAGGGTTATTAGATATTTTATTTCCTTTCTTAGACGGTGCAATAGTCAATGGTGACTTGAAAGAAGCTTCCACTTTAGGCATACTATTGTCATAATTTCTCAATTCAAATGTAGTCAACCTTCCTATTAAATCATCAAGACTAAAACCAATAGTTCCTAGAGATATGAGCTCTTGAATAGCTGAAATTCTAATAGCATACTGGGGTAAAAAAGTTCTTAATAATTTTCTTACCACATCTTCTTCAAGAAAAATACAATCAACACCTCTAATAGCAACAACAACTTCTTTAATTATTTATTGTATTGCTCAATGTTTTCATTGTCTTCCATTATGATTTCATCATATTTTCCTCTCAAGTTGTCAAATTTTTCTCTTTGCACATGTGGATCTCCACCATAGACAGTTCTTAACTTCTCCCACACCTCATGACAACTATCCAAGTCTCTGACATCTATAAATTCATCATCTGAAAGGGTACTTGCAATTGCTTCCATAGTGGCATTGTATTCTTGTTTGATCCTCAACTAATCTTCATGCAAGACTCTTAAAGGGATAGTATATTTAGTAGCTAAACAATGATGATATTGATCACCCATACCTTTGAGATATAGATTCATCCAGCTGTACCATACTTAGTAGTTCTATCTTGTGAATTTAGGGCCTTCCTTTCCCATCATCTTCAAATCTCTGCCTCAAGTTGTTAAGCTTCACCAAAATAGAGGAACTGAGCTCTGATACTAACTATTAATACTAATATCAGATTACTAAGAGGGGAGGGGTGAATCAATAATCTATCAATTATCCAAGTTTGGAGTCTTTAAACTTTACTAGTGCATTCATAAGTTTATCTTTTAACAACATCAAATGAAAATCTTTATCATAACCACATCCAAAAAATAATGAAACACTTGACAAAGATCTGTATCTCGTAGAAACCCAAATTGAAAAAAAAACCACAGTAGGGATTGATACCCGCTAAATGATGTACCTTTCTAAAGTACGCCTTGTGAGGAGCTTAACCATGTCAGGAGTTTTACAAAAGCACTGTTAGGTGCTACCTGGTTAAGGGATTTACCTTTAGGTCTGTTAAAAACTTTACCCTGTCAAGAGTAGTCTTGTTAGAGGACTTAAAACACAAGTTAATGTGTCACCTTGATAGAGGATTTACAATAGGGACCTACTAAGATCCACCCTCTTAGGGTTTTTTACTATTGTAACTATTAGGGAACAACGGGAACAATGATTTGTAAGATAACACCACCTCTACTTGATCAGATCTACTTAAGAACAAAATTTCTTCTCACCATACTTGTCTCTTCTCTGGCTTGATCACAACTTGCAAATTACACCGCACTTGCTTCACACACATGATCAACACTCAAAACTATCAACTTCATCCTTTATATATTGTTCATCAAGCCCTTAAGTTTTTAACCACCTTAGGATTTCCCTAAACAAGTTACAATTTAACTTTTAGTCTTAGTTGTTAGATCCTATGTATCATACAACAATATTAAATGTATATAATAAATTTCCTATACAGCGTTGGCTTTCACAATGATTTACATAGGAGTTTGAGTGGAGGAGTCAAACACGTTTTGATTACACATGTCCATCTTCTTGAATCTTCTCCACACACTAGCATTAAAAAATGTAATATCAGATCATCACCTCCAATCTTTAACACACGCCATTAGATCATGACTGACTTAACCTTGATCATCGCAAAATTCTCATCAATCACTAATCAAAGATTTGATCTTTGTCACTCAAGAACTTTAACACTTCAACTTGTTTAACAATTATGACTTTGTTCTTCGGTCTTCTATCTTCCTCTTTGCTCATCCAAAATAGTTATGATTGAGACCATAGCATCCAAACACTATTAGAAACCATATCTTGTAACCGCATTACAAGACATAACATAGATTTTACAAACTGCACAAATCATTTATTGCATGTCACTAATTGTTCTAGAAGCTACAATGTTAACCTTCGTTTGATCATAACTTACTCACCGGTCAATATCAATAGTAGCGGTCATGCATTTAACATTATGAGAAATCATTGAGTTTCCCATATGAATCGCTACAACTAAAACACGCCGAAACAATTTGATCACCATTCATATACTCAACAACATACTAGCAACACTAGGTCAATACTTGACATCAATGACAACTCAATAACTGATCCTTATGCAATAAAATCTATCTCATTGCAACACCACACTACTACATTTGACCTCATTTTTCTACCAAAATTTTTGACCATCAATTAAAAAGGTTTAGGTTGGTCAGATTATGGAAGGAAAACTTCCCTTTTTTTTCAATCCATGCCCGTGTTAGTCAAAATTTTGACCAATACCATGTAGGTCAAAATTTTGACCAACACGGGCATAACTTTAAAAAGAAAAAAGATTTCGTATCTCATTGCATTGTTTGGTTTTCACTTGGAGCACGTGAAGGAGATGGAGCATGCAATTTTTTGAATTGTTATTTGGTGAGATTTTTAGGAGGACAGCCTGCCTACGAGGGTTGCCACTATGATTTGGTGTGAAAGGAGGACCGCCTACCTGTGAGGGTTGCCACTATGATTTGGTGTAAAAGGAGGACCGCCTACCTGCAAGGGTTGCCACTATGATTTGGTGTAAAAGGAGGATCACCTGTAAGGGTTTTCTTACTCTACATTTTTCTAGCATTGTTTTATTGGTTACCTACTTAGGGCCCATGAGCAATGTGCTAGGGCATTTGCTAGGTTGTTTATATATCATGCCTTGTCAATTTGTGAAGTGAGTGGATAGATTGAACATCTCTACAAGTTTAAACTTGATGCATCCATGGTTTTGAAGTTCATTTGTTAGTTCTGCAAACATTTTATTGAAACTTTTGTGATGTGCCCGCGAGATACTAAACTCTCTTTTAGACCAGCCCGGAAACTCCTTAGTTGGCTTTGTCATGGAGAGTGTACCTTGACTTGTGATTTATCCATTGGTCTCCAATGCCATTGGGTGAGAAGCAAGCCAAGGAAATGAATTTTAATAACCCAAGTGCTCAGATTTGGGGGAAGTAGCTACACTGCTTCAATATTGATGCCCTAGTTAGATATATGCTATGTGTTTAACCAGCAAAGTAAGAAAATGCTTGCAACAACATCCTAGGAATAATCTAGATATATCCTAAATCGAGATTGTTTGCAAACCAAAACTCATAAACAAAAACATGACCATTAGTTTTCGATGCCTCAAACACCCATCCGTTACACTATTCAATCCTTTAAGGAACTTGATACATTCCACTATGAAACTCTTTCAACCAAAACCAATATCATTCACTGTTATGTTATTCACAAAATATATCAAAAATCAATAGCAAGAATATATATATAAGCTCAATTAATAATGAGTTCTTGAAAACTATTTTTTTAAAACTGTTGTAGACATCAATGCTTTCTTGGCTTACCAAATGGTTTCAAAACATTTCTCTGTCAACAAAACCGATTACTATCCTCCCCTATGTGACTGTCATAAAGAGACTAATAACCCAAAAACCATTCCTTATGAGGCTGTCATGAAACAAAATAGATCATTTATATTTCTTTGCACAATAACAATAAAGAGAAACTGATTCATTAACATTGTTATGTTCTTCGTAACAGAGATAAAAAACCACCAATAGGGAATACATAAAGCTAAATTAAAATACATTTCATTCATACTCAAGGCAGACAAAACATTCATGGCTTTCTGGCTAAAGGCCAGAGAGCCCAATACTTTTCCACAATTATTACTCTCTTGCCTATTCTATTATTTGTCGACTCTCTCTAACTATTCTCCTCTCTATTACATAGTGTAGTCTATTTAAGACCATATTGGACCATTACAAAATGGTTTATCTTCCATGACCATTCATATTCCTATTCAAAATTTTTCTTACAAATATCCCATATTCTCTTTGTTGAATCATTATAATGTAATTTAACAAATATACCATGGTTCTAACACTTTAATGAATATATCCTTTCTTGACATGACTTAAGTGATGTGAAATTTAAAGGTGGAGGTGGTGTCCCTACACCACATTCCATGTGTTACAGTGGTTAGAGTTCATGGAATGACCATATTCAATTGGAAACTCGCAAAACTATTAAAGGAATGGCTGAAACTACTCTACCAGTCAAAATTAATTGAGTAAAAATACAAATACAGACCTCACAAATGAATAGATGTGGTCTAGGATCAATATCTAACTATTCCAAATGCATTGAAATGTAGGACAATGACAAAATGAATCCAAAATCACTCTTAGAACTCAAGGAAATTGCATTTGAAAGAAGTTTATTTATCAAAAACTTAGTATAGTCCGTACCCTAGGCCTCTTTTGTCGTACAATGAAACTTTGGCATATTTGATGGACTCTTAGAAACTACCCCAACCAATCCAAATTGGTTGGATGGATTAGTTTGCACTAAAACATAACAAAATCCAATTCCCTCCATTTTCTAATAACTATTGCATTTCAAATTTTTAAATTTGCAACATTACAAATTTGAAGTTTTTGAAACTTTTAAAGATAATGAAGCCTTAAGACTTTGAAATGTGACCCAAATAAACTTATTAAGCATTATTAAAATCAAATCTAAACTATTATAAACTTGTAACACCAAATACCATCCTATCACTAGTACATTTGACATCATTTTTCTATGAAAATTATTGACCATTAATTAAAAAGGTTTAGGTTGGTCGATTATAGAAGGAAAAATTTGTTTTTTTTAAATCCATGCCCGTATTGGTCAAAATTTTGACCAACACGGCCATATAACCTTAAAAAAAACATTTCAACTCATTTCATTTTTACGGGAAAATTAGGATTTCATTTTATGGTTGTAGCGCATGAAGAGATATACAAACGAAGCGAAGGGATATAGGAATGAAGCGAAGGGATTTCAAATTGTGTAGACCACAGATTGCAGGAGATAGAGTTCCAGAGATTTGGTGGTCCATGAGATTGAGCATGTTAGCCCATTTTCATGTCATAGCTAAATTCCTTAGAAAATGGTCTATCCCTCCAAAAATTTTCATGGCTTCATGTCCTTTCCTTTGGTCTCTGCAATATTTTTCATGCCTCTGGCCCAAACCCTTAGCAAGAGTTCAAATATCTAGCCGTTGGATGCCTAAATTTAAAAATTGCCCATGCCCTATTCTATTTCTATGTTACCTTTTTTGGGCCACTTAAAACCTTTTATCCACATGTGATTAATTAAATGACTTTTTATATTGTTCGTGGTTAGGTTTTCATGTGTCGGCGGGGTCCCCTTTAATTTTTCCTAAGTCCTAAGTTCCCTCGGCCATTTTATTTTTCCTAAGTTTGACTGCTTAATTTTTCCTATGTTTTGGCTTGTTTTATTTCCCGGGCCCCGTCTCTCTGACACCATCTCAATCCGACGGTTGTCACTAAAGTGCAAGGGATTTGTCAGAGCTATGCAAAATCATGCCGGCCGTTGATTCTTCTTTACAGTGTAGTGTTTCAAACTGTGGGTCCAAGGTGACACATATGCACAAACAACGACTTCTCATTGGTCCATGTATTAATACAGTGGCAGTTGTCAGCAGGGCCCGATAGCTTGCAGATTCCTTTGATCTAACGATCAGCGCATGTTTACATGGAATCTTTCTAGGCCTTGCGATCATGCGACGACCATTCATCTTTCCAGTGTTATAGGATGACAGATAGATGAATTCAAAAAGGGGCCCACTTTATGCACGTGGTAGTTTATGATTCGATGAAGATGGCTTATGCGGCAGGGTGGCATCAAGGGGTTAGTCACCTTTTGATCCTACGGTTGTCGCATGTTTGCATGGAATCTTTCTAGGCCTTGCGATCATGCGATGATCGTCGATTTAGAATTAGACGTAGAGGAAGGTCAGTGGGTCCACATGCCAGGTGTGCTTAGTTAGCACTTTCTCATTGGTCCAGGAGGTAATGAGTTGGAGCTTGTCAGTGGGGCCTGATGTCAGAATTTTGGATCAACGGTCGGCGTATAATCGCATAGAATATTCTTGCCCCATGTGATCATGTGCCTGTTGTCCGATTAGATGCCGATGAGTTTGTTTGGAGTGGGTCCTATGTCAGTCGTGACTCGGTGGTTGAAGTGAATGGTGGTGTGACATGTGGCATAAAAGCGGGCCCATGTGTGGGTCTAGGTGGTTTAGCGGTTCGGATAAATAAGGTTAGCAGCCTGAAAAATTTTAAATGGTTTCGCTCATTCACAAAATAAAATGGTGGAATTCCAAGTTGACTGGCGATTCAGCAACTGTATGTTCGCGTAATCGCTAAACCTTTTGGCAGATAGATAAAGTTCTTTATGAACTGGTGAAATTCTTTAGTCACCAGTTCACCAAATAAAGGACCAGGCTTCTCTTCAGTTGCTAGTTCGTGGGGTTAAGCTGCAATTAAATATTTCATCTCACTAATAGGAGAGTGCTCTGTCGCATGGTCGCTAAATGTAAACCAGGATTCCTTTTAAGGTTAATCTTGAGATGCCCAGGAAAGTGAAGATCTGATGGTCAGGACTTAAAGTTGACCTAATTTCAAATGTCGACCATCGATTTGTTGCTGGTGCCATGGAAGTGACCGTTACAGTTCAAATTTAAATTTGCAGAGGGTTTCTAGTGATAGGAAGGACTGAAATTGATCATTTTTGTGGCTAGGGCTAGTAGTATTAAGTTCCAGTTGTTGCAGGGTGGTCCAGAGGCTTGATCATTGATTGAAGAAAGTTTGATGTCATGATGGTTTTGTGCTCGACGTGTTTTTGCAAGTGGCCGATTAGACTGATTTTTATGGCAATTCCTTGGTGTTTTACATACTGTTCTCACAGATTTTCATGATTGTAGATTTTTCTAAGATCTTTTCTCTCTGGGTTGCCTAAGTTTCTTCCCTTGCAATAAATTTTGATGTAATTTTGGTTGGTTTGGTGGTTGAAACCCTAACCCTAGCTGTCTGAAGCTTGTTGCATCCTGGTCTTTGAGGATTCCAAGGCAGCTAGTGGTATAAATTGTAATATTTTTTACTTAGAGAGGGTTCCAAAAGCTTTCTTTTTGGTCCCTGGTTGTTGTTGATGGTATTATACTAATCAAGGAGAGCCTAGATTTTGGGTCTATTTCTTTGGTATTTTGTTGTTTGATAATGTATTGATTCTGCAAAATTTAATGAGAATGCACTTGGATTCCAATCTCATATTTATGTATGTCTTCTCATCTTGTTCTTGAGCTCATATATGTTAATTTCACAAAGTGGGTTAGCATATGGTAAACAAAGAGTATTTTGAAATTATCTTTGAGTTTCTAACAAAGTTAGGATTAAAGTCTTTCAGGTAGTTTCAATGAGTTCATAACTAGATAAGAATTTGATGTCATGGTATGTGAGGAAGAGGGATAATAAGGAAAGCACTTATCTTGAATTCAAGGGTGTTTGACTTAAGGTTTGTGGTTGATATATATTGTTGAGTGACTCTATGTCCTGGTTAAGGCACTGGTCTATTCTCTGGAGGTAGTCCATCATCATCAATCACACACACACATAAATGATAAAATCTTTCAATCAGTTAGTAAAGGATATAGTTGTATATTATTTTGGATTCCTTTGAAGAAGTGAATCAAAGGTACACCCGCTTGAGCATTTTAGCTCAAAGTGTAGGAGGATCTCTTTGATCCTTGTTAATTGGCCCTCTTCCTTGTAGACTTTAGAGTGGTGATAGAGTCAAGGTATCATTAATAGTTATCCATCAAAGTATAAATCTGCAAGTGAAGATCAAAGGGAACAACCAACATAGCACACTTCATATCCAACACTGAACACTCGAGGTAGATTGCGACTCCCTATCTATGGCGAAGTAGATTGTTAGATTGATAGTTTTGAAATTCTTTCTTATTCATTACCGAGCATGTTTTGTTTCTAATTCATGTTTTGTTAAGTTACGACTAGAGAGAGTTGAACATCTCTGTGGATTGACTTGTATTTCTTTTAGGGTTTTTGAATTCATGTAATAAGTCTATAACATTTCATAAAAGCTTGGGACTGTACTTGCAAGAATTAAAACCCATTGACAGTCTGACTTGGAAACCCTATAGTCGGCCCTGTCATGGGCATTTAGTCTTAACCTGCGTTTCTTCCATTGAAACTCGATGTCAATGGACAGAAAGTAGGGAAAGACCATTTGTTTTATTTTCTCAAACACTCAATGGTGGATGAGATCACACTACTTCTAGATTTGATGGTTCTTAATTCATATGGGCCTCTTGTAGTGCGAACCTGCACACATATAGATGGATGGTTCACCCCCTTTACTCCTTTTCAAAGATGACTTATTATAAAGACTGGTGAACAGTTTGTTGTTAAGCCATTTCAATATATATATTCAAGAACAAGATTTAGCCTTTGACTCACTTCTTTGTCACATAAATTCATTCCAACATCACATTCAAAAATCAAACAAAATAGAGCACTGTCTTCATTCTAAAATAGAATGTCTAAAGCACAAACCCGCAACAAATTTGAAGTTAAAATGCATATAGTCCCACCATACTATTATGAACCTTCCTTTGTTATTGGGACTAGTTACAAACTAATTTCAATAACTATTAAACTTTGTCTATAATACTTGATACATAAGCCGCTGATAGTTCTTGATTATCACTGTCAAAAACCCATTCATCAATAAAATAAACTCCCTTAATAATGATTTCTCAAAACCGGGTTTCATCCAGAAATTAATATATATCTTCGAAACTAAACTGCATAAAAAATAACATTTTGAATACAACATAAATCCAACCTTAATCCATCTTACATCTATGCAATCATTTAGATAATTTAAAACAGAGAATCACAAACATCGAAGAACCAAAACTCTATACAGAGAATTCGGTCCTTCATTCCATTATGCAATTTCTTGTTACATCTTTCTTTTCCTTCTTTGATACCCAACATTCTATTCTTGGAGTGATCTGATTGAATGTGTTTGTAACTAGAATTTTCTGATTGGTTGAAGACAACTAGGTGTCACTTCAACATCTTTATCTTGTAGACTTGATCAATCTTTTGGTGAAGGAAAAATATCTCTTGATACTCAACATTATCAAGCTCTCCAATGTGATGGCATATTCCCAAATTGCTTCATCTTCTCAAAACTTCTTCATCTTCTTTCCTATAAATTTTCTCATTGCTATGACTTGAATCACTTGCATCTTCATGAACTTGGTTTTCATTTTGCCTTGAATTTGAACTTTGATAATCTTGATGTTGAATTTTCCTCCTCACTTGAAGTCCTCGAGCTTGAAATCTTGATCTTAACTTCACCATCATTTCCTCGCCTTCCTAGCTTCTCCTAGCTTCTCCTAGCTTCTCCTCCAATTCACCTTGCAAAACAAAGGAGAAAAAAGCATTAAGTTTCATAAAATTGACAAGTATAACAAAATGAAGAAATCTAGAAGCTTTCATGACAATTGGATCAACATCAAAATGAAATGGATTTTCCCAAAGATTTCTTCAAGTTTAAGACCCAATTCCTTCATTTTCTTGCAGATGTCAAATTCCAATTTCATTGATAAATTGATTTTGATCTTGCAACCTGACGTGGATCTTGTTAAAAAATTTGGGAAATAAACTGGTTTTTCAATGTATGACATGTCCAGATTTCCTTCAATTTTCCCCACTTATATTGAACACCATATTGGAAGCTCATTTGTCTACTCTATTTGTACACCCACCTATTTTCTTATGCTATTCCATCTTTCATAGAATATGTAAAGGGCATCTTTACATTATTTGTACACTTTTTCTTAGTTGATTTGATGGTGTATTTGTTTTTCCTGACAACTAAGAACCTTTTATTATCCTTCCACTTACCATTGCATTGTAATATACGCACGAAGGAGGTAGAAGCTTATTTATTTTTTATTCAATCCTTGATAGGATAGGTTCTAATAAATTTATGATCCTTACAAATTGAAAGGATTACAAATTTAATTATTGTTATAACAGTCTACTTCTGAATGTGTAATTGATTGCTGCGTATATTACTAGTACATTTGACATCATTTTTCTACGAAAATTATCAACCATTAATGAAAATGGTTTAGGTTGGTTGGGGTATTGAAGGAAAAAAAATTTATGCCATAAAATGGCCATATGCAAAAGGAATTAACTCCAAAGGCTTTGTAACTTAGAAAACCCCAAATTTGGTGCCTCTAACCCTGGTTTTTAGGGCTTCTTCAAACTCCTATCACAACTCACTTCTGCAACTAATTGGTGATTGAATCACCTTCCAATCAACATAATAAACTATTCCAAAACATAAAATAGATACCTTATGTGGATAGATCGTCCACTGTTACACCCGAGCCACCATTTTCACTGGTTTCTTTCACCGTTCTTGACTGTGATCACTTCTAACTCACTTGGATTTGCATATGCACAGTCAGCTTTATATAATACAAGTTAATAATTTTCATTCCATGAATTAGGCCTTATATTATTCATGTAATGACTTCCATTTATCTAAAACTCTACTGCAATAACAAAATAATTAAAAGATAACCACTGTTCTACACCAGCACAATAACAAGTTCAAAGTAAACTGAAACTCATCAAATAGCAAGTCAATTTGGTTAAAAAGACTCTATCAATGCATATATAATTCACCCAAGATAATAGAGTTTCAAATAGTCATCGAATTGCAAAGAACAATAAATTTTTATTGTCTTTTCGTTCACCAAAACATACACCAGTCTGTTCTCATTGTTTTGTAACAGAGACTCCCTATTACCATTCATAACATAACCATTCCAATTAACAGGGAACATAACCATCCCATAACTTCCTAACATAACCATTCTAACCAACTATCATCATTCCCTCAGTGTTACATCTCAATGAATGGCAATAAGGTTCCTAATGCATCTCCACTTGGAATCTATTGTTCCTAATGTACCTTGAAACATATGAATCATTCATGTTTGTGCATCCTCATTGTCTGTCTCATATTCATGTGTAGTTGATTTAAACAATAGATAAAATTACCACCACACATCAAACATAAGGTTCATTTGATTGAAAGATTGGTCATTGTCCCTATAATGACTGTCCCAGAATGACAACATTTTGGTGAGTTAATTTGTTTGTGTAGAAGTATGAATGGATTGGACGGATCAATGGATTGGAATGGATATGGGTAGAGTATAGAAGAGTTTAGAATGATGTTAGAGTTTCTTGTGGATGAGAAGGAAAAGCCATAGTGCTTAGGGGAATAGTGTGATGACTGCCCCATATCCATTCCACATGAATATGAGACAGACAATGAGCATGCCTTGATAAAATTGTTTGTGAATTCCTTAAAAGAAATTGCCAAATTGATGAGACATTCATTTCACAACCCACTCATAAATTTTAATTTTTGAGACATTCATTGATGAGATATTCATTTCACAACCCACTCATAAATTTTAATTTTTAAAGGTAAGAATTGAGGAACGTAGAATTGTGTGAAATTTAATGTTGATTTGAGGCATATATTATTAATTTTTTTTGGTAAGTTAGTTCAAACATTAGGTTTTTGGTATTATACATGATGAGCAATGTGTGACTGTAAATGCACACACACAGGAATTGACATTTCAACAGCTAGCAATATGGAGAGTTAATTTTTACATGATAAAGAGACTTCATGACACATAATATTGTAAATACCTATTATAAAGGTAGCTTCGTAGCATTTATAAATAGCTATTATAAAGGTAGCTTCATAGCATTATATTGAAACCAACAAACATGTGACCATTCATTCCGGTGGAGATAATTGAGAACGTAAGACTATTATTCATATTTTTCTGATAGAGAATCATAGGTGTGCATGTATAGTTTTTTTAGATAGTAAAAATTGACATTCAAATAAAAAGATATATTGATTTGATGAGTACTTGGCAAGCTGATTTTTGACTTACACTTGGATTTGGATTTGGTTTTGGTTAAAAGAATTAGCCAGTAACTTGGCATTTAAAAAAAATACTAAATTAAAAATTTGATTTAAAGTTATTTTCTCTTTCTTTTCCATTGTATTCTTTATTTAAAGTGCTCAATATGTTTGAAAATACTACACATGAATATGAGACAGACAATGAGTATGCCATGATAAAATTGTTTTTGAATTCCTTAAAAGAAAGTGCCAAAGAATGGTACAAAAATATCCTAGACAATAGTACTATTTCTTCATATTCATATTTCTTCATATTTCTTCTAAATAGTGTGATGACTGTCCCAACAAAAGAATCACAACTTTATATTATAGGTTCTTCATGGCACCTTTCAACTTGTCCAATTATGCAAACTGCCTTGCCTGGGGTAGCTATATCTAGTTGTGAGATTTTCATATCATATTTCTCTCAGTAAGAATAGTTGTGGCATAGGATCCTTCAACTGTTTGTGGACCCTTTGTCTATCTAGGAGATTTTTGTACCTTGAAACATATGAATCATTCCTATTTGTGCATCCTCATTGTCTGTCTCATATTCATGTGTAGTTGATTTAAACAATAGATTCGTCACTACAATGAGAAAGTTACCACCACACGTCAAACATAAGGTGCATTTGATTGAAAGATTGGTCATTGTTTACAAGACAAAGGGTCCACAAATAGTTGAAGGATCCTATGCCACAACTATTCTTACTAAGAGAAATATGAGGGCTTCTAGCAAATATGTTAAGAGATCAGATATGAAAATCTCACAAGTAGATAGATTACTAGTATTGGAAGTACTATGGACTTGTAGAGGCAATTTAATAGTTCAGGAAACTAAGAAATGAGTTGTCATTATGGTAAGCCACAAGAATGGTCTTGGGAGTATTATTGGAGGTGCTTAACTTTGGAAAGTTACCATGTTAATGTCATTAAAAAAATACAAAAATTTAAGGCCTACGAGATTTTATGATAATGTTCCATTTGAAATAGGGTGCTCAAGTTAACAATGAAATAAAAAAATCCATGCTTGTATTCATATGATTAGGAGAGCTTTCTTTGTGTTTTCATTACTTAAGAGCAACCTATATATGGAGGTAAGGAGTCCTACAATGTTATTCAGTTTCCCTAGTTATTTACCTAATTTTATTTATTTAAATCTACTCTTTACAACTATTTTTCTATCTATACACCCTCTATTGCTATTGTAATGGAAAAGCATTAGAACCGTCCATTTGTAAACTTTGATTTGGTATGATAAATGTCCCTTTGCATTGAGAAAATTATAGTTGAGAAAATGATTGTTCAGTAATGATTTGTATCTGTAGGTTGCAAACAAATCATCCTTCTTCCACCAACAAGTCATTCCATTCAAGAAAGACCATGTCTGATGATATCAACGAACAAAAAAATAGGGAGACAATTGCTAGACTGTGGTCTAACTTAAAAAGAAAAGGTGATGGAAAATGTTATTGTCCTTGCAAAATTTGTAAGGGCTTAAAGACTCAAAGATATCTAATCAAAACAGCTGAGGAACATTGTAGGCAACATGGTCACATTGAAGGGGGAAACAAATTTCATCCATTGGTATGTATTTTAATAATTTACAAAATACATAAGACATGATTTGATGATGACATCATGGTCATGGTTAATATAAGGTCATCATTTTCATATAGTTCAACATCCCTGAGTTTCATGTTATGGACCATGACAATCTAGACAATGTGGATTTCCAAATGAGGGAACATGGAGGTGTGAATATAGAAGTAGAAGGTAATGATACCATGGAAGAAGACCACGATGATGAAGAAGATCACGATGATCAAGATGATCACAATGATCAAGATGATGATGATGATGATGATGTTGATGTAGAGCTTGATGTACCTATACTTGAGAAGGCACACGAGCCCCTATATGAAGGCTCTAAAACAACTCTTCTTGTCACTGTATTGTTGTTGGTGAACTTGAAGGTTATGAATGGTTTATCCAATGTAGCAATGACACGTATGTTAAGGTATGTCATCTTTTTTCATTATTTTAGTCGTAATTCCCTTACAATTAACATTGGGTGAATCATGTAGAAATTAATATTCTTTAAATTAACAAATTATATTTTTGGTCGTAGGTTGATAGGTGAGTGTTTCTTACCACCATCAAACATTCTACCTCGCTCGTATTGAGAATTATCTGCCATTATGAAAGATATTGGAATGGAGTATCAAACAATACATGCATGTCCAAACGATCATATTATATATCATAAACAACATGAATTTGCAACAGAATGCCCTATTTGTCATATTAGTAGATATCAATTAGATCAAATAATAAAAAGGTGCCTCACAAGGTTCTTCGACATATTCCCATTATTCCACATCTGCAATGATTATTCAGGTGCAATAGCTTGGCACAATTTATGGATTACCATGCATGCAATAGAAGTCAAGATGACATTATGCGAATTCCTGTGGATGGTTCGGCATTTAAGGAAATAGAGGAAAAATGGCAACACTTTAAAGAAGAACCTCATAATCTCAAGCTTTCATTGGCAACAGACAGTGTCAATCCTTTTGGAGAGATGAGATCTACTTACTCGATGTGGCCTATTTTTGTTATCAACAATAGCATACGTCCTTGGTTGTCCATAAAGAGGGAGCACATAATGTTGGCACTGATTGTTCTAGGTATTTTTTGATTTAATGGTCATCTAAATTAATTTATTATTATTAATCCATCAAAATGGTCATAATAATTATGTAATGTTTTTGTTCATTCAACTAGGTAAGTACCAAGTTAATGATATCAATGTATAAATTGAGCCCCTTATCGACGAGTTGATGGTGTTATGGAATGGGGTTACTATGTATGACATCTCTAGACCAATAGGACAAAGACAATTTCGATTTCATGCAATGCTTGTATGAACAATACATGATGCCCCTGGGCTAACACATTTTTGTGGTATGTTCTCTTCTTAACACTTCTTTTTTGGTATGTTATACTGCCAACACAAAGTTAACACATTTAATCCAATTATACACGATCTTGTAAGTCTTCAAACAAAGGGAAAATTTGCATGTCTAGTTTGTGGTCCAAAGATGAAATCTTGTCATTCAAAAATTTTAAGAAAGCAAGTGTTCGATGAGAATAGACACTTCCTCCACAGAAATCATAAGTACTGAATTACCAAAAAACATCTTTTCAATGGGAAAGAAGACACTACATCAAAGCCACAGAGAATGACACCTCACCTATGGAAGTCGGCATACAATAAAATAAATCATCGAGGTAATGTCATTCCATCTGATGGTTTTTGTTTCAAATTTATATTTTGATATTGTGTTTTGTTTACTGATGATGTAATTGATGCTTGTGAAGGTCATCAAGGCATCAATGACCAATTTCCAAAAGGACTAAAAAGTTATCCTACACAATTTACTAGGTTGTCGTACTACGAGCAACTCCCAATTGTGCATTTGTTTGGTCCTATGCATATTGGAAAGAATGTAACAGAGACATTATGGAAAATATTGGATGGAAGGCGTGACAAAGACCAAATTGTCAAATTTGTAGTGACATTGAAGAATCCAACCATGCAATGAAAAATGGCATTCGATCAAATAAAAATGGAGACTAGATTGATACAAGTGCCCTTAGTTGGTTATTGTCAGAGCAGCAGAGCAATGCTATAAAAGAAGTCATAAAAAAAATACGATTTCCCACAGGATTTGCTGCGAATATAAATGATCTCATATCAAAGAAAAGTGAATTTGTGCCAGGGATGAAAACACATTATTGGCATACATTTATTAAGGTAATTCATGTTATTTTGTATTCACTATATATTTGTATACTGCATGTAGTTTTCATTGCATTCTTTTATAAAATATTGACAAGATCATTTTACAAATATTGCAGTATGTTCTACCTCTATCTCTCCCACACCACTTCACCAATAGTGTCAAACAAGTTATATATGATCTTGGAAAATACATGAGGTGGTTTTCATCTAAAGAAATCAATAAAGAAGATATAAAATATTGGAAGAGAAAAATTCCTCTTCTTATGTGTAAAATGCAAAAGTGTCCACCTTCAACTTTTTTCAATGCACAAGAACACTACCTCATACATCAAGTTGAGGAGATTGAATTGTGTGGACCTGTACCAACTAGGTCAATGTGGATGGTTGAGAGGCACTTGAAATTTTTGAAAGGCTTGGTTTGACAGAGAGCACATCCTGATGGTTCTATGGTGGAGGGATATATGGTATACTAGACCATGGTGTACATTAGTGAATATCTTCCTAAGTTTGCAGCAAAGATCCATGTAAATCATATTTGGGATCCCAACTCCATTAACAAATTTGAAGGGGAGTACTTGATGGACAAAGGTAGATTGAGGAAAGTAAGAGGTAAATCTAGGATGTTATTGTAGTTAATTAATTCTTATAAATCTTCAATAGAAGTTATTTATAATTGGTGTATTTTTTTGATATAGTTGGTCGGGAGTGGGATGCAATACATTTGTATATTGCAAACAATATTGATATTGTAATAGTCATACCAGAAGGGCTTATTGACTTCATTCCAGAGGTAAAATTATTAGCTAACTGATTAAGTTGATTACATTCTATGGTGAATTCTTCCAAAGTGTTGTTTTGTCATGTTTTCTTAAACTCTGAATATGGGTTTGCCCAAGTACAACAATTAATAGCCGAGTTGAATGAGATTCTTGCTCATGATGTTGTAGATGAGGGTGGCCTTTGGAAAGAAAAATTGCAACCTCAATCTCGAATTATTTTTGATTTTTTGCCACAAAGTATTCAAGAGCAATTGATGTTAGAAAGAGATCCCCATGGAAATGTGCAGGTACATTTGTTATTTTGTTCAATTATTTAGTCTCAAAGAGAATAGATTTCGACAGTCCACAATCATTATGCTTTTGTTTCTAGACTCAACTATGTGGAGAAATTTTTGCATCAAGGTTTTGGATCACACTCCATGATCCATCTGTCCTGATGATGGATCACGAAGTGTGATCCGAAATGTTGATGCAAAAAGTTCTCTACATAGTTGAATCTAGAGACAAAAGAATAATGATTATCTAGTCTATTAAAAATCTTTTCATGAATGTTTTTTGTTTGAGTCCACATAAGTTAAGAACTTGTGAAACTTTGTGCATTCTTGGTGGCAAAAATTGAGACTAAAAAAATGCTTATATCTATGGTTGAAATTGAATTGAGAAAATGAAAGGAACAAGGGACCTATTCTAGTCACTTTAAGGGGGAGTCACATTTCTTTGGGTAAGATCTATACACTTGCAGAAAATCATAGATGTCTTTGTTTTTCTCTGCATCTCTAATGAGAATATTGCATGACAAGAAAAAGGTCATGCAATTTATACTTTATAGTAATACATATAACTAATTTCTGAAGTTTGTCAATTTTTTAAAAACTTATAGCTATCAGAATTGAGAGTCACAAATTGCATGGCAATTTTTCTATCCACAAGTTCCAATGACATAGAAAAGTGTAACTCGATCATAAACATCTATCTCTAAATCTAATCAGGTGCTTTGAAGCTATTCTCAAACTTTCATCCTCTAATATAGCCCTTGACTATTTGAGTTGGCAAAATATCAGAATCTTTTAAAATAAGATATATTTGTGTACTAATTAAGTATGGATTTGAATAGTAGCGTTTTGGTCCTGCACAATTTTAGCATTTATTTTCTTTTTCTTTTGTCCTCTTTTTGAAAAGCTAGGGTTCTTTTATTTTGATTTGTAATATTTTGAAGTCACTTGTAGTTGTTAAGTTTGTCTCTTCTAGTGAATTCAATTGGGATTTGCAGTAGTCCAAGTTTGTTGGGGTATGTCATACCCATAGAGTTGGATCTGTTATCTTTCCCAATTTCAACACTTTGTCATTTCTTCTGAGGATTTAACTTGGATATCTATAATTGAAGAAGCCCTAATATTTTTATCTCTTGATCTCATCTCATTGGACTGTAATTTATGCTATATTTTAGTTACCATAAATCCCAAACATATTATGAATTCATGCTGCATTTGACAATGCAATGCTAATTATAGACAACCAATATATTCAACTAAAACTAGGAATATATTGAAATGGTGCACCACAATTTTTTTTTAAACAACATTTTGGATTGGTCGGCATTTCGACCTTTCAACACTATTATTTTTTACCAGAATGCTATGCATTCGACGGTCTTTTCCATGAACCACCGTGGATAGTTCGACGCTAAAGGTCTGAGTGAAAGTCAAAATTTTGACCTTCACACCAATTGACTTAGTCGAGGTGGTGGTTTTATTCTTCCACTTCCAAGGGATTGTTGTAGTGGATAATTTGACCACTAGTCTAGTTGAAATTTCGATCATTAATCACCTTGTAGACAATTTGATGAAAAAAGATCGATGACAGTTTTAGTCATCTATTCGACCAATTGTTGTAGACAATTCACCCTTTTCTCGTCAAAATGTAGGGAAAAATTTACTAGTGTAGGCTCTTATTTTGGTCCTAAGGCCTATTAGGCCTTTTAAGACTTATTACATATTTTCCATTTGCATTGCATGGAATGACCTTATAGGCCATTATAGGTGCCAATACATTCCAATTGATGTCTTTAGATTTCATTAGGTGCATGGTTGTCATTATGGACTCCTGGTAGTCTTTGGATGTTCTAGGTGCTCTTACACCATGTTCACCACCTTTGAAAGGATTCTTGTCCCAAGAATTAGTCCTAGCATTGGATGTCTGAGTCTGAACCAAAAATTTCAAAAAAACATCAGCCAACTTGAGATATGAAAACATGTCTAAATTCATTAAAAAAATTCATATTACATATCATTAAATAATGTTGAAGTCAGATTGGGCAATAAAAGTGAAAATATTATGCCTTCTAAACGTGCACAAAACTATTCAAAACTCCAATGAAATGTAACACCATATCCTAGCAATCATTTGAATCCATATCAACTATAAAAATAAACATTTATCAACAATATAGTTAGATTGTATCCTCACGGGCAATGACTAGCATATTTCAAATGAATTTACATTTTCATTTCTTGAACATAGTTTACATTCACTGTTATGATTTGGAATCGATCATTAACTTGGTCCATTCCCAATACTCATTAACTTAGTTTACATTCACTGTTATGATCTCTATAATCTAGAACAATGGAGTTTTTAATTTCTAGTTTCTAGAGTGTATTTATTTTGATGTTATGTAAATTTAATTTAAAAATCAATAATATCAATACAAGTATAAGCATTGTTAAGTGGATTTTTATTCTCAATTCAATTCATGCAAGAATATGATGTACTATTTACATTTTTGACAAACTTTCACATATTAACTTTTGAAGTAGAACTAAAGGCAATGCATTGTTGTTAACTTGTTATTAATAAAAAATTTATTGGCAAATAAAAAATCAATTATTGTTCATGTTGTACAACTAAACTATTTTAACTAAAGTATACATGTGGTTTTTACGCAAAGAGGTTGAGCAAACTATAATCTTGAACAAACTAAGCGGAATATGTAAACATTTGCTACACTGTCTCTTTTCTCTATGATTGATTATAAATATCATGGTGTTTTATGGCACTTTCATTAATTATATCATGGTTGTGCTCTACTATTGTACTTAACCTTAAACATATCTCCAATGATTACAATCACTTGCACATTCTTGTACCTTGTGGTTGTTCCATCTTCTTAATTATTGTGATTGTTGTCGATTTAAGGCATGATATGTCACAATGTCTTCTTATTGTATTTATTCTATTAGGACTTCAAACTGAGTGACATTTCCTTTTCACATGAGCATAGAATTCAAAATTGCCTCTATAGAAGAAATTGTTCATTAATAGTAGATAGATGTGTTTTTCCCTATGATCTCATGATAATGGCCATGTTCAATAACTCTATAACATGATGGTTATTCCTTTTAAGAGAGATGGTTATTCCATTGTTCTAAAAACTACACTTTGTTGTCCTTTTGACATGATAGCATTATATGTCAGAAACTTTGAGGTTCTCTTACCTTTTGTAGGTCATGGCTTCACCTCTATGTAGCTAAATCTCACTCTGAAAATGATCTTCTTTTAGGAAACAATGAAAATCATCTATGGGTTCATACTTATTGTGACTTCCCATGGCGCACTATCATTGCTTGTACACTACATTTTTCCAATTCTTTTAAATTGTTATTGTCTTTGAAAATTAATGCCATATGTTGCTTACATTTGATTCAATTTCCATATTAATTACTCTCTTCAGTTGTATTAGGAACTTTTTCCTTAAGCATGTGTGATGCAAACCTAGATATAGATGGGCATTAATGCATTAATGCTCAATTGAATGCCTTAATGCAGCTCCCAGAGAAAGGCCATCTAGAAGCTTTAGAGGAAATAATTTGTAATAGGTATGGAATCACCTCCACTACAATACCAAATTTTGATGTGTTATTATCTTCAATTGCAAGTTTCTTTTGCAAAAATATATTGTATATCTTTATAGACTAGACAATGTGACTGTACAACTCCAAAATATATTCTCTATAATCTCTAATTCAATAGTCTAGTGAGGAGATTTGTGTAACTCCCAAAATAATAATAACTCCCAAAATACTTATCCTTTTGAATATTTTGTAGTCTACTGAGCATGATTTGTGTGTGTATTTGTAAATCTTGTATAATCTTATAATTTTTATTTTATTTTTATTATATACAAGATACTACTAATGTTTGTATGTTTACATTTTGTATATTTATAGCCTATGAAGAAAGTCCACACTTCGCAATATGAACCCAGAACAAAATAATGAGACACTTGCTAGATTGTGGTCTCAGTTCCAAAGAAAAGATGTTGAAAAATGTTATTTTCCTTGCAAAAAGTGTAAGGGATTAAAGAATCAAAGAATTCTAATCAAAACAGCCTAGAGTCATTGTAGGCAATATGGTCACATTGAAGGGGGGCACGATTTTCATCAATTGGTGAATGTGGATTTGCAATTGGAGGAACATGGAGGTGTGAATATCCAAGCCGACGATAACGCTCCCATGGAAGAAGATAATTCTGTGGCAGAGAACACAATTGAAGAAGATGGTATTGGCGTAGCTAATCAAGATGATCATGATGATAGTACTAGCAAATCTGATAATGATGATGAAGATGGTCTTGATATAGCTATAATTGAGAAGGCATACGAGCCCCTATACCAAGGCTCCCAAACAACACTTCTCTCTGCTATAGTGTTGTTGGTGAACTTCAAGGTTATGAATGGTTTATCCAATGTACCAATGTCACATATTCTAAGGTATGCCATTTTTTTCATATTCAATGTTAGCATACCATTAAGATTCATTATATTAACAATTCATATTCTTTGTTGTAGGTTGATAGGTGAGTTTTTCTTACCACCATCAAATATTTTGCCTCGTTCGTACCGAGAATTATCTACCATTATGAATCAAATTGGAATGCAGTATCAGACAATACATGCATGTCCCAATGATCACATTCTATATCATAAACAATATGAATTTGCAACAGAATGCCCTGTCTGTCATACTAGTAGATATCGATCAAATTAAATAACAAAAAATGTGCCTCATAAGAGTCTTCGCTACATTCCCCTTATTCCACGTCTTCAATGATTATTCAGGTGCACTAGCTTGGCACAATTTATGGATTACCATGCATGCAATAGAAGTCAAAATGACATTATGCGAATGCCTGCGGATGGTTCTGCATTTAAAGACATAGAAACAACATGACTACACTTTAAAGAAGAACCTCGTAATCTCAAGATTTCAGTGGTAGCGGACGGTGTCAATCCATTTGGAGATATGAGATCTACTTACTCAGTGTGACCTATTTTTTTTATTAACAATAACATTCCTCCTTCGATGTCCATAAAGAGGGAGCACATAATGTTGTCAATGATTGTACTAGATATTTTTTCATTTAATAGTTATGTAAATTAATTTATAAACACCGTATCAAGATGGTCATAATAATTATGTAATGTTTTTGTTCATTCAACTAGGTAAGTACCAAGTTAAAAATATAAACATGTATATTGAGCCCCTTATTGATGAGTTGTTGATTTTATGGAATGGGATCACTATGCATGACATCTCTAGACCAATAGAACAAAGAAAATTTCAATTCCATGCAATGCTTGTATGGACAATACATGATGCCCCTGGGCTAACTCATTTTTGTAGTATGTTATATATTCATGTTAAGGTCACATATGTTTGGTATGTTATAGTGTTTACACATTGTTGATGTATGTTTAAGTTGCACATGATAATTGTACATGATCCAATTATATGATATCTTTTAGGTCTTCAGACAAAGGGTAAATTTGCATGTCCAATTTGTGGTCTGAAGATGAAATCTCATCATTCAAGAAGTTTAGGAAAGCAGGTGTTCGATGAGTTTAGGCACTTTCTCCACAATAATCATAAGTATCAAACTATCGAAAAACATCTTTTTAATGGGAAAGAAGAGATGACATCAAGGCCACAAAGAATGACACCTCGTCTATGGAAGTTGGAATACAATAGACTAAATCATTGAGGTAATGTCATTCCATCTGATGATTTTTGTTTGAAATTTAGATTTTGATATTGTTGTTTATTTACTAATGATGTTATTGATGCTCGTGAAGGTCATCAAGGCATCAATGACCAACTTCCTAGAGGAAAAAAATGTTATCCTAGTCAATTTAGTAGGTTGTCATACTACAAGGACCTCCCAATCATGCATTTGTTTGATCCTATGCATATTGGAAAGAATGTAACAGAGACACTATGAAAAATATTGGATGGAAGGCGTGACAAAGAAAAAATGACCAAAATTTGTAATGACATTCATGTATCCAATCATGCACTAAAAACTATCATTGAATCAAATAGCAATGGAGACTGCATAAACATGAGTGCCCTTCCTTGGTTATTAATTGAGCAACAAAGTGATGCATTAAAAGAAGTCATAAAAAAATAAAATTTCCAACAAGATTTGCTACAAATATAAGTAGTCTTGTATCAAAGAAAGGTGATTTTGGGCCAGGGTTGAAAACACATGATTGGCATACCTTCGTCAAGGTAAGTCATGTTCTCTATTTACAATATATTTGTAAAATTTCATGTACTTTTATTGTATTATCTTACAATATATTGAAAAGATCATTTTTTAATCATTGCAGTGCATCCTACCTCTATCCCTCCCAGACCAATTTGATAATAGTGTTAAACAAGTTATATACAATCTTGGAGAATTCATGAGGTTAGAAGTGTTATTATATTTATGACTTTCTTTACTTTTTATGTAATTTATTGTATATTTTTATCTAAAATCTTGTTTATATGTTCTTACAAGTTGAATCTCTTTTAGGTGGTTATCATCTAAAAAAATTGATAAAAAAGATATAAAATATTGGGAGAAAAAATTCCCCACCTTATGTGTGAAATGCAAAAGTGTCTACCTCCAACCTCTTTCAATGCTCAAGAACACTACCTCATACATCTAGTTGAGGAGATTGAATTATGTGGACCTGTACAAACTAGGTCAATGTGGATGGTTGAGAGGCACTTGAAATTTATGAAGGGCTTGGTTTGACAAAGAGCACGTCTTGAGGGTTCTATGGTGAAGGGATATATGGTATACCAGACCATGGTGTATATTAGTGAATATCTTCCCAAGTTTGCAACAAATATCCATGTAGATCACATTTGGGATCCCAACTCTATTAACAAATTTGAAGGGGAGTACTTGATAGGGAAAGGTAGATTGAGGAAAGTGAGAGGTAATTATATGATGTTATTGTAGTTTATTAATTCTTATAGATCTTCAATATAAGTTGTTTCTAAGCGGTTTATTTGTTTTCTTTACAATTGGTCATGAGTGGGATGCACTACATTTGTATATTGCAAACAATCTTGATTGGATGATGGTATGGATTCAACAATCTCAAGAAAATATTCACTCATTAACATGGTATGGTGTTGCATCATTGGTTAAAGAAGCTCATCGTAATGCAGATCCCAATGTTATGCCAATGGTACTTGATCTAGCACATGGTTTAAGAGGTAGAAAGGTACGTATAAGTTTACTAACCATGACCCATAAGTTTAATATCAACTCATGAATCGATGCAAATAATCTTGACATGTTTGAATAATTGTAGATCAAACACCACAAAGCTATGTACTACCATGGCCATAAATTTCACATAAAAAAGTTAGATGACACGAAGAAAACTTGTGATTCTGGGATAAGTGCAGTCTTCGAGGTCACTAACATTTCATCTAGAAATGACATACATCCTCAACAATCTGAAAATTGATACTATGGCATTTTGGATGATATACTTGAGTGCAACTTTAATTCATTCAAATTAGTTCTATTTGTTGTCAAATGGTACAGGCTACGGCTGAATCAAAATGATCTTGATAGGACTGTTATTGAACATGATAGTGGATTTACAATGATTAATACAAGGTCATTTGAGCCAGTTGGAGATGAGCCCTATGTTCTTCCAAGCCAATGTGAGAAAGTGTTTTACTTTGTCGTTCCACATAAATTGGGTTGGTCTTTTGTTGTTAGACATTATCCAAGAGGAAGGCCGGTACAGTATAATGTGATGGAAGAAGAAGATATCGAAGAATCAGAAGATGAAGTAAATGATGATCACAGATGATTGTTACACAATAAAGAAGAAGAAGAAGAAGAACAAAATGATGATGATTCTGGTGATGCTGATGATGGTCATGATGATGATAGTCATGATGATGGTGATGATGATGATGATGATGATGATGATAGTAGTCATGATGATGATGATGATAATGATGATAGTCATGATGATGACATGGATGAGGAGGATGATGAATAACATGATCAATGAAATGTATGTCAAGGTATGATCAATGCCATGTATGAGGTATTGATTTATTCATAGAAATTTGAATTAAGTTATTATGTGTTGAACTCTATAGTCATGGAGTATATTTTGCATCATGTAAATTTTGTCTTCTATGTAATTTATAGCTTACATATCATGTAATTTTTGGCTAACTTAAGATAAATGTTTTACATATGTAGGAAATTTAACGCCTTTGACATGGATCGACAAGTATAATTTATTATTTGGTTTCCTTCTCTTTAGTCAACAAGATATATAGATCCTACTATGTCTCTCATTTGATGGATTGTGGGTATCACCAAATAGGTATTTGTCTAATCTATCTTCCTCAAGTGAGGAAAATGCGGGAATAGAAGATAAAAGTGAGACATCTAGTAGGTCTAAAATAGGGAGATCAACTAGAGGTCAAAAGATTAGAAGAAAATTTGATAAATGAATGCAATTTTTCTTGCTGAGGGGGGATCATGTTCTTATGATAATGAGACCAAATGCGATATGAAGGTTCCCTTAAGGTACACACATCTTCAGAAAGAATGGGTACCCAAGGAACTACCTCCAGTTAATACTAATTTTTTTGTTAACGAAAGGATATATCGCATAGCTCCATCTTCATTACATGGTTTGGGCTTATTTTCCATGGATGGCATAAAGGTCAATTATAATCAAGTTGTTGAATTAATGGAGTATGTAGGACCTTGTTACAATTAAAAGAATTGGATGCAGATTGTGAAATATAAAAAAAGTATGTGTTATGCATTGTCAGCAAATTATATACAATGCAAAGCAAATGATCAAACTAAAAGCCTCGCTATGTATATTGATGGAAGGCCAAAAGAAAAAGGGAATCTTGTAGGTTTTATAAATAGTTCTCGACCCATGTCAACTAATAAGTAGCTGAATTGTATATTCAAAGCACACAAGGGAAATCGTGTATTTGTATGTGAGATAAAATCAATAAGTGCAGGGTAAGAGCTAATAGATTAAAATTTGAATCGTGTAGATACAAAAAAATTCCCTATCATGGGACTGGTAAGTATAACATTTAAACCAATTTCCTCCAATTAATATTGACTCCAATCACTTCTGATTACTAAGAATTACTAATCTTTGTCACAGGATGACATGGATATTCCACCTCAAGTTACAAGCGGGGATGTTCCTCACAGTACACCTTCTTTAGCAAAGGTAAACCTTAATTAGTGTAATTCTAAAAATTATATAGAAACAAATGTCATATTATTATGTTCTTTTTTTTATGGCTTTGGAGTTATTTTGATAGAATTTTACTGATATTGATGTCACAACTTGATACTTATTGATAGAGAAAAGCAAAAGAGGTAGTAGATCTATTTCGATCTAAAGTTGACACAGCATTTAGAGATGATGTAGAATCTAAATCTAACGATGTATTCATGGCTACTCAAATAAAAACTAAATATGGTAATGAATTTCTTAACCTTCTAATGGAAGCAAACAAAACTAAGGATTCAAAGGAACTCGAAGAAGAATTGATACGTAGAGTCAATTCTATTGATGTAAGCAATAATTAATCTTAAGCAATAATTAAAGTTCAATAGATATTTATATTTTATACTATCTTATGGATCATGATCTAAAATATGATGTGTTCTTCTTACAAATTTTTTTGACACGTGTGAAATGTCATCAACATGGTGAGGGTTGTAGTGCCGCACAACCTTCATGTAAATAATCCTTAAACCTTTAACCATTGATTTAACCATTGTATGCATTATTGACTCAACTTATGTTTGGGATGCTTTTAGTACCCCATTTAATCTTTATCTATTGCAAATGTCTTTGCTAACAATGTATTCTTCAGCTCATGATGAAGTGCAAATGCCTCCTTTAGTTAACATTCCGCATTTGACAGCTGCATTGTCTGCAACAAGGTGCTTGTAGACATTTTCCTCTATACCATCTACAGTTGGTAAAACCTTATTTTTCTATATTTGTTTATGTTCTAATCACGAATTGATTATATTTCTTGTGTGAATTTTATACATTGTATGGACCTATTTTGTGCACTAATAGATACACCTACACTTGGTACAAGAATAGATCAGACCAGTACTAGTGAAGATCAACCATTTCCTAGATCAGCCTGTGTTACTAGTACTAGTTCATTTGTGGGGACATTGTTGATGAACAAGAACAATATGGTTCCGTTAAAAGTACCAAAGCTTCTAGGTGCTTTAAAATTGTTATTATTTACAGTGTAATTGTAGTTTACTTATACATAACTCATTTTGGACTAATAATCCCATGCTATTTTTGTAGGAAATGATGTTATTTATGATCATCTTTATGAAATTACATTGAAGCTATTTGGGCCCACCATATGTAAAAGGTACGTAGCTTCATAATATTGGTACAATATTTTTCTTATCTTCCATTTATTGTACTATATTAAAGTTATGATATCTAACAATTTTGTTTTTTCAAAAAAGGTGGCATGATTAGGATGCTAACTTAAAAAATCAGCTCATTAAATCTTTAGAGGACCTCTTTGGAATTAAAACTTTTGACACAGCCATTATTCTTCAAAAAGAAGCCAAACATATAAAGACTATGAGGGACCAATATAGAAGAGCTCTAAAGGATAACTTAAAGTATGAGCATCCTCCTATGATTCCATTGATGGAGTGGAATGAAATAATAGAAGATGCAAAAAGAAAAGGCTAAAGGGTAGTGGAATTCAACCAGAAGATGGAAAAAGAAGGTATGTCGTGATAGTATTAAGTAGAATGTAATCATGCACTAATTAGTAATCTTTGTAAATATATAATCTAACATGTTTCAAACTTTTCATAGACTGCAAGACACATCAAAAGCCACACAAGCGAGATTAACAAAGGTTGGCCAACACAAACTTGGCTCTGGTGGCTATATGAAACTTCACTCTCGACTTGTAAGTAGCAGCATTGGAATTTCATATCAAATTTTTATATATAAGGTTGCAAATAATTCTATTTAATCAAATCATACATCTAAAAGTGATGATATTAAACAAAAAATATAGGGCATAGAATTCAATGTAGAGCCCACAGATGAAGACAAGAGAATTGCCTTGAAGGAAGGCTATGCAGTCATAGCTGCACGCCTACACCAAGAATCCCAAAGCCATAATGAAGAATCTGCTGCACTAGATGAGACATAGGTAAATTGGTCAAATGAAAAGTAAATCAAATTGAATAGTTAATTTTGAACATAAATTGACTATTTCATGATAACAATGTGCATGACATTTCATGATAATAGCCTTCAAATCCTACCAAAGAACCTGGGCGTGACAAAGGCCATGATGTGCATCACAGTGTTGGAGGTATTAATTTGCTATTGGAAATAAATCATGTAATTATTAATAGAATTTAACATCTTTAATTGCAATTGGCGGTGTAAGCTTTTTTTGAATATTTTAGAGTATGTTGAGCATGTTGAGGTGGTGGAAGATCAAAATGTTATAGTACATGATGATGTGGCATTGCCAGGTAAAGAAAAATGCATGTTATGTTCTACTGGTTAATGAAATACATGTAATAGTAAAAAGAAGTATGCGAATTTAACCCATTTACTTGTTATTGCAGCAGACCCCCCTTTAGTACAACAGCATCATCCTCCTTGAGACATGAGGAAGCATCATAATTTGAGATCACAATCACAAGAGGAGGAAGATAATATTGATGCTCCTATCAGCCTTTACCTAAATAAGAAATCTAAGAAAAACCAAAAAAAGAAATGATTTCTTAAATATGCTCTTTGATAAAATTTGTTTGATTAACTTTGTTGGATAATGAAAGAACGTTGTTTTAAGTAATTATCTATGAATGCTGTGTATTAATATTGAATTATATGTCATGTTAATGAATATTTTTATGTGTTAATGAATTCTTGATTAGTGTTGTGTATTAATGAATGTTATATCATATTAATGAATGTTATGTGATTGTATTGATTGAATGTTATAGTTCATAAATGGATGAATGAAGTGTGTAATTAGATGTTAATGGGGAAATTAGATTGATTTTAGGGGGGGGGAGGGGTGAGGCCAGATGAGATTCCACCTTCACGTGGTTGGCCTTGTTAAGTAGAGAATATTAAAGTATTCTCAAAACCAAGTGAAGCTCAAACTAACAAACCTTCATTATTTAATCAATTTCATTGTTCTAGGTCTTTGCTCATAAGTACATTTTGAATGTGTCATTGTCAGGAAACTATCAAATAAAAAACTAGAATGGCCAATAGTCAACTTCTCATTGTCATTGTTTGGCATGATTCGGCTTCATTTTGTGTTAGTATTCTCATATTGAATGCGCCAACCTCTCTTGGCCTAATGTGGATTATTTCATTGGTTTGTGTTTTTGAGTAGGTGAAGTGTTAAATCAGATATCAGTTGGATCTATAAGTAGCATAGATATTCTATACCTAATAGCCTAATACACCCACGTGAATAAATTAACTTGTTGTCCCCTTAGGATTTACTTAAGCAAACAGTCCTTATGTGCTCAAAAATTAGTTGTTTTAGTGTTGCAATTGTTGATGATTGTATGCATGAATTCAACCACAAGAACTAAATATTTAAGCTCTATGATAATGCTTGTCATCTTTATATGGTAGGAAAATGAATCCAAGAAGGAAGCTTTCAGGAAATATTTGGAGTTAAGCGGCATGCTTGATACCCTCACAAAAGGTCTACGATAGTTCTTCTTATATGGTGAAGTGCTGAATCTAGAAAATTAATTTGTGAATTTGCATCTATTTGTGAGATAATATATTAATATTGGTAGTTCCTCTTATATGATGAAATGCTGATTTTAGAAAATTAGTTTTTGAATTTGCATCCATTATTTTTGGATGCCTGAATGTTATGTTTGCCTTGTGAGGATTCAAATTAATTTGATTGATATGATCTTCAAAATGGTGTAGTAGTATTTTAGATTAATGTGATTTGTATTATCATATAATAGCTCTACTCTTATAAACTACCTTGTTTCCATGTATGATTTACAGTTATTCATTCCAGTGTTCCAAAGATGAATCTGGATGATATCTTTGAGCAAAAGAATGAGGTTGCTAAAGCTGTTGAAGAACTTGAAAAGGTTGATATATTCATATCAATTTCATTTATTTATTGATATGTATTGTCAATTGATTACTGTAAAATATCTCTTAAATATCAAACAAGATGAAATTTGAATGCAGTATGATTCAATCATTCATTTCTATGCTTACAGACTATAACAAACTATGGATATGAGATAGTTCAAACACTTATTGTGGATATAGATGCTGATGTGCATATCAAGAAAGCAATGAATGAAATAAATGTAGGCAAGACTTTTAAATCCAATACTAAATGTCCTTTTTACCATGATATTGTTGGAGATAGCTAGCATATACTTTTGCATTTTGTAAATGGGTTGATGGTATTCATTTATTTAAGAAAACCCAACTCATTATCCTCAACGTTGTTCATATTTTTGTTCTATATCTATTTAGTTTATTTACCCAAAATTTCTCTCAATTTCACCATCATTCATTTCATTGATTTATATGAGCTGCAAGAATGAGGGTGGCAACACAAGAAAAAGCAGAGGCAGAGAAAATTTTACAAATCAAGAGAGTAGAAGCTTTCCTTATTTTATTTTTCAGTAAGCATCAACACTTCCTTTTATGTTATATATGTATATTTTATAGATTTGTATATTTATAATTTTAAAATTTGTATGTAATATACATTGGGAGATAATATATTGATATTGGCAGTTCTTCTTATATGATGAAATGTTGAATCTAGAAAATTAATTTGTGAATTTGCATCTATTTGTGAGATAATATATTAATATTGGTAGTAATAGTGCAAAGGAAAGAGGACATGACAAATTGAAATAATAAGATACAAGTGGAGGGAATTTGAATAAAAAAATGTAAAATTCTAACACACCAGTTCAAATAAAACCATTAAAAAATCCATAACCAAATCTAGTTTGCAAAAGCTAGCACAATTGAAACTCATCTTCTCAATATTTTCTCTAATAGCATACTTGAAAGCCCGCTGAAAAATCTCTGTAATATCGGCTCCACTAAATCCTTGGGTATAATGGGCCAGTGCCATTTGGTCCACATTCTTTGATATGGGTGATTTTCTCAAGCAAGACTTGAAAATTTGATAACGTGAGGACTCATCAGGTAAGGGAATATAAGTCAACTAGTCAAGTTGGCCAGGCCTTGGCAATGCAGGATCAATGATATCGGGTCTGTTTGTAGCACCAATAATGAAAACTATTTTCTCAGCTATCATACCATCCATCTCTATCAACAACTGGTTAAGGACTCTGTCTGCAACACTAGCAACATCCCCAACATTGCTTCCACACTGCAAACATGCAAACCAGTTATGCATATCCAGTCAGAGAGCCTATCTCAAATAGTTCAAACAAAATTCCTACTCAAATATATTCACCATCCTCAACTTGAACTTCACTCATAAAAAAATCAACACACCTGTGTAGCAATAGAATCAAGCTCATCAAAAAATGGGATGCAAGGAGTTGATCCTCTAGCTTTATCAAAAATTTCCCTCACACTAGCCTCGCTCTCTCCAAACCACATTGTTAACAATTTAGGGCCCTTCACACTGATGAAATTGGCCTGACATTTGTTAGCAATGGCTTTAGCAGATGGATTGCTAGAGCCCAAAGTAGTCTGGAAGTGCTCATTACTAATGGCCATGGAGTTTAGAATCACAACATCAATAAATATAATGGATGGGGCATTCTTCTCAGCCTCCTCAAAAGCCTTTCAGAGATTGCTTTCACTTTCTCTAGCCAACTTTGACACGATCTTAGGTCCATTGATACAAATCACCAGTCAAAGCCTATCTCTCAAATAGTTCAAACAAAATGAAAAAAACCCACAGTTTCACGTAGAGCAGAGCAAATAGATTGCTAGAGCCCAAAGCAGTCTGGAAAATAGAAGGAGTAGGGACCTACATGCAACAAGCAACAGAATGAGTGTGGACACCTGAAGATAAATATCTAGACTAATCACCAATCAGGATGCCGTTGGTGATTAGTCTAGATATTTATCTTCAATTTTTTGTTAAACACTCCACATTTCGTCAAAATTTTGACCAACGTTCATCGAAAGTCTGGTCTAAAATCGACCATTCTGTGTCGAAATGTGGCGTCGCAAGTTTGGCATCCTGGTTGGAGCCGCTAAATATTTCAACCAAATTTGGTCGAAATATGATCATCGTGAGTTTGGCATCCTGATCGGAGTGACCAAAGTTTTCGATCAGTATTAATTTGTATTGGTCGAAAGATCAACCAATACACAAACACTTGCCAATGTTATTTTCGGCCTAGATTGCCCTCATTTTTTACCAATGGTGGAGTTGATCATTCGACAGTTTCAGTAACGGGTCGATATTTTGATGCCAATAATAGCGATGAACTAGTTGGTTGATCATTCGACCAAGTTGGGTAGAAACTTTGACCAATAGTACATCAAAAAATGGTGCAAAATGTACTAATGCCAATAATCACTTCATTAGTTAGCATAAGTAATGCCAACATATATACATACAAATGTATATATATAAATATGTTTATATGTAATTATATATATATCTTCTCCTTTATACATATAGATATTATCCCTGAGTTCTGGGGACCCATATGTTTTCATAAGTCTAGACCTTCTTCTCTGGGTTATTATCCTTTTCGGCCTATTGAGACTATTATGATAATAATTATTGTTTGGAGTTTTTCCCATTCTTGTTTGATCATCTTCTCATCATTAATCTCCCATTATATTATGATCACTCTTAGATTGGCTTTAATGGACCTTAATAGGTCTTTGAGATTAATGTTTTTCCCATATTTAATCATTTGATCAAAAGTGATTGAAGGACTCAAGCTTATTTATATTTTTGTTATGATTATGAGAGATTGTCCCCTTTATGATGTCACAATTGGCATCCTAGTACATTAAATGAGGATGTTCATCACATAATTACACATTGCTTGGAATGTTTTTTCAAGACTCTCGAAAGGTTGGGCCCTTTAATTCACCTTAGAGTCATCCTACTTTTCAATCTATTGTCTATCCTTCTTAGAGCTCCCTTTCTATTTGTTAATGGAGACACTAAATAAACTTGGTGGCCTGAATAGGAAAATCGATTTTGATACAAAGGTAACTATGGATAGAATGAGGGAAATTGTGGATCTCAAAAATAAAGTGATCTGGAGAGTAGTTTTCAAACTTTTAGGCGACCAATTCGCCAATTTTAAGATAGGTTTGGGGATAATGCAACTATCCTAGCAATGCTCATAGCCATTGCAATGCATATATATAACAATCATGTCTGGGTGACTAGGGCTATGTGGGAAATTGTTTATTGAAGATATCTTGGTAGATTTAGATAGGGTCATGGTGAGTATTAGGAATGATCTTACTATTTATCACCCTTGGAATTATGACCAACTTATATAAAAAATAGGCATATCATCACTTACCCAATTCTCTATTCTGAGGACTTAGCAGGAGTTTCGGCCCACAGGCCTATCTTCTTGATAAATTTAGATTTTCACATGCATTTCTTCCAAATTAGGAATCTAGCTAAAAGAGACTGATTTGAAAGAATGCATAGTGGCAGAAGGGCTAGATATGGCCAATATCTTTATTGAGGATATAAAAGATATGTGAGATTTCATCCAGCGGAATAACTAGACTTGGATCCATAAACTTGTGATAAGATTTTTTAGTTTGGTTATTAGCGTTTTATCTTAAGGATTGACTGCTTTTCTACTAAAACACTTTTTTAGTATTATAAGTTCTACTTATTTACCCCAAATTTTATAGGGTATGGGTGTTCTAGGTATTTAGACTTTAATCTCAGTTTTATGGCTTTATCTCATGGACTACTTTTGGTTTATATTTTGACTCCTTATACTTGAGCTTGTGTAATAACATAATCATATTTTCTATAATAATCAACTCTTTGGTCCTAAAGAAATGCATTAATCTATGGATGAAGATGTATTGAGAATACCTATGTGGTTCTTTGGCATTCTGGAGTATTTGACTATTTCATTTCATGGGATTTGGTTCATTTTGATGTTTTCATTGTAAGAGCTTCATCTCCATTTGTTTTAGCATTTTGAGATGGCCCAGGGATTGTTTAGGCTCATTATATATATATATATATATATATATATATATATATATATATATATATATATCTACATATATATATATATCTACATATATATATATATATATATACATATATATATATATATATATATATATATACATACATATATATATATATATATATATATATATATATACATACATATATATATATATACATATATATATACATACATATATATATATATACATATATATATATATACATATATATATATATATATATATATATATATATATATACATAGATATATAGTATACATATATATATATACATATACATATATATATACATATACATATATACATATACATATATATATACATATACATATATATATATATATACATATATACATATACACATATATATATATATATACATATATATATATATACATACATATATAATATATACATACATATATATATATACATATATACACATATATATACATATATACATATATATACATATATATACATATATACATATATATACATATATACATATATATACATATATATAGATATATACATATATACATATATATATACATACATATATACATATATATATCTATATATATATATGTATATATATATATGTATATATGTATATATGTACATATATGACATATATACATATATCTAGTATATATGTATAGTATGGTATATATGTTTATAT
>BSBK01000479.1:652500-692500 GCA_027943335.1 Chamaecyparis obtusa
AATGACAAAGTTTTATACACCTCTAAGCAAGGATTTCCCCTTTTAAGTTCCGCCATGGTGACACATGTCCTGTCAGCGGTCTCATGATCTGAATGATGGTGGGGCTCATGTATTCAAAATGAACATGCTACTTTTCATCCATTAACAAATCCAAAGGCAATTTCAAGTCACAAATGACATCATACCCATCACGATGATGAGAGTTTCGAAAAAGGCATAGGTGGCACCCATGCCACTCATAGGAAGAGAAAGTAATGAATCAAATATCGTTGTCTCTAAACAAGAGCAACAACCGCCATGATAATTATTCCAAATAGGAATAACTTTAAGAAAACCCCTTTTAGGAAAAAGTGTAAAATCATGGCGAATCGTACATTATTTTAGGGGGGAATTTGTTTTAATGTAGGTGAATTTTTTTTTCAAATCCATGATTTTTCATAGTTTGTATTGGCGATTTTTTCGCTGCCGAATGAAAATTTCATAAATTGCTAGTGAATAATTTTCTTTTGAAGTAAAAAATTATAATATAGGAGGCGAATAATTTTCTTTTGAAGTAAAAAATTATAATATATGAGGCGAATGATATTCTTTTGAAGAGAAAAAATAAAATTGTATTGGCAAATGTTACACATTGTTTGAAAATTTATTTATTTTATTAGTTAATCATTCGTTAATTATGGGAAAAAAATATATTTTATTGGCGATTTTCAAAAGATGGGACATAACATGGACATGTAACCTAACCTAACATACATAGCATACATACATTATTTTATAATGTTAAATGTATTATTTGAGACCGTCTGATGATCCAAGATCAATGGCTGAAGTTTAATTTTGACCCCAATTTCTTGAAGGAAACATAGTTTTCCAGGAAGTAACCAGAATGTTGACACATATCAAATTAGGGTTGTCAACTTGTTTGTAGACTACAATGTACACATGTTGGTATCGATAATCACGCTCCTATAGTGCAACTTGTAACCTCTTAACTCAGTAAGATATAAATGCCTTGTCAGTGACAAGCGACATTCTTTAACTATCACACAGACACACACCACTTCCAAATTCATACAGACGATATTCATATAATGGATTTCTGATATTTTTGCATTTATGGGAAAGATTTACTGCCAGATATGAAAGATTAAGGACAAAATTTTAATTTCTCACACGCATGCATTTATGGGAAAGATTTAGAGGCATATTAAGGACAATGGATTTAATACCATTAAAGAAAGAATAATTTATTGCTAAGTAATGATCAAGGATTCAAGGGCTATTTATAGACGATCTAGCTTCTTTATTCCTCGATTCATCTTTGCTAGATAAATTGTTTGTTTAGGTCATTAGTCTGCACTCTGCAAATAATTTGTTTTTAAGGTTTCTAAATTTTTAGATGGACACTCCAATTAGGCTTAGATGCACATCTGAGGAGGCCCATAAGGCCTTTATGGGTTCCTTTTCAAATGAAACCTTGCAATCAATTTGTAATGAGGGTGGGTCTTTCATAATAGAGGCTGTTAAAATGGTGCTGGGCATGAAGTTTTTGCATAATGAAGATAGGCACTGGGACAACACAGACATTACATCCTATTTTTTGGCATCTCTTCTCGACCTCGGAGGAGAGAATGTAGACATGTTAATGCTACTGAGGAGGGTATTTAAAGAAGAATACCTAGGGGATAATGTTAATGTTGTCTTGTTCATAGAAATAGGGGTGGGGATCCCTTGGGCAAGTGAAATACCCAAGCATCTCCTCCCAGGCTAGAATGTGGCCATGCAACCTTTTCTGTAGGGCCTGAATGCTAAGTAGTTGAAGCACCATAGGAAATGGGCGTTGATTGCCAGGGATTTTCTTCGTAAGTGGTTTAAATGCTTGACGAAGAGGAGGCTCAGGCAGGGCAATACGAGTGGCTCGATGAATTCTCGCAGTTAATCCTCTCTGCAGAATTCTACTTAGATGGAGCCAGAGGGCAAAATTACTAGTGGACTACTAGGAGTTTTTTTTTGATAAAAACATACCATGTTTTTGGGTTTTTTGTTTATAGTAGGTTTCTCTTTATATTGGAAGTGGACAATGTAATTATAATTTTATGAAAAAAAACAATGAAAATTTCGCAAGCTCATTTCAATTTGTGTTTTATGGGTACAAAAAATGGTTCTTAGACTTCTCTATCACTGTGATTGCAATATTATAATTACTTGTTTTATCTATGTATTAGACATGTATGATGTAACTTGTAAGTATGTTTTAGTAGAAATAAGGAAATGTTCAAACAATGCCGATGGTATTTCCATTTTCAAATCTAAATATTTAAAATGTATCACAATTGTACAATGTAGAGAGTTATAGTTAATAAAAGAAATGTCTTATCATTGACATTAAGTTTGGGTAATGTTACATGTCATGACGGTTTTTCCAAATTCACACACTCGTACATTTAATATGAAAGATTTACAAAAATTTGAAGGACAAATGAATTAATAAGGTTAGAGAAAGAATTTATGGTTTTCTAATTATAAGGTATGAGAAGTATATGTGATTATAATTATCAACGTTAAAGTTATAATCAATAAAAAATATCATTTTAACTTTAAGTATACTATATGATCAATAAAAAATATTACTTTAAGTCATGTTTGGGAGACCTAGCGAGTCAGCGACCACATAATTCTCGTAATCTCTAAACACTACCCTAAGTAACCTTAACTCCGGCCTCTAAAATTTATTAGAATGTAATATTATTAAAAAAATAGTGCATTTTGAATTTGATTGGCTAAAATTGTTACTATTCAATTAAATGACTTTAAATGTTATTATCCATTATTAATTAATATCTATAAAGGAAAAAATAATAGTATAACATTTAACAATGTCTATTGCAAATAACTACCATTGGATGAGCACTGATCGACGATGTACGATGGACTTCGGGATGAAAGGGAAAAGTAACCCCATCTTTTCAAACCCATTCCAAAATCATGACAGGTGTCACTAAACACGTTCCACTCATAGTCTCTCATGGTCTACCAACAATGTCATTTGATGATGACGTGACACGTCTGACTCGTGAGGTGAGTCAGCCATCAGGTGACTAGGTGAGTTAATGGGACCCATGGGGCCACCACAGAAGATAGTGGCTAAAATTAACATTATGACCGTTGGATGATTGTAGATCAACGACCAAAGTTGTATTTCAGACCGAAAGGGAAAAGCAACCACATCTTTTCAAACATGACTGGAATCATGACACGTGTCACTAAACACATTCCACTCGTAGTCTCGCATGGTCTACCAACAATGTCATTTGATGATGATGTGACATGTCTAACTCGTGAGGTGACTCAGCCATCAGGTGACTAGGTGAGATAATGGGACTCACAGGGCCACCATAAAAAATAGTGGCTAACAATGACATTATGACCATTGGATGATTCTAGATTAACGAACGAAGTTGTATTTCAGGCCGAAAGGGACTTAGAAAACCCATTTTTGCAAACCCATTCTGGATTCATGAGCGTGTCCACTCACATGATCAGTGACAAGATTGACGACTGTAGATTGTACAATTTTTGCGCTTTAAGTTTCCAATCTAATTTTTCATTTATAAGTATAAGTAGTCTGTAGATTTAGAAAGGGGTTACGGATTCTAAATTTCTAGGTTGAGGATTGAGGTCCAAGGAAAGCAACAAAGTCTTTGAGCTCTCTTCCCAGTCATAGTTTGCAAAAATTAAAACTAAGGGTAACGGGTAACTACTAAAATCCTGAACACCTACGTCCTGCATTTTAAATTTTTTAAATCTTTTGATTTACAACTTTACTGTTTATATTATAAAAAAAAAATCAGCCTGTTAGGATTTAATTTTGAATCACCCCTATAAATTGTAGGCTTGTAGCTGTGTATAAATATTTGAATTTTCCTATGAGTAAATAGTGATACCAGTTACCAACTTACCATGATGGCCAAAACAAATATCAAGAATAAGACTATGAGTAAAAGGCCAAGTCAGATAATAGAATTCCACAATATACTTTAAACACCAGGTTTCACTGATTTATTCCATGATATTTATGATCTTGTTATTCATGGAAATAAGGGATTAATGGAAATTAGATTTGCACTTGAAAATATGTGGAACGATCCAAATAAGGGTTCAAAATTTTATTGATTTAACCCCATGATAAATGCAACGACAAATAAAATTGCAGTGTGGGTTGTTGGGTCGGCACGCATGGCGTTACCTTAAGTACTCCCTTGCCCAGAAATTGTCATGGTCAACGCCAAAAATTATGATGAAAATAGAAAAGCAATTGTTAATAAAAATACTCAGGAGGAAATTTTGTCCATAATCGAGAGTGAATTTGCTAGTTTGTTGAACCTAGGATTTGAACAGTAAAACTCAAACGTGCACATTAACCTGGGAAAGCTGGCAGAGGATTATGAATAATTAGATGCAACACAGAGAGATTCTTATATCAAAGGAATAACAAACGGTTCTAGTCTGAGTCCAGATCATAAGCCTCCTTATGATTATGATATTTTTGTGCCATGGGCACAAGACATTATTTCCTTGCTAGCATTTTGTTTGGGATTGAATAGTAACAAACAAGTGGATGCCAACATTCTTGAAATGATTTTTCATATTCATTTTGAAAAAGAACCAGTAAAATATTGTTTTATTGAGAACATTGTTCGTTGCATGCAAGAATAATTACTAATGATTAAAAGAGGTTCACAGAAGACATTTAGATTCACAACCTACTTGTGCTATCCTCTCTTAACAAAGCATCGTGCAATATTTCAGACAAACAAGCTTTGCAGTCAGGGCCAAAATCCAATATATGAGTGGACACCTCAGATAAGGATGATTGATAACAAAAAGAAGTACAATAATTTTATAGACTTCTTTTTGGCACCAATGTACCATAAAATTACAGGCACTCCAATGTCTAGATTGCCTGTTACTTGTAGAGATTGCATTCTGTAATACCCCAAAAATGGCCTATAGGTTCATTAACCTCTATATCGACACATCAAACGAAATTGACATCGAAGTCCTAACCTAAGGCACATCTGAACATCATCGAATCCTAATTGATTATCTCAAATTCTGCATCGGGGAATATTCCTAGCAATATTCCTAATTATCATAATTATCTTTAATTTAATAATTATTTGGCGATAAATTCTATTTATCCTAAAGTTTGATTAATTGAATATTCTCAATATTTAATTAATTAGATTTAATTCTGCCACTTAATTGTTTAATTGAAGTTAATTATATTTATTCCTAAATTGTATTATTTAATTTTGACAATAAATCCAAAATCTTATGAATAATTGATTAAATTCTTATTTAATTAATTAAAGCAAGTTGTCAATTTTTAATAATATTGTTTTTGAATAAAAGTTTGAAAAATGATTGTTTAACCCATAAATCAATTGTTTTATTTTTCAAAATCAATTAAGTTAGAAATAAATCACTTTATTATTAAATTAATTCATAAATAAAACATGCACAATCACAAAAGCAGACAACTATCAATTATCAATTAAAGCTAAACTCTATTTTGAATTAAACTTTGCTTTTGCATGTTTTTGTGAGTTAATTATCCTTTATTTAAAAATAACTCAAAAATCAACTTGAGTTATTTGAGTGATTTATGGCTTTTTTTCATGCACCTCCAAAGCCTTGAATTTCTATAAATTAAGGTTTCAGCTCATCCCAAATCATCTCATATTTTTGTATCCTCATGCTGTCAAATTGGAGACTGAAGAATCATCTTTGCGAATCCAAGCTATTGTGAGATCATTCTTGTTTTTGAGTATTGCATATCATTTAGAATTCATCTTAGATCAATTCATTGCATATCAATTTCATCTTAGATTCTAGATTTATATCAGTTTTCATCATATCATTGCATAGAAAAAAAGAAAAAAGATTAATTACATTCATTACTTCATCTACATCTTGCATTCAAATCCTTCATTTAGGTGTCGTCAAGGTCACTGATCTCGATAACAATCTAAGAACATCATACTCGCACCTATTAGAAGGCAGTAAATCACCTGGTTAGTTTAGCTTTCATTTATTGCATGATTTCAATTTTAAGCTAACCTCTAATGTTTTACTGAAGTGTTGTGTCTATAGAACATGTACAATTTTCACACACACATTTTTGGTGCCCACCGTGCATGGGGTACCTTCTGTTAGAATGTCATGCCATTTGGGCTTAAAAATGCTGGTGCTACATATCAAAGAGCAATGACATCTATTTTCCATGACATGATGCATCGAACTATGGAAGATTATGTTGATGATACTTTAGCAAAATCTATGATTAGAATTGAACATCTAAAGGACTTGAGCATGATCTTAGACAGAATGGAAAAGTTTAGTCTCCGACTAAATCCTAAGAAGTGTGCTTTTGGTGTCACTTCTGGAAAGCGCTTAGGATACATAGTTTCAAAGAAGGGCATTGAGGTTGATCCAGCTAAAGTAAAGGCTATAATAGAGATGCAACATCCCAAGAATATTAGTCAAATGAGAACCTTACAAGGGAGAGTACAATCTATCAAAAGATTTATATCACAGCTTGCTGATATATCACAACCTTTTACAAAAATATTACATAAAGGTGTGACCTTTGCATGTAATGAAGAATGTGAAAAGAACTTTGACCATATCAAGAAGTATCTATCAAATCCACCTATCTTGATGCCTCCTATTCATGGGAAGCCTTTGATCTTATATGTCTCCGCTATAGATACATCACTGGGGGCATTGCTAGCACAACATGATGAGAACAAAAAGGAAAAAGCTATATACTATATCAGTAGGACATTTGTTGCATATGAGAAGAACTATTCAATGATTGAGAAAGCTTGTCTAGCTGTGATCTTTGCATCATAGAAACTAAGACATTATATGTTAGCTCATACCACACAATTGGTAGCTAAAATTGATCCACTCAAGTACCTACTAAGCAAAGCTGCCCTCACAGGTAGATTAGCTAAATGGGTTATGCTCTTAAGTGAATTTGATATTGACTATGTGGAAAGAAAATATATAAAAGGATAGGTTATTGCCGATCAATTAGCAGATGCACCTATGATTGATGATACACTAATGCAAATGGAATTTCCAAATTCCTCTATCATGACTCTTTCTTCTAGAGAATGGCAATTATTCTTTGATGGCTCCTACACACATAATGGATCTAGAGTAGGCATATTGTTCATAACTCCTCAAGGATACTCAATTCCAAAAGCATTCAGGTTAAAGTTCCCTTGCACAAATAATATTGTAGAATATGAAGCCCTTTTGAATGGCATGAGACTAGCAACTGAGTGAGTGACAAAGCTACACATTCATGGAGACTCTCAACTTGTTATCCATCAAGTCAATGATGTGTACCAAACTAAAGATGAAAAGCTCATTCCTTACAAGAGAATGGTAGATGATCTTAAGAAATATTTCATATCTATAACATTTGAGCAAATTCCCAGAACGGAGAACAAGGCTACCGACGCAATGGCAACACTATCTACTTTATTACAGCAGCCTAAACATGAGCTATGCTACGAGTTCCTGGTGGAAGCACTATCTTATCCTACATATGACTCCCCTGAAACCCACATGATCTACACTATTGTTGGTCATGATTCATCCAGATACAAAAACCTATTTTCCTATCTCCAAGACCAAATCATTCCTGATACCTTCAACCACCATGAAAAGAGATACCTTATCTGTAATGCCTCTCGATATGTCATCATTGGTCATGATCTGTACAAATGAGATCTAGATGGTACACTACTTAGATGTTTAGAACCGGAAGAGTCTCAACGTGCATTAGAGGAAGTCCATGATGGTATTTGTGGGTCACACTTGAACGGTTTAACACTAGCTTGAAAACTTATTAGGGCTGGGTACTATTGGCTTGAAATAGAGAAAGAGTCTATCAAGTTTGCTAAGAACTATCAAAAATGCCAAGTGCATGGAAACTTAATTCATTCTCCAGGGAGAGATCTAATTCCCTTTACTACACAATGGCCTTTTCACCAATGGGCCTTTGATCTTATAGGAGCTATACATCCTCATTCTTCTAATGGACATACCCATATAATCATAGCTACAAATTATATTACAAAATGGGTAGAAGCAGTCCCTTTGACACAAGCAACTGGAAAGAAAATATATATGTTCATATTGAACTATATCATATGCAGATATGGGATACCTCATTCCATAATCATAGATAACGGTGGACAATTCAAGAATAAAAACCTAGATGATCTATGTGCCAAATTCAAAATCACACAACATTGGTCTTCTATCTACTATCCCCAAGGGAATTGACAAGCAGAGGCATCTAATAAGAATCTATTGAAAATCTTGTATCGAACAGTTAATAAAATAGGAAGAGACTGACATCTCATGATCAATCCAGCTCTCTGGGCCTACAGAACAAGTATCAGAACACCTACTGGGGCTACACCTTTCGCTTTAGTTTATGGGTCTGAAGCAGTACTACCTATTGAGGTTGAAATCCCATCATTAAGAATCAGAATGCATGGTCTACTAACTAATGATGACTATAGAGTGTCTAGGTTGCAAGAACTTGAACTACTAGATGAGTGCAGACAAGCAGCGTATGATCATCTCAGAGTATATCATAAGAGAATGTCTAGAGGTTACAACAAGAAAGTCAGACACAGATAATTTCAGGTTGGTGATCTAGTCTTGAGAGAAAATCCTAAAAATCAATGACATCAAGAACGCAATGGGAAGTTTGAACCCAACTGCCTGGGTCCTTTTGTAATCATTGCTACTTTTGGCTCTAGTTCCTATCAACTCTCAACGACTGAAGGAGAATAGCTCCGAGAACCAATCAACATTCTCCATCTGAAGAAATTCTATGCCTAAGGCATTTAGTCTATGGTAAAATGTCCTAAAAAAATCTTAAAAATTGGAAATAGTCCTGAAAAAATGAACATCTTGGTGAAAACCTAGCAATAGGCACCTTGATGATTCACAAAAAAAGTAAAAAATATCAAAAATTGAAAAAATGAAAAATACAAAAAAATGAAAAAAAAAAAAGTGCCTTGGTGAAAACTTGGAAACAGGTGCCTTGGTAGCAAAAATATAATCTTTGCCAAGATGGTGAAAACCCGACAAATGAGTGCCACTTGTTTCAAAACGTTCCATCTATCAGTGCAATCTTGGTCTTTCCTAGCTTTCAGTCTTGCTTTAGTTTGTACATATCTCTCATTTTGTTTCTGCATTTCTAGTTTTCAATGTCATATCCTATGGCCTCCAATGTATCTTAGACGTATCATATCTAGTCAGAGTCCTTTGAAGCTTCATGTGAGTGAGTGAGTCAGTCTTGTCTCCAGAAAGTATTTTGCATCTACAACAATGCAATCAAACATCAAACACAAACTAAAAACAATCTATGCTTTTACATGCTTTTATCTCCTTGTATGCTTACTGATTTGCATTGAGATTTTTGCATATTATGTCCCTTCGAGCTCTTCGATGATGTCCTTTATAGGATTTAGAGAGTAATGACTGGGGGCATAATCTTTTCTTTGTTTTCTTCTTGTATGTGAAAATCTAACAACTTTGGAAATTCTGGATTGAAATGGTGTCCGACTGTAAGAGCCTCTATCTCAAATTGGATGGCCATGCGTACCTCGACCATTGATACCCAAAAAATTCAAGGAAGTTTGATCTAACTATTGTCTTTTTTGAGTGAGTTCTTTCTCCTATTGTGAAATGCGATCTTACCTAAAGATGTGAACGATAAAGGGTCACTACGGGTAATTCACATTGGATTTTGAATGATCTCTTGACTGTTTGATGTGTTTGTAATGCAAGGTGTATTCATGTCATCACGACATTTATGTTCTATTGCTTATACAAATTGCTATATCAAAATGGACATGATATTCAGGTCATCCTGGCGCTTATGCCTTGGTGCTTATATCTAATCTGACATTCTGAAAATAAAATCAATATTCATATATCCATGGTTTCCTAATCAGTGGGTGTTGTATTGATTCTTGCGCATACAAATCAAAATTCATATGTCTATGGTTTCATAACTAGTGGGCATTGTATTGATTTATCCGGTTACCTAAAAGTTCAATGATGATAACAAATCGACATATGATCAGTGATTAGGTCCTAGGTCCTAGGCTTTCTTTGCATTTTGCATGTCTGCATGATCTCACAAATGGTTAAATGAACTTCAATGCTTAAACGATTCTTCAATCGCATCTTCAAATCTAACAAGAGCTGAAACCTAACACAAAGGTTCCTCCAACGAAACAGTAAGTAGAATCCATTTTCAGGATCAAAATCAAAATCTAAGATCATTCATATTATTAACTACTTGCATAATCGACCTTCAATCATCACAGAAATCTAGTATTCAACTTAACTGATTATCTTATATCAAACTATCAAAATTTCAACTTGGTCAACTATGGTCAACTCATGGTTAAACCTAGTCAAACTTGGTCTTCTGGACCTCCAAATGATGCATAATGCATTCTTGAACGTGTTTAACCACTTCTCAAATCAATTAACATGCTTCTAAACTATATAACACTGACTTTTCTTGTCAGATTTCAATTTTAATCCCGAAGGGGGCATGGTATTGCACATCATTCAAAGTCTATAATCTAAATCTGGAAATCATATCTTTCATCAGTAATCAAGACAACAACCACGTCTAGTTGCTGATTCATCAAAAGTCCTCATCGCTTGGGGCAAATCAATCATCACTCGGGGCATATCAGATTCATCGAGATCCATAACAATCTAATATTTTCTTAATCTTGTAAACTGTATCAGCTTTTCGTAACCATCGGTTCATTAGTGTTATTTCTTTGGTTCTTCGATAACTGAAGGGTTCAGATGTGATACCTATGTGATTCTTCTAAGGACAATCGAGTCTGGAATCAGTCACTCACTTCTTCGCAATCATAAGGTTCAGAATCAGCCATTTTGACGCTTTTGTTTCATTGGTTCATCGTTGCTATAGTGAACATTATCTTTGGTCATTCAAGACCTAATATCATCATATCTTTCATATCAGTTTCGTACCTTTATCGTACACAAACTATCTTTGAACCACTGCACTTTGCACAACAATTCAAAGAGGGGCAAAATGTAATACCCCAAAAATGGGCTATAGGTTCATTAACCTCTATATCGACACATCGAACAAAATCGACATCGAAGTCCTAACCTAAGGCACATCTGAACATCATCGAATCCTAATTGATTATCTCAAATTCTGCATCGGGGAATATTTCTAGCAATATTCCTAATTATCATAATTATCTTTAATTTAATAATTATTTGGCAATAAATCCTATTTATCCTAAAGTTTGATTAATTGAATATTCTCAATATTTAATTAATTAGATTTAATTCTGCCACTTAATTGTTTAATTGAAGTTAATTATATTTATTCCTAAATTGTATTATTTAATTTTGACAATAAATCCAAAATCCTATGAATAATTGATTAATTCTTATTTAATTAATTAAAGCAAGTTGTCAATTTTTAATAATATTGTTTTTGAATAAAAGTTTGAAAAATGATTGATTAACCCATAAATCAATTGTTTATTTTTCAAAATCAGTTAAGTTGGAAATAAATCACTTTATTATTAAATTAATTCATAAATAAAACATGCACAATCACAAAAGTAGACAACTATCAATTATCAATTAAAGCTAAACTCTATTTTGAATTAGACTTTGCTTTTGCATGTTTTTATGAGTTAATTATCCTTTATTTAAAAATAACTCAAAAATCAACTTGAGTTATTTGAGTGATTTATGACTTTTTTCATGCACCTCCAAAGCCCTGGATTTCTATAAATTAAGGCTTCAGCTCATCCCAAATCATCTCATATTTTTGTATCCTCATGCTGTCAAATTGGAGACTGAAGAATCATCTTTGCGAATCCAAGCTATTGTGAGATCATTCTTGTTTTTGAGTATTGCATATCATTTAGAATTCATCGTAGATCAATTCATTGCATATCAATTTCATCTTAGATTCTAGATTTATATCAGTTTTCATCATATCATTGCATAGAAAATAAAAATAAAAAATAGATTAATTGCATTCATTACTTCATCTACATCTTGCATTCAAATCCTTCATTTAGGTGTTTTCAAGGTCACTGATCTCGATAACAATCTGAGAATGTTCATCATACTCACACCTATTAGAAGGCATTAAATCACTTGGTTAGTTTAGCTTTTATTTATTGCATGATTTCAATTTTAAGCTAACCTCTAATGTTTTACTGAAGTGTTGTGTCTACAGAACAGGTACAATTTTCACACACAGACATTCAACTCAGAAGTCAAATACAATTGGCTGACTGGTACTTAATGGAAGAGTACACCGTGTTAAGGTTTTACGGTTCAGTGGTACAACCCTACAAACTTCCATTACATGTAACAAAGAGGGTATTTGCATTGGAATATGTACAAAAGATGGAGAGCACAGATGTACTCTTTAATGGTCAGCAAAAAAAATGATATTTCCTTCCTTGCCTTTCTCATTTGGAGGGTTCACATTTGAGAGAAGAGGATTCAAAGTGGCACAAACCTTTTTTTCAATTTTTCGCTTTGATGTTCAGTCACTGGCAGTATGATCCACTCAACATAATTGGAACAAAGCTTAGAGAGAATGGGAACTCTGCAAGCAAATGTCAACATGAAAGTATGCCATTGATAGAAAAATTTAAAAACATGGAGTCATGGGACGAGGTTAAAAAAGAGATGGAGAAATATGCTGCTGAAAATAATATTTCAATACAAGAATTGTCATTAGAAATTATGGCATTGCACAAACAGAAAGGAAAATTGTAGGCCATGACATCGTATAATTTCTACCAGAAAGTTACTCAACCATCTACAAAATCTATTCCAAAAGACCTAATGAATGATAATTGGACTCGAACCAAAATTCATGATTTTTGGGAAATGAGGAAGAATCTCGGCGAGCCAAAGACCTCTGCAGATCTGTATGAGGTGGAAGAGGATAAAATGTTTAGAGAATTGTGGAATAAGGAGCATCCAGCTAAAGCATATCACATCGATGATGATAGTCCAAATAATGAGTATGAGTAGGATTCTGTGAATCCCACATCCACTAATGTATATTCAATTAGTAGAGGAGTTGATGTGTCCACAAAAGATCAATATACCAAAGGGGCATATATTATTGAAAAAATGGGCTACTTGGGTTTTGGTGGTCTGGGTCCCAGTGGACAAGGGCCTTGGTCTACACCTGATCCACTAGCTCCACCAAAAAATGGTGAGAAACTAGGCCTTGGGCTTGGAGTTCAATCATCATATTCATCAACAAAAAATACTACTAAGTCAATTTCATTTGTTCCACCTTCAAATCCAGTTCCAACTTTAAATCTAGTTCTATATGTTCCAAGCACTCAGATTCAATCTGAATCAATTGCCACTCCCACAGCAGTGGATATCATGGGTACAACTACAAATAGTGGTCCGAAAAGGACATTATAGGTGGACATGAAAACAATGGTTCCCAAAGATCAAGGCAATGTAAAGAAGAAAAAGGTTATGACAAGTAGTAGTACAACAATGGCAATGGTGCCTGTGAGTCCAACAATTTCCCAACCTTCAAGACAAAACCCTCAGAACAGTCTAAAAACTCCACTTGTAATGGGTCAGGGTGTTGGTAATCCACATGGTGGAATTATGAGAACCACATGCAACATAGGTGGAAGCTCGTACATCAGTGCAAGTGCTATTTCACTATTCAAACATTCAATTGTGTCAGAAAACCCTGATTTTTGTTACAATGATTTTGTAACTAACTATGAACAATGAAAAAATAGGAATAGACAAAATAGTAAGACATTGAAGATGGAAGCAATTGCTGCAGCTCATGATGCAAAACCTGCATCCAACAGGTTATTTCCCACATATGACCCAAAGAAAGATATGATGGAATTCATGGTTGTTATGCCCCCACCTAGAGATAACAATCCACCAGAGAGTCAGTTAGATCCATCTCAATTTTAAGTTAGCACCCTCCAAATGGATTTATCCAAAATTAAAAATGTCGACAAGATAAATGTGTTGAAAATGACCAACCAAGTGGTCTACAGTTCAGTGATGAAGTTGGAGAGAGAGAAAGGAAAGCTTCATGGCACAATAGATAAGTTAAAGACAAACCTGGCAAATGAAAAGACAAAGGAGAAAGCAACAGAAAATAGGTGCAAAGAATTAGAGAGAAGGATAAAAAATTCATCATCTAAAGAAGCAATTCAACAACAAGAACATATGGACGCATAACTGAAAACTCTGAGGGAAAAATTGGAATAGAGCGAAAAAAAACTTGAGGATGAAAAAGCCTCTTCATTAAGTATATACAAAAGCATGGAGAATTTGGGATAGACAATCAATAACTTAAAGAAAGAATTGGAGAATGAGAGGGTAAAAACAAAACAGTGGGAAGAGAAAGAAGAGAAAATAAAACAACATAGTGAACACCAGTTCTCAGAAATGAGAGAAGACCTAAAGAAGGTATAGATACAATTAAAATTTATGAAAACAACTTGAAGGACCATGTAAAATATATAGTCAAGCAAATAAAAAAATTCTTCTGGGGGAAAATAAAGGTGTTTGCTAATAGGTTGTGTGATTTGATTTGAACTGAATGAAAGTCTTACAGATGTTTTTGGGAAGCTGAAATAGCACATTGAGAAGAACAATTTTTTTTTGTCAGAGATAGAAAACTGTAAAGCAGATTTTGCAAGAAATCAATACAACTAGTGACAGGCATTTGACAAGCAAGGGAATTCAGGACCGCGTTGGTACAACAATAAAGGCGAACTCTGCCTTTCAAAAATGTTAGAAACTAACAGAAGCAGACAAAACTCTTGCCTTATTCGGGCCAAAGCTCGCCAAGATGAATAGCAACCAAATTGATAACTCTTGGTTTGCTGAGTCCTGGTCCTGATTACTCATCAAGGAATTTCGTTGGAAGAGAAGCTTACAAAAAAAATTTGGAGGACACAATGACGTCTGATTTAGGCAAGCTTCTTCATGACAGAACTCATGAAGGCATTGCAAACTGCATCAAAACATTGACAAATTTGAATGCAGTATTGGAAGGAACATTTCTTTCAACTCACTCTTCCAAGTATGGATGGCTGATGAGGTTGCAGGTCATTTACTATAACATCATAAATTTTGCCCTTCTAATCGACGAAGAATGGAGCATACTAAAGAAACTGACAGAATCATCTTAATCTCATCAATCATAGTATGTGAAAGTACTTTCAGTTTCAATCATCTCTATATCTTTAGTATATATCTTTGATATTATCCTAAATACTAGAATTGAGTTTAAAGTAACAAGTTTGAACTTTGTTTTTTGAACAGGATGAATGTTGCATATGCTATTGCCAATGCTAATTTATTAAACCGGTCTGTCAAATGCAAAAATGTACAGTTGTAGAGATGTTGTAGACTTGTAGTTGTCTTACTGATTTAGATTTTGAGACTTCACATTAGGCAAATCGACCTGAAGCTGTTGTTGCTCCCTTGTTTCTATAAAAGGGAATTTAGGGTCATTGGCTTAGGGTAATGAAATTGAAATTGGGCAATGTGCCAAATTGCCAATGGGTATTGAGTCATTGACTTTTGTAAACAGAATCACAGAGTTGTGTTCTTACTAATATTAATGAATGAATTGTTACATTGTATCATATTTGTAATTAAACTAGCAGTCGCATGCTTTTGTGCATGCAACGAGAGCTAATAGGAGTTATTAAGAAAAAAAATGTTTATCTTTCAAGAAAAGGAAAAACAATATGAAAATAAGAAAATTTTATTTAAATTAAATATATAATAATTATAAAGATGTTTATTATTATATTAAAATAGTTAATTAGAAAAAAAATATTGTTTTCAAATAGTTTTTATAAATAAAAGTAATTGAATATTGTGTATTATATATATTAAAAAAATAATATCTAAAAAATATAATGAAAAGAGGAAAGTTATTGCAATCAAATGGAAAAGATAAAACAAAAGAAATATTAAAAACAAGGTAACTTACTATTTTAAATATTTTTTTTGCTAATTTCCAACTAAAAAAGAGGGAAGACCCATAACCCCAAAAAATAAACTATTTGGGAAGAGGGCTGACAACTTTCCGAGAGGAAAAATACATTTCTGGGAGCAAAGCTCCCACATAAAGCCTATCGTTTTAATTAATGAGAATCAATATTTCTAAGAATTGTAACATGTGAATTGCAATTTTCTATGTTGTAAAAAAAAATAATGAAAAATCTACAAGAATTATACCATATGAGCTGAATAATGCAAATGAAAACCATTATTAATTGTGGAATTGAATCTTGATGACATTATCAACCACATTCATGTTTTTGACATTGGAATATGATATTATGCATGATTGATGATGAGATACAGAAAATGATAGCAAACTATAGGAAAATGTTTAATAAATACCTAGGACCTGCTACTTCTACAACAGTTCAAGCTGCCACATCATATCATTATTGGGATCCTCAGATTCATCCTCATCAACTAATTCATAGCTTCAAGTTGGTTCTTCGAGATGTTTTCTTCACTTTGCATACCTCTGCTTAACTGATGTTCACAGCTAGCAGTACCAGTACCAGTACCAGTACATGAGTCAATGACATCATTGTCTCTAGCACTCCCACTTTGGTTTGAAATGTTGCCCAACCCTCTTCTCTGACATTTCTTCCTCCACAATTTCAGTACCCTTTCGTAAGAAAAATTATTGACTTCATATCTAGATGTATAGAGCCTCAAGCAATTTTCCAAATTCTTGTCTAGTTTGTTTCTTAGCTTTGACTTTAGGAATCCCAAAGCACTGAAAACTCTCTCATCCAATGTGGTCAAGACTCAACAGTCTGAACTTTCTCTATCAATCAATTGAACCGAACCAAATCGTGTACAATAACACTGATCTATGAATGTATTTAAATACTAATCTTTTTTTGGCGAATTCGGCGGGAGGTATTAGGTCTACAAATATTTGGTGAAGCCCGTGTAATTATAACACGTCTTGTGTTATTTCTAAGGCAATTATGGGTCATCCAATACCTTGGTATGATTAATAAAGTTGGCGAAAATGCATCGGTCTGAGACAGGCGCCTGTAAAATGCCAGGCGAATTTGGGGCCACCTAAAAATATATATATAAAACTATTGGCGAATATAGGCCATCCATTTGGGGCCGCTTTGAAATGATAGGCGGATTTTTAAAATATATATTGGCGATAATGTGAAAGAAATGGACAAAATTAAATAAACCGATTGACGATGATCCCGGGCATTGGACCCAATTTTAATAAATGTGGGGCGATAGGGTCGATCCCATATGGGCAATATATTTGTCAAATCGCTAGTTTTTGACAAGCGACATTCACCAAATGGTGAATAATTGCCACTAAAGTTTTCCCTAATTCCAGATGGTGCAATCAGAGGCCTTTCTTGGTTGCATTCTTGAGATCCTGTTATGAGACTTATTTCTATAAAAGACCTACGGGCACATTGTAAAAGGATACTTTGGAGAGTTCAATTAGAGATAGAATTTATTTTCTAGGAGTTTGTTTTTTGGTTCATTGTATAGCACAACACTGTAAAACAGTTGTATTTACATTCTTTTGACCCTATCCTTGTAATTTCTACATGATCAATAGAAAAAATATACCAGACTATGCTTAGTGTTACTTTTACTATATATTTATTTCTGTTTTGTAGTTGGTTTTAAGGTTTCGTGTCATTTCTGAACAAATATAGCTATCATCTGTTTCTTTCAGGCTCTTATAATCCATTATTGATTTGCAAGTTATTGGACCATGTCTTGGTACTCTTTCAATGCTTGTAGTTTAGGACTATACCATGTCATTCTGGTGAACAAAATGCTCAGAGATTAGTTGTTTTAGTGTTACAATAGGAATGTCTCCCCGCGAGCCTTAACAAGTGCTTCTCACAGGTAGATATGAATGTTTTGGCCTATGTCTAGGATCTTGACATCATGTTCTCTTCCCAATAATGAATATTTTGTGGTGTTTTGTTCTCATTTATGGGGTTTGATGCTTTTATTGTTCCTAACGGGAGATTGAAGGGTTTCAAAATATTTAGTTCTCATACTTGATTTTCTTAGGTAGAAGTGGTAAAATCACCTAATCCAAGGGATGAGGTGTCACCGGCTGTTGTGTTTGTTCCTTCATTGTCTTATGTTGATCTTCTCCACATTTGACTCATCTGCCTTCTGATTCCATCAATAGTATTCTCATTTATATCAACATTCGGTTCTGGTGCTTAGTCTCTACAATCTTTACTTAAGTGACCGACCTTGTGACAGTGCAGACATGCCATTCCAGAATTTGTCCAATTTCTAGATTTGTCTCTCTAGTGTAGTCTCATACAATTTGCAACAATATGACCATATCTTCCACATATTGCACCATTAACCCAAATGTTGTAATCCCAAGTGTAAAAGTTACCTTGTCTTCTTGGTTGATAGGTATTGTTTTGTCTTTTTGGTTTCTAAACTTATTTCACCCGTGCCCTACATTCTTGTGATATATGACCATGCTTGTTGCAAGTATGACAATGCTTTTCCATGTAGTGCCTCTTAGGTGACTTGTTCATCTTTGATCTATATTCATATGTATGATGTCCATACTTGTTGCAATTGTAACAATAACCATTAAATTTAGGAATAGTGTTAGGAGTACCTTGAGCTTTACTTTTGCAAACATTTGCTGTGTGACCTAGTTTTTCATAGTGATAGCATTAGAGCTTCTTTGGTCTGGGATTTGCATAGGCATTCTTTTTCTCTGCTTGATTTGATGACTCTCCTTGCTCGGTATAGCCTAATCCAGTGGTGTTGTCCAGTCTTCTCTGACTCATTAAGAATTCATCCATCCTTTTGGTACTTTCCTTAGTTTTCTTTATCATTTCATTGTGTTGTTGTTGCATCTTCACCTCATTTTTCAGTCTTCCATTCTCTTCTCTTAATTCACCAATGTCTTCGAATTTTCTAGCAAGCTCATTGTTCCTCTGGTTGACTTCTTGACTTATGATAACCATTTGATTGGAAATTTCAAAGTGATGCTTGGTCAGCCTTAGTATTTCAAATTCTTTCTCTTCCAACTTTTCAGTCATTTGTCTTCTATCTTCAATAGCCATGTTCCTTTCTTGTTCAACTTGTCTCGTGTTGTTCATAACTTCAATCATTCTTACCATTGGAGTTTCTTGACCAATTTGTAGTTCTTTCAGTTGTTTGGTAAGGTGTTGATTCTTTTCAGACAGATCTAAGATAGTTACTTCAGATGCATCATAGATACTTTTGGATCCTTCAGATAATTCTTCTATCTCTTCTTCCTAATACTAAGTATCATTTTGTCAAAATGCTAATTCCTTTCTTTTGTTCAATGACTCTCTTAGCTTTTCCTTGACATCCTTGAGTTGTTCCAGGAGAATCTACATCTCGAATTTTTGATTTTCAATTATCTTGTCAAGCTTATACCTTTCCATCTTTAGGGATCTTTCCTCTTTAGTGATTAAATTTCTTAAACAAGAGAACTAGCTATGATACCAATTGTTGAGATTATGGAAATGTGAGTTACTGAGAGGGTGTAATGTCCCCGATTTGGACCTTACTTGATTTGTCTTAAAATTCATAATTAGTATTTGGATTTACCTTGGGAATGGTAATTTGTAATGTTGTATACTAGGAGGATGCCAATCCCCAATAATTATAATACATCATTATATAATTTTATACTTATAATCACAAGAATTCATAATTCTTTATATAATGTATTTATTTCATATTATATATTAGTTAGTTATTTATCAATATATTTGAGTTAAATTATTTCAAATGCAAGTTTACTTCATAACAATATTACTATATTTCATAATTTATTATTTAAATTTTCATAACTTATTATTCTAAAGTTTATTTCATATTATTGTTAATATCTAATTCATACAATACTAATAAATAAATTAACTCAAAAGATATACTTACCTTCTTTATGCCTTTATTTTTAGCTTATTCAATATTTATTTCCTTTTAATATTCTCCTACATTTCCTCCTTGATCTTCTCCTATATTTTCTCCTTGATTTTCTCCTACATTTCTTTTCTTGTTTTCGTTGGAATTTGAATAATTACCTCTTCTTATTATTCTTCTCATTTTTATTTATTTCTTCTATGTATCTATCATTCGGGAGGAATGGATTTGATATCCATTATATACATTTGCATGTTGAAGGGTTGCCACCTTTAGATTTAGAGACATGCCTCTATATTTTTATTTATTTATAATAATAATAATTATTTATTATTTATTTATAATTTATTTTACTACTTTATAATTATACTTATTACTTATATTAATTCTATTGATTCAATTATTATTATAATAGTCTAGGTTTCATTATAGAATGAATTTAATAATAAATTATATTTATTTGTCTATTAACTAATTGATTGTATATTGATCAATTATATATTTGATTAATTATTATAAATTGATTAAAGAATATTGTTGATTGTTGTAATGTCCTTATACGTTTTCAAATGTATGATTATATTAAATATAGATATTATTAAAATTTATTTGTTTATTACTAATATTCATAATTATTTCAATAATATATTATTATATATTAATATTTAATAATATATTATTTTATGGAGTGATATTAATATTATTATTGAGTAATATTATTTAAGGTTAATATTCTATTAATGTTATTATTAATATTAATAATTATTAATTATTAATATTATATATAACAATTATTCATAAGGACTCATATATTTATTATTATTCGAATAATGTTCAAATCAAGTTTACTCATTTGTATCATCAATTACGGCTCATGACAGTCCGCCCCTCTCGAATTTGCTTGTCCTCAAGCAATAAACATTTTCATATTTGTTTCACCTTATATAACAAGTTGACTACTGGATCCAACTCAATTTCTACTTGTAAAATTACTTTATTTTATTCTATAAAAGAGTCACACATGAAATGCATTTGAATGCAAAATATACATATGAATGTATGAAGACACGAAGCATACACGGAGCATACACATTAATGTATGAAGACACGAAGCAGACACGATGTAGACAAATCACACACATATCCTTGATTAGTCCCTAAAATTTACAATTTGTAATGACTTAGGGTTATGGAAGTGTGTTTACAAATTTACTTCTTCATTAGGCTTTTGATTATGAACCCTGCAAAAAAATGAGCATCAATACATACATATATAAACTTCAAAGGAAACTTGAGTAATGATAAGTTAGTCCAAGCCAATCCCATACTAAGCCCAAGAGCAGAACTTTGGCCCCCTTGGCCCCGGTGGCAGGTGTTAGGCATCCACACGAGGTGGTCTACTTAGTGGATTGCTTATTTTTTTCTTATCTATTTATGCCTCATCTCTTTTTCTTTAGAAGATAACAAGGTGCTCTTAGCATCTTTCCCTTAACTAGTATTACAATAGGGTGCCCTAGCCGTTCTCCCTTATCACAAAGCAGTAGGGTGCCTTCCTAGCGGTTCTCCCTTAACTACTATTGCAATAGGGTGCCCTAGCGATTCTCCCTTGATTGCAGACTCCATAGGAAAGGTACTTGCAATAGGGTTTCTATAAGTCTTTCCCTTAACTAGTACTACAATAGGGTGCCCTAGCCGTTCTCCCTTATCACAAAGCAGTAGGGTGCCTTCCTAGCGGTTCTCCCTTAACTACTATTGCAATAGGGTGCCCTAGCGATTCTCCCTTGATTGCAGTCTCCATAGGAAAGCTACATATAGTAGGGTTTCTATACAACCTTTCCCTTAACTAGTACTACAATAAGGTGTCTTAACAGACCTCCCTTGATTGCAAACTCCATAGGAAAGTTGTAATGTAGGATGGTGGATTCATTGTGCCAAAGGACGTGTGAAACAGTCTACAAGAGGCTCCCTCATGGTTCATACCCGTTTTGGAATTCTCCACCTCAATGTGACTGGATTACTCTGCCTTTCCCTTCACAAAATACCCATGATCTTCAACATGTTACTCATCATATTAATCTCTAACTCTGAGTAATGCCTGCATCATCACACATATAAATTTATCTAAAAATAATTATTTTAACACTCAATATAATAATCATATGCATAATTCTGAAAGGAAACTTTTGTTCATTACTAAAACAATATCACCATTACTTATCTTTCTTTATGGGCACGATGTTCGGTAATAGGATTGTGACAATTTGTTCATTTCTCCATAGCTCTTCTATCCGACACATTAAGCTTTCATGGTGAATGGTATTTGTATATCTTCCTCTACCCGACAGGATGGCAAGATCATGCTCTGATACCACTTGTAATGTCCCCGATTTGGACCTTACTTGATTTGTCTTAAAATTCATAATTAGTATTTGGATTTACCTTGGGAATGGTAATTTGTAATGTTGTATACTAGGAGGATGCCAATCCCCAATAATTATAATACATCATTATATAATTTTATACTTATAATCACAAGAATTCATAATTCTTTATATAATGTATTTATTTCATATTATATATTAGTTAGTTATTTATCAATATATTTGAGTTAAATTATTTCAAATGCAAGTTTACTTCATAACAATATTACTATATTTCATAATTTATTATTTAAATTTTCATAACTTATTATTCTAAAGTTTATTTCATATTATTGTTAATATCTAATTCATACAATACTAATAAATAAATTAACTCAAAAGATATACTTACCTTCTTTATGCCTTTATTTTTAGCTTATTCAATATTTATTTCCTTTTAATATTCTCCTACATTTCCTCCTTGATCTTCTCCTATATTTTCTCCTTGATTTTCTCCTACATTTCTTTTCTTGTTTTCGTTGGAATTTGAATAATTACCTCTTCTTATTATTCTTCTCATTTTTATTTATTTCTTCTATGTATCTATCATCCGGGAGGAATGGATTTGATATCCATTATATACATTTGCATGTTGAAGGGTTGCCACCTTTAGATTTAGAGACATGCCTCTATATTTTTATTTATTTATAATAATAATAATAATTTATTATTTATTTATAATTTATTTTACTACTTTATAATTATACTTATTACTTATATTAATTCTATTGATTCAATTATTATTATAATAGTCTAGGTTTCATTATAGAATGAATTTAATAATAAATTATATTTATTTGTCTATTAACTAATTGATTGTATATTGATCAATTATATATTTGATTAATTATTATAAATTGATTAAAGAATATTGTTGATTGTTGTAATGTCCTTATACGTTTTCAAATGTATGATTATATTAAATATAGATATTATTAAAATTTATTTGTTTATTACTAATATTCATAATTATTTCAATAATATATTATTATATATTAATATTTAATAATATATTATTTTATGGAGTGATATTAATATTATTATTGAGTAATATTATTTAAGGTTAATATTCTATTAATGTTATTATTAATATTAATAATTATTAATTATTAATATTATATATAACAATTATTCATAAGGACTCATATATTTATTATTATTCGAATAATGTTCAAATCAAGTTTACTCATTTGTATCATCAATTACGGCTCATGACAGAGGGGATGGGTGAATTAGTAACCCTAAATTTTTTTTGATCTTTATCCTTAAGATGATCTATTTCATTAGCCGAGTTTCATATTATCATTTCCATTCATTCATAACATAACTGAAATATAAAATGCTTTCTAATCTAACATGTAAACATTTATGAAACTTCATACACTTGACACATGTATTTTGGTATCGTAGAAATGCTTATTAGAAGGTAAAAAATGTGGTGGGGATGACACCCACAAAGCTTCACTACTGCAATAATAAAGTTTGCATTTTAAAAGTTACAAATTGATCACTTCTAATGATCTTACCCTGTTATGAGTAACATTTAATTAGACCTTTTAAGATCTACCTTGTTAGAGGATTTAAGCAACACGGTTAAGTGCGCTCAGTTAAGAGATTTACAAAAGATTGTTAGGTCTACTTTGTTAAAAGATTTAGTATGCCACAGTTGTTAGAAAGTAACAGTAAATTGATCTGGATGTAGCAACTTACTTTGCTGAATTTCAGATCTGCTTAGCCCTTAACTGATATCACCTTCCTATGATAGATTTGTCCTTCAAATACTATTCGGTAGCCTCTGGTCTGCTTCTAATTCAATTCCGAATACTTGTTCAAACCCTTAACATTATAACCCTGTCTGATCTTCAGATGTCTCATGTAGGTGGCTTCTTCTCATGTATGATAATACAATCTTACATCTTGACAATTCTTATATCATAAAGATTTGACCTAATTAGGTTTATAGAATCATCTTGAAAACATTAGATCTAGGATCCACATAAATGACCTAAATCAATACTGCATAGAGATCATCACCATTTAATTATTACATCTCCAATAAATCTTTACCTTGATTTAAATGTAAATTGTATTCTAGCTCGGTATAAACCGTTTGCCTTGTTTTTTGTGTCATTCCATACTTTTATGTCATTCATGTTTTACTCAGTATATACTACATTCTTGTCTCAGTAAAATTTTGATGCTCGATAATTATGAATGCTCGGTTATAACTGGCTTAGTGCATGTGCTCGGTTACCTTGTCATTCTCTACTCGGTTACTATACTTAGTGTGTTGATAAACTACTCTCTTTGCATCCTTTACTGACTATATGTGTGATACTAATGACAACTCATAATGTAACAATTGTCATGTGATACATTCTAATTCTTAGACTTAAAGATGTAGAAAATAATTTTAAATAATAGTAAATAATATTGTTATTTTTAGTTACTATGACATTTAAAAAAAAATTATTTGTTGTGATAAAATATGTTTAGATATTGAAGAACTATATTTTTACACAAAGTCTTGAATAAAATTAAAAATATTACACGATATATTATATAGAGTATAAATAGAGATTCCTAGTTTTCACCTAGTTAAAAACCTGTCAGAATTGTTTTTTAAATAAACTGATTAAAAACCTAATGATCCAGCCTAGCAACAACCATAAACTTATATTGTTTGTACACAGATTTTAACATTAAAATTTTTATAAGGAAACCACTCATGCATTTCAATAACCAAAAAGCCATAGAACGCATCAACCAGTTAGAACTGCACTTGGCAAACTTTTAGGATGAACTTTTAGTAGGCTTAAACATCTATTCTCTGACTAAAAATTTTGCATGAATCAGTTAGGATAAACTTTTGGTAAGCTTAAACTTTTATGCTATGACTAAATTTTTTTGAAAGGATAAACTTTTAGTAAGCTTAAGCTTATGCCAATTAAAAGGATAATGGGTTTTCAGGGATCAGTAAAAAATTTTGAAGTCTTGAAAATCAATGTCCTTTCCATAGTGGCTGGCTTGAAGCAGAAGATTGCAGTACCTACAGATTGGAAGGGTGGATTTAATGCTACTAGCAATGAAATTGCTGGTAATTCTGCTTGCTTGACTGATGATCATGCAGTTTCAAAAGACCTTCAAGTTTTGCTTATGAAAATTAAGATGAACACGTGACAGTGAGGGAGAATACAAAAGACCTGCTGATTTACTGGTGATCTTGATCTTGATGCAAGATCTCACAAGCGCCTGTAATCTGATTTGTTGAGGAGATCTAGCAACGAAAACTATTAAACAAAGCCAAAATCTGTTTTAGGGCATAACACACTTTCTACTGACCGAAAAAAATTCTGTTGAACTTTCTGGCATGGGAATGTCTTGATTCCAGGTAAATGTCCACAATAATAGTAACATGGAATTTACATCTATTTTACTTAGTCTTCACAACTTCGCATCAATCCCATCATATAGTGAAAACAAAATTATTTAGAAAACAGAAATAACAGAACAAATAATCATTGAAACTAACCAAATAGCCCAAAATCAAAGCCCCAAATGTTTGCAAGTCACAATGTTTTGTCTGGACTACTGGAAGGGATTTTAATAAACCAAATAAAAATGGATAATGCTGATTCGTAATGGATTATATTGGAAAAAAGGCATCGCTTTTCTGCATGAATACACTAAAATAAGAAGCATAGCATCGTCATTGTTTGAGTAATCTTTTAAAAAAAATATATTAAAGCTATCAGATTTTTACAATTTATTTGAATTGTGATATAAATTTTCAATTTGATTGTGTAAGATTTTTTATCATCAACTTTTCAGATCACACTACATGATTTATCATCCAGATGCAAGAGAACATCAAAATTGATTGTGTAATCTAAAACGTTAATCATAAAAAATCTTACACAATCAAATTCAAAAATTATATTATAAAAAAAAATTACCATTATTACAATCAATCTATGAAAACTTAAAAAGAACAATGAAAAAAAATAGATTTTTTTATTTATTCTCATATCCAATCGGAAAAAATCCTTATCAAAGATCAAAGAACAGAAACCTAATCTATACGAAGCCAAACAATATATTAGAAAAATTATTTTATATATTTTGTTAAAAATTTAACATATGTGTGTTTTAATAAAGATCGATATTTTTCAAAATAAAAAATATCTTCAATGTAATTTGTTAAAAAAGTGCCTATAATTTTATGGCAGCAACTAATAAAATTTATTGGATTAAATTAAGCTCAAGAAAAGGCTTTACACGTACATAAACAAAAAGGAGAAGATTGATTTAGCAAATGGTCAAAAAGGATATTGCCCTTTTCAAAGGATGCAACGTTATCTTCAGGCCCTTTCATTTCATACAACGGCTAGAAATCTCTAAAGCAAAATCAATATAATTCTTAAAAATCTCTGAAGTAAAATCCATCTAGTTCTTAACTTCTTATAGATCTCTGAAGCAAAATTCATATAATTTCAAAAATCTCTGAATCAAAATCCACAAAATTCTTAAAAATCTCTGAAGCAAAATCCATATAATTCTTATCAATCTGTGAAAAAAGCCATACAATTCTTCATAAAATTCAGAATCAATCTGATTTCTTGACAGCCATCCTAGTCATGGAAAACAGAGTGGTTAACGAAATAAACTGTTCCCTAAATCTACTAAAGCAAACCTCATTCTACAGAAAAATGTTGGACATTCTTGCGGAACGTGAATTCAGAGCCCAAATACAATGGTTGAAAAGCATGCAAGAAAATGGAGGAATAGAAATGGTGATCTATGAGATTGGAAGCATGGAAAACAGCGAGGAATCCCGTATGCAGTTTGCCCTGGCCCTTCTCTTAAAAAACGAATCAGACCTTGTACAAGACATAACAATCTACGATCAAAACCTCTCTGAGTCTGAACTTGAAGCCATAAATCATTTCCAATGCCAAAGCCATTCAAACACCACAGTAAACAAAGTGGAAAGACCCACTCTGTTCTTCATAAGTGGCTGCAAATTTTATCTCTGGAACAACATTCTGGAGGCCAATAGAATGCCAGAGGAATTGAACAGGATTGTTATCTTAGGCAATCCACTTAAACAATGGGTTCCCCTTTTGCCCAGGAATTTTGGGGAGATCAAATATCCTTTAACAATCATGGAAAACAACGAAGTCAAAGTTCAAGAATTCGAAATATGGCTGGACAAGGGGGAGAATTTTGACCTCGGTCTTCCACAGTGGTGGAGATTTCATTTTGGCAGCGCCGCCATCAACCCGCATCAAATTGCTCTCCGCCAAGTTTGCTACAATCTGACATGGCATTTCTTCAAAGTTCTACCTGATGAAGAACATATTGACCATTTTCTAAAATTTAGGAAAAGGAAGGTCCAAAGGTCGATTCCTACCCGTCGTATTCGCAAGGAGGTCCAAAGTTCTAATCGTACCCGTCATATTGACCATTTACTAAAATCTAGGAAAAGGAAGGTCCAAAGTTCGAATCTTACCCCTAATATTGACAAACTCCCCTGTTCTTCATCAGCCCTAGATCTGGCAGAGCCCACGGCCGACGAGATCAGAATCCGCGAGTCCATCAAGGCCTCCATGAGCCGGCTGGAGGCCTCGGAATTTTACAAGAAAATCACAGAAACAATAAAAAGCCCTAAATTTGTTCAACATTTTGAAAGACTGAAGAGTACACAGCAACAATTGACGGGAAATTCGAAAAATTTCACGTTACCGATAGTTTTGTACGGCATGGGGAAAATCGAGGAGTCGGAGAATCCCAGGCTTCAATTCTCGCTCGCGATTTTGCTGAAGCGGGATTTTGAGTGGGTGGAGGAATTGTCGGCTTTCGAGCCCCGTGCGAGTCCGACGGAGATCAAAGTTATGCAAGGGTTTGAGTGTAATTGGATCTCAAAAAATAGAGGAGAAGGGCAGAGTGTTGTGCAGAAGCCCACGCTTTTCTTAATGCCGAGCGTTCCGTTGTTCGTGCACAACGATCTTTATTCTGCAAATTGGGGATCTGCTGGATTGAATAAAATAATTGTTTTGGGAGATAGTTTTAAGACGACGAGCTCGGCGATCCCTCAGATGACATACATTTTCCAGGTCTTGAATCGCGATGGAATTGTGTGTGAAGTGCCTGTCAGCGGCCAGGGATCTGGTCCTCCAGATGATTGCTCTTATGCTTTCAACTATCACAGTTGGCATTTCTTCAACTCGTCTGAAGATGAAGATTCTTGTGATCAGGAGAAGATTTCAGTTTCAAATTTGGAGATTTAACTGTGATTTTTGGTCATCTGTGAAGATGAGTGGAGAATGAATCTATATTTTTTTTTTCATCTGATGATCTTGTTTAAGGCAGGGGTTAGAAATTGTTCTACCAGCTTATAAATACTTTTTAGTATTTGTTAAATATTTAATTTTAAATTTTTTATAAAAAATAATTTTGATTAAAAAAAATTTAAATTTTTTTATGCACAAATTATAGAAAATAAAGTTATTGTACTCTAGACCACACCGTTCTTAAATTTTGATGTTTAAAATTTTTAGTGATTAAAATATACAATTTCAACCAATCAAATTTCATCAATTTTTTTAATAATAATGTATTTGATATTGGATAAATTTAATAAGATAAACATATAATATAATATAATTTAGAAACCAAATATAAAATTCTTATCAATATTTATAAATGAAAAAAAATAACTATTCTAAAAAGCTAAATGTTTGGAGATCTAGAAAACATTAACATTAATAGTTTTAGTGAAAAAACTCAACCTAATACATAAGAGACACTTTAAACACTTGGAAATAGAAATAAATAAAAACTAATAAATTTATTCTATCAAGTACTTGAAACCACATTTATTTATGTTGAAGGTTTAATTTGGCCAATATTATACTTTATATTTTTATATTTTATCACTACTCATGAAAATACTTGCTTTCCCACCCTCGCATATCCACACATTTTCTAAATGGAAATGTGTTATTAGTGTTTAAGTGTATTTTTGGAATGAATTTATTTGGACCAATCTCCATCAATTAAATTTAAGTATATTTCTCATTGTGTAAAATTTTAAATAATTTCTATAGTTGACATGCACTTTTTTCGGAATATAAAAAGACAACAATTTTAATGCCACATTATATTGCATAAATTTAGCTAGTCCATAATACCCAATATTCAGCTTTATTTCAAGAAAAATTAAAATAAATAAAAGGTACCGAGTCATTAATTAAACAAGTGCCACGTAGTGGCCAAGTACTTGCCTTAATAATAATAATAATAAAATTCTTCCAAATTGTATTATGGCTATTTCATACAAATATAATTAGATTGATTAATTGATTAGGAGTTTGATATTAAGTTAATAATGATAAGTTAAAGATAAACAAATATCCATTGTTGTAGTTACTAAGTACAAGTATAATTGGTATTAATAACAATGTAATTAATATTATAGCTATTTGATACAAGTGCTGGCCAAGTACTTGCCTTTAGTTATTAATTTTAAATTTAATTTTTAATATAAATTTAATCTTAATTTTAATAAATTTATTATAATATATAAGATATTTTAATTAATTATAAAATTATATAATTATAATATTTTATATAATAATAATTGTAGTAATAAATAATTTTTTTAATTATAATTATATAGACAATTATTGAAAAAAAATGATGGCAAATTACATGTTTTCAAGGAATCACCTGGAGTGATTGAATTTGCATTTATATATACGAGGTTAGTTTGAGAGTGCATTGACTAAATTAATTATAATTTTGGTGAGTTCTTTTAGTGAGATTTGCACTTTTTAGGGGGTTTCTAATGGTTGTTGGGTGTTTGATTTATAGAAGCGTTCCAATTTATTTGGGTCTCTAGTAATTGTTAGGCGTTAGATTTATTAGTTCCTGCTGCAAGGCATAAAACTATAGGCATCGACTCAACTTAATTATTATTATTAACTAATTTTTGAACAAATCAAATAAGAGAGATTTTTTATATTTCTAAAATATTTATCTTAACTAAAAGTAAAGTTGCAGATTTTTTAACAAAACATATTCTAAAAATTTGTTTTCTCAAATTTGATTCGGAGGTTGTTAAAATATTTGAAAACATTTGAAGGTTAATATTTTTAATGACTTTCAAATTATTATTTTTTATTAAGTTTTGTTATTTATAATTTTTACACTATGCACTTATATAAGGTATAGTGGAATACTTTATTTTAATCTTATATACAATTGATTTGTTTCAATTTTATACAAATTGATTTTTTTCGTTAAATTAATTTAATCAATTTTATAATTTGAATATTCAATATGTCAGAAAAACATTATTGTGAAAAATCTCACATATTTAGTTAGATTTTCTTATTTAGTTTATATAAATATTTTTATTTATCTTTTCATTTTTATTATTAGTTTTATTTTTTGTTTGTTTAGATTGTCTTAAGCTTGTCTATTTATACAATTGTTATATATTTATTATTATTTTATTTATTTCATATTTTATTTATATACATATCTTATTTTAAATTTTGCTGAGTTGTTTTTATTTTATAATATATGTATGTGTGTGTTCATAGTGTATATTTTAATAATTGAAAGCATTGTTTACATTAACTAATTTATTTTGAAAAAAAAAGTTATTTGAAAAATATAAAAAAATATAAAAATCACCATTAAATTTTTCAAAAACAATTTTTTTTTTTCATATTTTGGCAGAATAAGCTATTCTGCAGCCTTGTTTTTAATGTCTTATAATAGTTAATATTTTCAAAGTTTGATTGTTACGGTGCATTGAATAAGGGTTCATTTGGTTGTTGGAATTAAATAATCCTGGAATTGTCAAATTCTAGTATCCAGAAAATGGTTTTTGGAATATGGTTGGAACCGTTTGGTTCACTTGGAATTCATAATGAGAAGATGTAAAATGTTGTTTCCATACAAATTTCAAAATATTATAAATCTTGCTTTACCCCCAATTCCCATTTAAGTGGAATTGGAATTGATTTTCCAATTCCACCTATTTAGATAGAAGATTCAAATGTTGGTTTTGGGGGTAAATGAGAATTAACAAATCCCTATTCCAGTTTCATGTTTTGAGCACAAGCACAAACATAAAAAATATCAATTATGGGATTTGACAATCCCAATTCCAGTCTAATTCCAACAAACAAACGGGCCCTAAGTTAATGTCTTTCAATAGTTAATATTTCTCAAGATGACTTTTCTAGTCTACATGCACTAATTCATTGTTGGTTGTTAGAAATGTATTTATAGGATTTTAATCAAAACGTTTAGAAAGTATTCAATTTGACACTACTTACCATTTTGAATTGACTTAAGATTAAGATTCAATTGTATATCTTTTCAAACATATCTATCTTTTAGGGTATGGAAGAATTGTATAAAAAGAATTCAAATGATTTATGGGTAAAAGCAGAATAAATTGTCACCCTTTTACAAAGGAAAATGCTAACAAAATCAAAGTTGTTGAACTTCAATAGTATAAAAATGACCTATATGTTTGGAATTTGAAGATGATATAAACTAATTAAATGTGATAAAATGGATTAAGTTTATGATTAATATTTTTAATAATTTTTTTGAATAATAATTGATATGTTTTTTAAATTTTTAAAGATGATTTTTCAGTTGCTGAAAAATACTGAAAATTAGGGGGTATAGTTCCCACCAAAAAATTATATGTAAATAAAAGTTTTTTCCCCTAATTTCAAAATATGTCATAGATGAAATATATAGCTAGTGCATGAAGAAATAAAAATTAGTTTGTGACCTATATTTTATCTTTTATAACAATTCAAATTCCAACTCATTGAAATCAACAGTTTTCATCTCGCAACATTATTTTCATAACAAATCTATCTCAATCAAATATATATATATATATATATATATATATATATATATATATATATATATATATATATATATATATATATATATATATATATATATATATATATATATATATATATATATATTCTTGAAGAGGACTCTCTCCTCTAGTGCACCATATATTTTTTAAATTTATTTAATATGATTTACTATTTATTTCTTTTTCTGAATCAACATCTCCTTCTGTTAAAATACCTACTTGCAATATTTTTTAATTACAATAAACTATGTATAATTAAAACACTATAAAATCTATATGAAGATATTCTTGACTCTGATATCTATAAAAGGGTATTTTTCTATTTTTAAAAAAATATCATTAAAAAGATTAGGAGTTATTAAAATGCCACTTTTCTGAAATAATTTTACATTTATGGTAATTGGACCCAAAGTGGTATAAAACATGCATTTAATAGACATTTCCAATTGGAAAAGTTAAAGCACTTATCTAACTTAGCTAGAATAAATCTAGCTAGACCATATGTTTGGACCAAAATTAATTTTTAGTTAGAAATACTAAAATTTAGTTGTACTGATAAGTTAGCCTAAAAGGTGACACCTGATTGTGATTTTACCTTTATGAATAATGACTCATGTTCTTTAGGGTTTGAAAAAATTACAAAAGAATTCCATTTGAAACTAGTTACCATTTCAAATTCATATATGATTAAAATAAAGATTTGGCTAAGTAATTTTTGAATCAAATTCATTGACTCATTCACGATTCAGACAAATTCAAATTCTTAGAATTTTGAAAAAAAAAGAAAAATTCATTTTAAAACATATTTAACATGTGAAATATTTTCAAATGTATGTATTTTTTCTTTGTAGTATGGAAAGAAAAGGGAGATTTATTTTCATTTCCATACCTACCACAAGTGAAATGTAATATTTTTTGGCTTGTCTATTTGTAGATGGCATTTCCCTTTGGCCTTTGTTCAAAGGCACTTTCACATGCAATCAGAGAAGGTGCAAAGTCAACATAACAAGAAGAGGTTGTGACCCCGTGAGGATCGGTGGAAAAATGCCAAAGTCATGTAGTTCTACTAGGCCCCCTACCTCATTTCCTTTTATTTCTTCATCCTCAAAAGCACACTCATTAAAAAGAGTGCAAAGTATCAGTATTGCAGAGTCTCGAAGGATATAGGACAACAAGCACTCATAAGGTTATGCCAGTATGCCAAGTGTCGACATGAAAAAGTTTTATACACCTCTAAGAAAGGTTTTCCCCTTTCAAGTTCTGCCATGACAACACGTGTCCTATCAGTGGTCTCATGATCTAAAGGATGGCGGGGCCCATGTCTTCAAAGTGAACAAGCTACTTTTCATCGATCAAAAAATCCAAAGGCATTTTCAAGTCACAAATGATATCATCCCCATCACGATGATGAGAGTTTTGAAAAAGGCATAGGTGGCACCCATGCCACTCACAGAAAGAGAAAGTAATGACTCAAAGATCGTCATCTCTAAACAACCATAACAGCTGCAATGATAATTCTTCCAGATGGTGCAATCAGAGGCCTTTCTTGGTTGCATTCTTGAGATCTTGTTATGAGATTTCTTTCTATAAAATACCTATGGACACATTGTAAAAGGAGACTTTGGAGATTTCAGTTAGAGCTAGAATTTATTTTCTAGGAGTTTTTTTTTGGTTCATTGTATAGCAGAACATTGTAAAATAGTTGTATTTACATTCTTCTGACCCTAGCCTTGTAATTTCTACATGATCAATAGAAGAAATATATTGGACTATTCCTAGTGTTACTTTTACTATATGTTTCTTTTTGTTTTTTAGTTGGTTTTAAGGTTTCGTGTCATATTTGAACAAATATAGCTATCATCTGTTTCTTTTAGGATCTTATAATCCATTATTGATTTGTAATTTATTGGACCGTGTCTTGTTACTCTTTTAATGCTTGTGGTCTAGGATTATACCATCCCATTATGGTGAACAAAATGCTCGGAGAATAGTTCTTTTAGTGTTACAATAGGAACGTCTCCCTATGAGCCTTAACAAGTGCTTCTCACAAGAAGATATGAATATTTTGGCTCGTGTCTAGGATCTCGACATCATTTTCTCTTCCCAAAAATGAATATTTTGTGGTGTTATGTGCTCACTTCTAGGGTTTGATACTTTTCTTGTTACTAAAGGGAGCTCGAAGGGTTTCAAAATCTCTAGTGTATCACCTGGATTTTGATTGAATCTTCCTTCCCCTTTCCAAAATTACAAAGAGAAGAGTTAGCTTCCATAAAACCCTAGAGGTCGCTTTGTAGGGCACATTCCTATCCCACTCTTGTGAAGCTTTTGAAATGCCCTCATCTAGCTGGGAGCCTAGATCTGGGATCAATAATTTTCTTGGCACGCCCAGTGAGACAAAGATTTCAAAGTTGAAGATTTGGTACATTTTTGGGTATTTAGCCTTCAAGAGGTATATTTTGACCACCTGGTGAATTTGTATCCCATAACATGACTATTTCTAATGGTGGTTAGCATATTTTCTACTTTGAGCAAACCTTCCATCTCACTTAAGAACATCATCCACAGGTCTCCTGATTTCCTTATGCTTTGAGATGGAGGGCTACTATGGATGGTAGTACTTTCCCCCTCCTTCCCATGAAAACCCAAACACCTCATCTCCCTACCAATAATATCAGGCCATGAGTGCTCAAAATTTTTCTCCATATTTCCCACTACGAAAAGTTATGAGAAGTTCTCTTCACATGCCCCTACATATGCCCACTAGGGCTTGGAAAAGGAAGGTTCAAAGGTTGAATCATATCCCTCATATTGAAAAGGAGGTCCAAAGGTTGAATCTTACCCCTAATATTGACAAACTCCCTTTTTCTTCATCATCCTTAGATCTAGTAGGGCCCACGACTGATGAGATCAAAATGCGTGAGTCCATCAAGGCCTCCATGAGCCAATTGGAGGCCTCAAACTTTTACAAGAAATTCAAAGAACTAATAAAAAGCCCTAAATTTGTTCAACATTTTGAAAGACTGAAGTGTACACAACAAAAAATGATGGGAAATTCAACAAATATCACGTTACCGATAGTTTTGTAAGGCGTGGGGAAAATCAAGGAGTCAGAGAATCCCGAGCTTTAATTCTTTCTCACAATTTTTCTAAAGCGAGATTTTGAGTGGGTGGAGGAATTGTCAGCTTTCGAACCCCTTGCGAGCTCGACAAAGATCAAAGTTATGCAAGGGTTTAGGTGTAATTGGATCTCAAAAAATAGAACAGGGCAAAGTGTTGTGTAGAAGCCCACACTTTTCTTCATGCCGAAGGTTCCGTTGTTTGTGCACAATGATATTTATTCTACAAATTGGGGATCTGTTGGATTGAATAAAATGATTGTTTCAGGTAATAGTTTTAAGATGATGACCTCCCTCAGATGACTTACATTTTCCAGGTCTTGCATTGCGATGGCAATGTGTGTGAAGTGTCTGTCAGCGGCCAGGGATCTGGTCCTCCAGATGATTGCTCTTATGCTTTCAAGTTTCACAGTTGGCATTTCTTCAACTCGTTTGAAGATTCTTGTGATCAAGAGAAGATTTCAGTTCCAAATTTGGTGTACCAGTTGTGATTTATTTTTGGTCATCTGTGAACATGAGTGGAGAATGAATCTATATTTTTTATTTTATCTGATCTTTTTTAAGGAAGGGGTCCTACTAGGGGCTTAAGTTATATTTTTTTGAGGAAGAGGGTGGTCTCATAAACATCTTCTCTTAGTGTTAGAAATTGCAATTGAAATAATTGTTGTATTGTCATTGATGTCAAACCTTAACTGGTAAGATAGTTGGTATCTAAGAAAGTACTATATTTATTGATTGATGAAAATGATTAGGGAAAGGAAGATAACAAGAGAACCTAGGGAAAGGTTGAGTTATTTGATACTTCAATGGGTACTTGATTATTTGGCACATTGATAAGATAATGTATTGTTTATCTAAGTAAGAAGAAAGACTAAAGAAGTAGGCTTAACCAAGCAAAAGTGAAGAAATCTAGTTTAAGCCAAGTGATGTTAGTGTTGACCGAGCGCTAGTATATGCCGAGTAAATTTAGTGTTGACCGAACATCAGTTTATGCCGAGTGATAGGAAATTACCGAGCAAGACAGTGTTAGCTGAGGAAGACAATTTGTAGAGATGACCGAGTTACGTAGTGATGACCAAGGAGATGAACACAGTATTGACCGAGTGTCAGTAATTTACATTTGGAGAAAGAATTTAGATTCCCAGCTGATACAGTTGAATTCTTGGGTTATGTAAATCGTGTTGACTTTATTAATTGATTGTATGGAGAATTTAATGCATGGTAAATTGTTTTATTATGTATTCAATGAGAAGTTTGAAGATGTATCTAGAAGGAAGGATGAAGAACTTAAATGTTGTAAGGATTCAATGAATCTGACCTAAACCTAAGATCTACGAAGGAGATTAAGTGGCAAAAGATGGATCTACCTAAGTGAAGAGGTATAAAGGAAAACCTAATTGTGAGGTTACAGAGTATGCTGAAGTTGTTGATGTTATTGACTGATAAGTCTAAGCAGAAGGCTGAAGGTGAAGGAGTTGATCAGAGTTGTGATTGATTGAAGTGAATTTCAAGAATATTGGTGATGGAGATGGAAATGGAACTCAGTCAGTAAACCAACATGTATGTGTGAATTGGATCTGTTACTTGCAAAGTGAGTTGTATATTTTTTAGATCAGAAACTGTTGCTACTTTCTAATCATTGTATCAGTCTAAATCCTTTAATCAAGGTTGACTTAACAGTCATTATTTAAATCCTTTAATCAAGGTGGCATTCTAATGGAATGTACTTAAACCCTTTAACTAGGTCACTTTTGACATAGTGTTTAAATCCTTTAACAGGGTCACACCTAGCAGTGTGTTTTTAAACCTTTAACAAGGTTGGCTTTTCATAGAGCTCACTTCAGAAGAGTGAAAATATCAGTAACATGTAACAAAGTGGTTTTTCCCAAATTGGGTTTCCACTATAAATCTTGGTGTTATACTTGTGTGAATGTTTTGATGTGAATGTTTCTATATTCTGCAAGTTAATTACTTTTGGACAGTGGACTGCATGTTATATGTTTTTGGTATATATACTTTAGAGATTGAGTTGTGTTGGTGATTAGATCTAAGATTGTTGAAGTGTTTAAAACTTCAATTGGTACATCTGGACCTGAGAACAACTGATTCACGCCCCCCCCCCCTCCCCTCCCCTCTATTGTTCTAAATAATATTAACAAGAAAGGGATGGGGTTAGAAATTGTCCCACCTGCTCACAAATATTTTTACTATTTGTTAAACATTTAGTTTTAAATTTTTTATATAAAAATGATTTTGGTAGAAATTCTTTTAAATCTTTTTATGCACAAAGTATAGAAAAAAAATTATTGTATTCTGAGACCACCAGCTTCCTTAAATTTTGATGTTTAAAATTTTAAGATGATGGCATATAATTTTTAATATCAAATTGATTTCATGTATGCTTTTCTCCTTTTCTTGTCTTTTTAGGGCACTTCATACTTATAATGATTATTGATGCTTCTGTATTTTGTGGGTATTGCCATTAGCATAAATATTGTTTGTAGGTTAATTTTGGAATTAGATCTTAAAAATTTGAGATTATTTAAATTAATATATATTTCATAAAATTTATATAGACATAGTTTGATGGTTAAGTTTTAGTGAAATCTTTTAGGAATGTTGTTGTTGAATGTTTACATTAGAGATGAGATCTTTTATTTGAAATTCACACATTATAAATTATATGAATACTATTTTTAATTAATTCAAACTATTTAAGGATTAGATTGTGTATAAACTTTTTCCAATGTTCTAGGTCCCTCGTTTTTAAGCCAAGAGGATTCTTACAATGGAAACAAATTTCAATGTAAACATTTAGGCTTTTTGAAAAAAAAATGATGGAAAATTACATGTTTTCATGGAATCACATGGAGTGATTAAATTTCCATTTATATGTACATGTTAGTTTGACAGCACACATTGAAAAAATTAATTGTAATTTTGGTGAGTTCTTTTAGTGAGATTTCTACACTTTTTTAGGGGGTTTCTAATGGTTGTTGGGTGTTTGATTTATAGAAGTGTTCCAATTTTTTCTGGGGTCTCTAGTAATTGTTAGGTGTTAGATTTACCCAACCTTCCTACTTGAAGCTTCATTCTTGCGTGTGTTTTTCCTTCCTCTACTCCAACTGCGACAACCTAATGTTTTATAGATTTATTTTTAATGTCTTATAATAGTTAATATTTTTAAAGTTTGATTGTTACGATGCATTAAATAAGGGTTTGTTTGATTGCTGGAATTAAATGACGTTGAAATTGTCAAATTCTAGTATTTGGCAATTTTGGAAGTTTTACATCTGGAAGATGGTTTTTGGAATATGGATAGAACCATTTGGTTCACCTGGAATTCATAATGAGAAGATGGAAAATGTTGTTTGCATGTGGATTTCAAAATATTATAATTTTTTCTTTACCCCCAATTCCCTTTTAAGTGGAATTGGAATTGATTTTCCAATTCCACCTTTTTAGATGAAAACTTCAAATGCTCGTTTTGGGGGTAAATGGGAATTAACAAATCCCTATCCTAGTTTCATGTTTTGAATACAAACATCGAAAATGTCACTTCCAGGATTTGACAACCCCAATTCTAGTCTAATTCGAACAAACAAACGAGCCATAAAATCATGTCTTTCAATAGTTAATAATTCCCAAGATGACTTTTCTAGTCTACATGCAGTAATTCATTGTTAGTTGTTAGAAATGTATTAATAGGATTTTAATCAAAACGTTTAGAAAGAATTTGATTTGAAGCTACTTACCATTTTGATTTGACTTAAGATTGAGATTCAATTGTATATGTTTTTAGTCAAAGTTCTTGATTAACACATATCTATCTTTTAGGGTTTGGAACAATTGTATAAAAAGAATTCAAATGATATATGAATAATGACTCATTCTTTAGGGTTTGAAAAAATTACAAAATAATTCCATTTGAAATTAGTTACCATTTCAAATTCATCTATAATTAAAATAAAGATTCGGCTAAGTAATTTTTGAATCAAATTCATTGACTCATTCATAATTTAGAAAAAATCAAATTCTCAGAATTTTGAAAAAAAAATAAGAAAAATTTATTTTAAACCAAATTATTATTGATCTATGATTAAAACATATTTAACATGTGAAATATGTTCAAATGTATGTATTTTTTCTTTGCAGTATGGGAAAAAAAGGGAGATTTATTTGCATTTCCATACTTGATACAAGTCAAATGCAATATTTTTTGGCGTGTCTATTTGTAGATGTCATTTCCCTTTGGCCCTTATTCTAAGGAACTTTCACAAGCAATCAGGGAAGGTGCAAAGTCAACACAACAAGTAGAGGTTGCGACCCCATGAGGATCGGGTGGCAAAATGTCAAATTCATGCAGTTTTATTAGGCCTTCCTACCTCTTCCTTCGATTTATTCATGCTCCAAAGCACGCTTGT
>BSBK01000479.1:697500-937500 GCA_027943335.1 Chamaecyparis obtusa
AAAAGATTAGAAGCACTATATGAAGGAGACAAGTATACCAAGTGTTGTGGTCCCACAACCACACTCTTCTAATGGCCCTTATGGCCTCAAGGGGGCCCCTCTTGCTTTCTACTTATCTCCCTTTTTGTTGTTTTTAGTTTTTGTCCTTAGTTTTTTAGTTTTCGGCCTTTTCGGCCTTGTCACCCTTTCACACTTTCGGATGTCCAAAAGTGCGAAGGGCCCGGTTGAGCGAGTAGCGCATCTTCAGGTCTTTCAGCTCTGAGATCATTTTTAGACCTTTTGGTGGTCGGTGACCTCGGAAGTCCGACCTCGCAAGGGAGTCGACCTTTCAGGTCTTTCGGCCCTTCGGAGGTCCAACACCCCCGCAAAGGCCGAAAGGCCAATTCGTGGGGTGCTTACGTTAGCAACCCTACATAGCCTATTAAAGGCATGTGAGGGTTTTTGAACCCTCACTTTTGCACTCGCTCCTCTGCCTCTTGCTTGCTTTTTCACTGATTATCGCCTATTCTTCACTTGGATCTTGTTTCCTTGCTGGTCATCGTCGAATTATTCATCTCCTAGGTAGGTGGTTTTTTCCTACCTCTTTTTGGCCTTAGATTAGTGTCTTTTTTGCTTTCATCCTCATTTTGTCCTAGGTTTAAGGTTTGCATCTTTTCAGCTTGTCGGCCTTGTCCTTTAGTGTCTAGGGTTTGTGTCTTTTCTTTGAGTCGACCTTTTTAGCCATAGGGATCGTCAAGGTAGTCACCTTGCATCCCTTAGTGAGTTTGTGGTCAAACTCACCGTCAGACCCACTTTTTGAGTCTGACTATAAACCCTAGTTTCGGACCTTCGGGGTCCAAAATTTTTAGAGCGCTTGCCAATCATCAAAATCCCCAAGTGCTAGATCATTTTCAGTGTTTCAGTGTTGTCGCACATCAAAACATTTCGCACCTCCAAAATGCCAAAGTAGACCTTATGCTCCTTGATTTTGGCACTTTCGACCATGTCGGCCTTTTCGCACGCCAAAGATCTTTCACTCCGTGATTCACCATTTTTGTCAAGATAGGAACCCTCCTCGGCCTTTCGGCCTTTTTGGATGTGTCAGCCTTTTCGGCCTCTGGGGTTTTCAGACCTCTGATTCACGAAAATCTCATTGAACATGGTAGAGGCCTCTTTTGGTAGTTTCATCCTTTTCATCCTTTCAGAGATGCGACAACCCCGATGGTTCGAAAGGCTAAAAAATTCCTTTTCTGACCCATTTGAGCTTGAAAATTAGCAATGTACTTTATTGTTAGGTTTTTTCCTCTCATCATGTTACTCATTCATGTATTGTCCTGTCCGTAGGTATGGCCGAGAAGGTAGTAGCATCACCATAAATGAAATATCAATTCAAAGGTTATCATCCACCGTCCAAGGTGACTGATTTGCATGTAGGGATAACTGATAAAGATATCAGGAATGTGAGTTGGAATGAGTACTTGAACAAATGTGCTCAGCCAATGGGCCATTCGGAGGACTGCACTTCATTAGTCCACTATTCTTTGGTGAATCTGGTAGCGCACCCGGTCTCCATCCAGTCGGTGGAGCTAATCAACACATTGGCCAGTAACTATGTGCTAGATGAGCACATGGTCAAGAATAGCATTGGAGAGGTGGTCCTGGATTTGAGGCCCAACAACATTGAAGATGTTTTCCATCTACCTAAAGGGGTAGATAAGTTCTTTAACTTCAATATCAACAAGGGGATGGAGTTTTACAATAAGGACACACACAGAGGGCTCACAACATCGTTAACAATGAGTACCTGATGCAGCCATTGCCTAAGAACAGGTTGGATAGAATTGACATGAGGAGAGGCTATATGAAAGAGGATATTTAGGTAGCTATAACAATGATAAGCAGGGTGTACGGGCTACCTAAGTCCCATCAACTAGAGCCTTGGATGATCTTCCTAATCTAGAAGATAAAAGAAAGGCAAGCACGATTTGATTGGGCGTCTATCCTAAGTGACCAACTGGATGAACAACTGATTCGGGTGAAGACAGACCCTCACTTCTACATGACATCCTATGTCATGTACTTACTAGTTGCTAGGGCAGTATATACGGGATTAACCAAAGTTGGAAACATCAGAGAACAAAACACATGGCCATTCACCTTGTACCCTCAATTGGTGAGGAAAGATTTCTTCACGCACAATAGCCCAGAGTTCAGAATAGTTAATGATGCCTTCACCTTTGCAATCATATGCTCCATTGAGGGTGACTATGCTAAAAGATTGTCAATAGAAGTAGTAGCTAAAGTAAAGGCCATTGGGGCTTTTTATATACAATTTCGGACATTCACATATATTCGGGTGGTAGGAAGCACCTTAGCACCCAAGAAGCTCCCAAGGTACCCTTCTGACAGGGTAGTTCTACTGGAGATAGAAAGGTAGTTATTTGATACCCATGAGCACATCAAGCATAAGAAGAAACACTACTGGGACTTTCCTATTTCCATTGGTCCCCACTGTGTACTAGACATGAAAGTCTGCAAGTCATTGATTGGAGAATGGGATGAATTCCCATTGGCAACCTACAATTTGGTGAGGCCTCAGTTTGACCCCATTGGCACCTATAGCCACATAATGGGAAGACACTATGTTCATGAGCTGCATATCAAGGACCATTGGGCCAATTGTGTAGATGATTATGAGGTAAGAGTCTATGACTATTGCTGGATGAGTTTAGAGCTGGCACAGGGTGCATTGTTGTTGAAGATTCTATAGAAGGCGACAGATGCTGACTCAGATAAGATTCTCGATTCCATATACAATATGGATAAGGTGTTCACAAGGGCCATCTTGAATGCAGAGGTGGATTGGGATGAGAATGATAGCATGGATTTCAGAGCACGACATGTGATAAAGCTAACAAAGTCTTAGATTTCTTGTCCTTTTCCAATGCAACCACTCCCCATGAAGCAACTCCCAAAGAAACCCTCTCAAGAGAAGAAGAAGGGAGAAAAGATACTAAAACCATAGTTCAAAGAGGCTGCTCCTTTGAAGCCAAAAATTGTATATCGGCACGAGTGCCGCACCGCATATGGTCTTGCCACACATTCCAAGAAAGTTAAAACTAGGATGACCAGAAGTATTGCACCGCCAGAGGCACCTTCACCTAGCAACCAAGACTCTCCAAGCTTGGTGAAGAGAACAAAATTCAAGATCATAGGACCCAAACCATTTGGAGTGACCAAGGGTCATGTATACAAGAGGAAGAGAGGCTCGATGCCCATGCAAATGGATACCTTGGTGGAGGATGATGAAGATGATTTGGATGAAGTTCCCCTCAATAGGAGGATCCGGTCTACAAGATTCTTGAAGAAAAGAAGGATAATGGATGATGATCCTAAGGACACAGAAGGGGCTACATAGTTAGAGCCAATAAATCTGGATGCCCTTGATGATGAATTCAACATCACAGATTTTGCGGGGTTGCATGGATTCAAGGAGTCTAAGCAACAAGCCCTATATATTTCACTAGTCTTTTTAGCGGCGTAGGAGAGGATCTACAATAGGGACCTTAGGGACAAAATGATGTTGAGATGACCGAGTACCAAGGAGAAACTATGGAACTACAAAAGGACTCTTCTATTGGGGTCACTTCGGAGGAAGGAGTAAGTACATAGGTACCATTGGTTTCATTTGTTCCACCTCCGCCTCTACCTCATCCTTCCACTCCTCCTGTCATTCCAGTTCAAGAGCCTCCCACTACTCCACTTTCCACTCCCATACATAATACTCTATTGCCTCAACATCCTTCTTCATCCCATGTTCCCCTCTTGACTCCACCTCCACCAGCCCATTCAACCACTCCCCTTGTGTCTCCTACACTTCCCCCACTAAATATTCCTCCCTAGGTTCACATTGAATCAGTGCCCCAGAGCTCGTAGGAGTCAGAGAAAGAAGCAGAAGTCACTGGCGGAGAGAAAATGGAAGAAATTGATATAAGATCAAAGGAGTCAGATGACAAGGGAGAGTCATAGGCAAAAGAGGAACCATGTAATGAAGAAGATGAGCAACAAACAACTAATGAGCGGAAAACTGCTGATGAGGAGGAACATGAATAGGATGCTGGGAATGAGTAGGAAATGGGAGAAGAAGAAGAAGAAGAAGAAGAAACTCAAGAGGAAGTGAGGACAGAGCACTTAGCAACCTCTTCTACATTGGTTGTTCCCTATGATCTATTGAATGCATTCTCAAAGCCCACATGGTTTACCAAAGAAGTGCAACTAAGGGTCAAAGTATACACTGATGATGAGGTTGACATGACCATGCTAGGGCATGCTTTCCACCAAATGGCACCAGTTCCTCAAGCAAGGAGAATGTCTTATGTGACACAAGACCAAATGGGGAGATGGAAAGCACAAGTGGTTGTTCCTACGATGGAGGTTGCCATAAATGAGATCACTCCAGATGATTATGTGTTGGAGGAGGTAGATTTGGGGGAACCAACTAGGGAAGGTAGAAAAACCTTGTCTACTTTGGGCTTGAAGCACGCTCTGGGCTTCATGAATAAAGATGAAGAAAGGATAAAAGCTCTGGAGGAGTAGAACAAAGCTATGAAGAAATTCATTCTAAAGACAGCAGGTCCAATTGACCCTAATAACCCAGAAGCCTCATTACAGGCAATTTTGGAGAAGAAGGGGGATATAGATACAGATGTTCCACATTCTTTTGTATAGGCTTGTGCTGAGTGAAGCTAGATTTTGAGCAGTTCGCTAGCTTATCTCTCAGGAGGATCTTAAGGCCCTTCTGAAACATTTTGGCGGGAATAAATTCTTTGGTGGAGATCATGAGTGAAGAAAATGGTGTAGAAGAGACCATTCTCAATTGGCAAAAAGTGTTAGATGAGCTAATGATGATAAGAAAGCAATGCTTCTAGGTGTTGATGAAGATTTATGAAGGGGAAAAATTGGATAATTTTCAAGAATGGATCCAAGAGATAGCAGTGGCATTGGCCGTATTTGAAAAGGTCCTCAAGAGGTTGAATAAGAGAAGGGATGACAGCACGCTTTTTGTGAAAGAGCTGCAGGAGTTCTTTGAAGGCTTGGATCTAGATTTGTTTGATGAAGATGATGATAATACTATGCATTCAGTAAATGACATCATCGATCAGTATCTAGGCATTTTTTGAGGGGTGAAGTCTAAGGAAGACCTCCAATAGATGTTCTATCAAAAGGAGGAGATTTAAAAAATGGTGTCTCAAGAGGAAGAAATAAAGGCTTTTGCAAAAGAATTGATGGATTTCAGAGATAGGAAAAAGGAGATTCTCCAATGGATCAAGATGCTAGACTTTGATGAGGTGTTGGAGATAGTGGATAGGTTCAAGAAGGCACACCCAAAAGTGCCTCCCAGCTAGATAGCCTCCAGTTCAAAATCTGCCAAATTTTGTGTACAAGAAATTTAGTTTTGACACTTAGCCAATTTTGTAGTGCTTATTTTTTGACATTTCAGCCATGAGGAGTTTTTTGGCCACCTACAAGTTCGACAAGTCTAAAATTTTGGAGATAGAGGACTTAATACTTGGTCAATTTTGGGTCTTGAGTTTTTTGGACCAACTGTCGGGATTTGGGCATTTTTTGGTACATCCAAAAGTTAACTCTAGTTATCTCAGAGATCACTTTCCAATCATCTGGGCTTCCTTTTTGGGATGGTTTGTGCATGATTTTGGGATCTCTTCCAATTGGGTCCACATGGAGAAGCTGGAACCAAGGGTCAAGGGTGCAAAGATGAAGATTATCTAGTGCATGCGCAAGTTCTAGCTCCGTTTTTGAGCTGTTTAATGCCTGATTTATGCAAATATTTGTAATGCATGAGAATTAATTCTATGCTAGGATAGATTAGCTAAGATTTAGAAGTAGTTTCTTTAATGCAAGCTTTAGTTTAGATTTACTTTCAAGTTTTAGTTGCAGGGAAACCCTATATGTGAAAATAAGAGCAGAGCTCTATAAATTGTAATAAGATGATGTAATGAGGGTCGAATTGATAATTAATACAACAAATACAATTGGTGCTTCATTCATGGTGTGATTTATCTGCTATCTATGCAAAATTTGTGAATGTGTGATTTTCTCATTCTTTATTTCAAAGAGCCAATTGGTTGTTTAGTGATTTTAAGTCTGTGATCTTTTAGTTCAGTGTTTGCTGGTATTACATTGTTGTGTTGTGACGAATCTTTCAGAAGATCAATCTTTGGTGCTTGAAGATTAACTTGTCTCATGTGTGCACACATTTGGAGTGGCTTCATGATCTGATGAGTTTTGACTTATCATACATTTGCATTTTCTTGATTCCTTTGATGATTGCATCCATTCAACTAAAGATTGTGACATGATCTTATCTCTGTTGTGTGGGTTTCTTCATCTTCTTGGTTATTTAATTCACATGGTGGTGTGATTGCTAGCATATGTCCATTAGGTTTCTTTTTGGCATTTTCTTTGAAATTTTTTGTTACCTTATATTTCCTAACCCTCTTTGCAAGTTACTTTCAGTAGATTAATCGAGATTAGCATTACTTTTGTTCCTAAATCTGAAAATCGTAGCAAAAAAGAGATATCTTGGTTTCCTAAAGTTTGTTTTGCAGTTTCCCTTAAGAGAAGAACCAGCAAAGGCCTCCTTGTTAACAAATTCACATTTATCTTTCATTGAGCTATCCAAGTAGTTGAGACCCAGCCAAAAGGAACATTGAGATTGATTTCATCAATCTTCCAAGAGGGGAAGTTGCTCACGCAAATTCTTAGCTGTTGCCTTCGTGTAAAAATGACGCTCAACACCAAGCAAGAAAAGTTGCAGAACTGGAAAACAAAGATGGAGAAGATACAAATGAATGATGATGAAAGCATTAGGGCTTATGTTCAAAGGGTTATAAAGGTTGTGGTCAAAATAAAAAACTATGGAGGTACTTATGATGAAGAAGAGGTCATTGCAAAGATCCTTAGATTGTTGACTCCTGCTTATAAGTTCAAGGCTCTATCTATTCAAGAGACTATACCTTTGACTCCGAACTTTAACAGAGAGATGTTTATTGCAAAGCTAACTAATTTTGAAGCAATAGAAATGGGAGACTTTGTATCTAAAGTTGAATCTGCATTTAAGGCATATGCACACAAGAAGATAATGTCTACAATTCCAAGCACCAACAATGAGAGTCTAAAATAAGAGCTTGGAGAATATGCCGAGGAATGGGAACATATAATGGCTGAAGAAATAAAGATGGATGAAATTGTTGCACTGATTGCTAGAAGAGAAAAGAGAGGTAAGGATAAATTTCAAGGAAAATTACCTTTGAAATGTTTTTCATGCAATAAGGTTGGTCATTTTGCATCTAGATGTCCTACAAGAGTTCCCAAGTACAAGCCTAAGTTTTTCAAGTCTAAGAAGGATAAGGAATGTTATTATGCTAGTGAAGGTATTTCTGATGATGATGATTTAGATTATGAGGAGATTAGATTTTTTTCTATTAGAGATGAACCAATACATGAGGAAAAGGCTCTAGTATCACATGTTGATAAGAAAACTGAATGGATTATAGACAGTGGTTTTTCACGTCTTGTGACTGGGGACATAAACAAGTTTGTTAAGTTAGTAAAGTATGATGGTGTTGTTGTAAGGTTTGGAGATAATCTTCCTAAATGTATCTTAGGAGTAGGATCTATTACTCTAGATGGAAAGACTAGTACTGATAATGTACTACTTGTTGATGGACTTAAGCATAACTTGTTGAGTGTTGGATAGTTGATGGAAAAAGAGTTTCAATTACAGTTCAGTAATGGTAAATGTTTTATCAGAAGTAAGGAAGGAAAGTTGATTGCAACTGGTACTAAATCTAGAGATAATATATTTGAATTAAATACATCTAGAGCCTCTTGTTTTGTTTTGAAGGTAAATGATAGTTGGTTATGGCACATAAGATTTTGTCATGTTAATTTTGATAACATTGTGAAGGCAATTTTGACTAATGCAATAAGAGATCTACCAAAGATTGTGAAACCATCTAACACTATATGTAGAGAATGTGTCATGGGAAAACAAACTAGAAGCAGTTATAAAAGAAAAGCATATACATCAAAGGGAAAGTTGCATCTGGTATATACAAACCTATGTGGACCTACAAGGACAAAATCATACTATGGTGAAAGGTATTTTATAATTTTTGTTGATGACTTTTCTAGAATGATGTGGGTTACTTATTTAAAAGATAAATCAGGGGCATTTGATAAATTCAAGATATTCAGAGCAAAAGTAGAGAATGAATCAAGTTTAAAGATAAAATGTTTGAGGTTAGACAGAGGTGGAGAGTTTAATTTAGACCTATTCAATTCATACTAGGAAGAGCATGGAATACAGAGACAAACATCTACTCCTACGATTGCACAACATAATGGGATAGCAGAGCAAAGAAACAGGACTATACTTGATGCTTCTAGGACAATGTTTCTTGAAAGAAATATATCTCATATGCATTGGAGAGAGGCTGTTGGGACAACAGTGTACACATTGAATAGAATTCAAATTAGAGAAGGTACAAATAAGACTCCTTATGAATTATGGTTTAATCATACTCCTACTGTAAAATATTTTAGAATATTTGGTAGTAAGTGCTATATCAAGAGAGATTATGAGATAGGGAAGTTTGATGCTAGAAGTGATGAAGGAATTTTCCTTGGTTACTCTACTAAGAGAAAGGCTTACAAGTGTTTCAATTTGAGATTGAGGAAGATGATTGAAAGTCACAATGTAAAAATAGATGAAAGGTTTCAGATACAAGAGAGAATGTATGACTGTAATCATAAAACAGAGATCAAAGAGGTTGTTGCTGTAGAAGAAGAAGAAATTATTGAGGCTGAATGCAAAAATGAGATTTGTGATAATGACACAAATGAGGCTATTGAGGTTCCTAAAACTCCAAGGTATGTAAAGAATAATCATCCTGAAAATCAAATTATTGGTAATATTAATCAAGGAGTAATGACTAGATCAAATGCTAGAGAAGAAATTTGTTTGATTTCAGAAGTTGAACCAAAGACTATAGATGAAGCTTGTAGAGATGAATCCTAGATAAATGCTATGAATGAAGAATTAGATCAGATAAAGAAGAACAACACTTGGGAATTGGTTCCTAGACCAAAGAAAAAAAATGTAATAGGAACTAAATGGGTTTTCAGAAATAAAATGAATGAAGAAGGGGTTGTGGTAAGAAACAAAGAAAGATTGGTATGTAAAGGTTATTCACAACAAGAAGGCATAGACTTTGAAGAGACATTTTCTCTTGTTTCTAGAATAGAAGCTATGAGACTATTCTTGGCTTATGTTTCACATAAGAACTTCAAGGTGTATCAGATGGATGTGAAATCTGCATTCTTGAATGGGGATCTTGAAGAAGAAGTGTATATAGAACAACCTGATGGATTTCCCTTATGCGAAGATGGAGACATGGTATACAATTTGAAGAAGGCAATGTATGGGCTGAAGCAAGCTCCAAGAGCTTGGTATGCAAGGTTAGACAAATACCTACTTTGACTTGGATTCAGAAAAGGTAATGCTGACAATAATTTATATTTAAGAACTAGTGAAGATGGAGTTTTGATAATAGAAGTCTTTGTTGATGATATTATCTTTGGAGGTAATGATGATCTATGTGAGAAATTTTCTAAAGAGATGGAAAATGAATTTGAGATGTCCATGTTTGGCGAAATGAAATTCTTTCTTGGACTACAAATAAATCAAAGTAAAGATGGAATTTTTATATCTCGGACTAAATATCTTAAGGAAATGTTGAAAAAGTTTGGAATGGAGGACTGTAAACCAGTTGGTACACCCATGGTAACTGGTAATAAGCTGACAGTTAATGATGAATCAAAGTGTGTTTTTTAGACCAAGTATAGATCAATGGTTGGAGGATTACAATATCTTGACTCACACCAGACCAGATATTGCTAATGTTATTGGTATTGTGGCTAGATATCAGTCGGAACCCAAAGAGACACACCTAGCTGCTATGAAAAGGATACTGAGATATTTGAAAGGAACAATAGACTATGGTTTATGGTATGATAGATATGATAGCTTTGAACTTCATGCTTATACTAATGCTGATTGGGCATGAAACATTGATGAAATAAAGATTACTAGTGGTGGTACATTTTTCCTTGGGAAAACGTTGGTTTCATGGTTAAGTAAGAAGTGAGATTGTATAGCTCAATATACTATTGAATAAGAGTATGTTGCCGCTGCTATAAATTGCACTCAAATTGTTTGGATGAAAAAAATGTTGAAAGACATTGGAATAAATTTTGATGAGCATGTGGTTATCTATTGTGATAACACTAGTACAATGAATATGTCAAAGAATTTGGTGATGCACTCTCAAACTAAACATATTTCTATCAAATATCACTTCTTGAGAGACAAGGTGGAAGAGAAGGAAATAAAGTTAGAGTATATTAGTACAAAGGAACAAATTAAATACATCTTTACAAAACCATTGCCAAAAGATACCTTTGAATATCTCAGAGGTATGCTTGGGGTTTAGGCCCCTCCTAGTCAAAATTAAATGATGCATGGAGGCATCAATCCAGAGGTTTTCAGAGCCCTATCATATTCTGGACTGGATGTAGGGATCTACTCCTAAGGGGGACTGATCATGAAAGGTGTTGAAGGACAAATGATGACTCATGGAACCCTTTTCCATTTCTATCAAAGGGGGAGTGTTGTTGTGAGAAAATACCTACTGAATGGGGAGATTGTATGTAGTACTATTGGTTGCAGAGCTTTGGATTGATATAACTTTGGGATGGTGGATTTTCCCATATGTTGACATCAATGCCAAAGGGGGAGATTGTTAGATATTTCTAATGCATGGGATAGTTATTGACACACTTAATATGTTTAATCACTACATTACTGAATGGGCATTCATACTATTGTCATTTGTGGTTTGTCACTAATGTTAACATGTGTTTCTGTGAAGAGTACAGGCTGATTATGGTAGTGTACAGATACTATATAGATGTTTCAGATCATGTGAAGATAGATGAGAGTAAAGGAATATGTTGTGATCTTATATCCAAGATCACATCATGTAATGTTTCATATTGAGAGAGTTACAAAATTTTTGGTGAAGACTGGTTACTGGACACTGACAGTGGAAGCTGACAGAGTGAGTCTTTGTGTTTCTGGTATATTTTACAGAAGATATGGATTAGATGTATGTGATCTTAAGAGATGAAAGACAATGCACCGAAGGATGTTCGTTGGTTAGTGAAAGGTATGGAATGTTAGATGACATCAGCTGTGGTGTGTGATTTGGAGAAGACTTACTTGGGAGCTGATTTCATAGGTGTAGCGTTAATTTTGTTTGGAAAATGTAAATTAAGGATGTCAGTCCTTAAATATTGTAATGGAATCATTGTATACTTGTTTTAGGAATTGTATGTATCTTAGCAAGAGTTTATGTAAATGTTTATATAACTAGGAAAGCCTAATGGGCCAACTTGATCATGTAGAATGTAATAGCATATATATGTAAGATCTTTTCCTTGGAAAATATATGGTGAGAATATATGTGATGTAAAGAAGATTGTGAAAGTTGGGAGCTTGTGTTTGATGGATGTAGAGCAGAGGTTTATTGGTGAACTTCATTGGAGCTAATCAAGCAAAGATAGTTACTATCGGATAGTTCAAAATATTATGTATTTCTTCATATACACTTTTTGTGAACAGTGAGTTCTGAAGGTGGATTTAACCTTCTTTGGGAAGTGAGCCTGGGCAGTGAGCCCCCTTTCTTTTCTTGACTCCTAACAGGGTTTGTCCTCTAACAAGGACTTGTAATACCCCAAAAATGGGCTATAGGTTCATTAATCTCCTACATCGACAATTTGAATGAAATCAACATTGAAGTCCTAACCTAAGGCACATCTGAACATCATTGAATTCCAATTGATTACCCTAAATTCTGCATTGGGGAATATTCCTAGTAATATTCCTAATTATCATAATTATCTTTAATTTAATGATTATTTGGCGATAAATCCAATTTATCCTAAAGTTTGATTAATTGAATATTCTCAATATTTAATTAATTAGATTTAATTCTACCACTTAATTATTTAATTGAAGTTAATTAAATTTATTCCTAAATTATATTATTTAATTTTGACAATAAATCAAAAATCCTATGAATAATTGATTAAATTATTATTTAATTAATTAGAGCAAGTTGTCAATTTTTAATAATATTATTTTTGAATAAAAGTTTGAAAAATAATTGATTAACCCATAAATCAATTGTTTTATTTTTCAAAATCAGTTAAGTTGGAAATAAATCACTCTATTAGTAAAATAATTCATAAATAAAACATGCACAATTACAAAAGTAGACAACTATCAATTATCAATTAAATCTAAACTCTATTTTGAGTTGAACTCTGCTTTTGCATGTTTTTGTGAGTTAATTATCCTTTATTTAAAATAACTCAAAAATCAACCTGAGTTATTTGAGTGATTTATGGCTTTCTTTCATGCACCTCCAAAGCCCTAGATTTCTATAAATTAAGGCTTTAGCTGTTCATTATCAATCAATCCATCCATGAATTGCACACTCACGCTGTCGAATTGGAGACTGAAGAATCGATCTTGAGAAATTGAGTTGTTGTGAGATTTTCATTATTTTTCAATAGTATCCATATCATTTAGAATATTATTGTTAGATCATTTTAGCATATCAATTTTCATATTAACATAGATCCATATCAAGTTATCATTTTCATTATTGCATAGAAAAAAAAAAAAAAAATTAATTTGCATCCAATTCATATCTAGATTTTGCATTCAAATCCTTCATTTAGGTGTCATCAAGGTCACTGATCTCAGTATAATAGAATACATACTCGCATCTACTAGAAGGCAATAAATTGCCTGGTTAGTTAGTTTTTCATTTATTGCATGATTTCAATTTCAACTAACCTCTAATGTTTTACTGAAGCGTTGTGTCTACAAATCAGGTACAAAATTCACACACACAGATCAAGGAGCTAAACTTCCTCCCAACTTTAATGTTGAAGATATCATTACACATGAGGAAGAAACTCCACTCATAGCTATGATGAAATAGATGCATGCCATGCAAGTCAAGCTTAATAACCTTGAGAAAGAAAATGAACCCAAGGAGTTCTCCATGGAGGCCCTATGTCCTTTTCCATTCGACAAAGACTTGTACATGCCACCATTCCCAAAAAGAGTGGAGATGCCTAAGTATGATAAGTATGATGACCACTCAGATCCCCAAGATCATGTCAGAGAATTCTGTACACAATCTATGGAGTTCATGCACGAACCAACCTATCTGATGCATCTCTTCCCTTGATCTCTAGGGGGAGTAGCCATTCATTGGTTCTCTAGATTGCCTTCTACTATCAAAAATTTTGAGGAGTTGATCAAATTGTTCTATCAGAAATACTCCTACAACATTCAACATCTAGTCACCATGATTGATATCTGTAATCTCAAGCAATATCCAGGTGAACCATTCTTGACATTTCTTAAGACATGAAGGAAGAAATTCTCTCTATATGCTAGACCTATTCCAGAAACTGAGAAACTAGAAATCTTCATCAATAATCTTGACCCAGAGATCAACTATCCTTGACAAATGCAAGATCATACATCTTTTGATAAAATGGTTGACAATGCAATCAAAATTGAAAAAGTACTTGTGAAAAAAGGAGAAATCACACTTCAAAAGGATAAGTATGAATCAAGATCCAGTTCTAAAGACAAGAATAAAAAATGGAACAAGAATAAAGGCATTGTCATAGATGGTGTTGTTGATACTATTTGTGCCCCATCAAAGGCACCAGCTTTCAATCTAACTATTGGTACCCAAGCCATAAAAGCTTCAAAAAAAAAGGTGCCTGAATCATCTCAAAAAAAGCCATAATATAAAAAGTGGTCCGCTAATAATAAAAAAACGTTCACTCCTCTTGGAGAATCTTTAGAATCAGATATGAGAACTCTGCTAGCCAATAACATCATCTCTTTGCCTGAGATCTGACAATCTGATTCTGAACCTAAACCAAAATGGTGGAGAGAGAATGAATTCTGTGATTTCCATCAGGGTAAAGGTCACAAAACTAATAACTGCTTACGCTTGAAACATACTATTCAAGATCTAATTGATAAGGGAGATATGACCATTGATAATCATAAGAGCAATAATGATCATACAGCATTCACAGAACCATTTCCGAAACATGATCAAGAAGTTTCATCTTCTCAACCTAATATGGGGGCAAAGGTCAATTATGCTTACCCTAGAAATAATGTTGTTATCAATATGGTTGAACCTTGTCTCTCTGAACATTGCAATGTCATCAAAATTATGTGAAGAGATAGAGATCATCCTTTAGCTAATGCAATTACTCGATCACAAGCTTAGGCACATCTGAACAAACAAATCCCAAATTCATCAAATGTCCCCAAGATGCCCTTCAATCTTTCTTTCACTTCCAAACAGAAGGTTGTTTCTAAATCTTCCAATCCTAAAGATACGAGGCCAACATCTTATAACATTGTTCAAAAACTCCAACACACTAATGCAAAAATCTCCATGTTTGAGTTGCTTCAAATATCTCTAGCTCATAGAGCCATTCTAGACAAAGCTTTGCTCAGATCCAATGTTCCCGATGACCTTGATTTAGACAGGTTCCAGACTATGGTTGGACATCTTACATCTCCACAATATATCTCCTTTTCAGAGGAAGATGACAACTCCTCGAGTCACCCACATAACCAGCCCTTGCATATAGAAGTCTTGATCCAGAACCGTAGAGTCAAACATGTGTTGATAGATGGAGGCATTGGCCTAAACATTTGTTCTTACAGCTTGATCACACAATTGGGATTTTCAGAATTGGCTATTGATCCTAGAAATAAAATAACTATCAAAGCCTATGATGAACAAGAAAGATCTTCCAAAGGCACTATTGTCTTACCTATCACAACAGGTCCAGTTATCAAGGATACTATATGTCAAGTTCTTGATCTACCTTTGGCTTACAACATTCTTCTAGGGAGACCATGGATACATGAGATGAAGGCTATTCCTTCTACATTTCATCAATGCTTGAAATTTCCTTATGAAGGAGTATAGGTCACTATTCCAGCAGACATATCCACCACTTGCAAAACATTGAAGGAAAGTGCAGATAAGCTTGTGCTTAATAACAGAGAATCTTCCATTGAGTTAGCAAAAGAAGCATCCACATCTAAACTGGAAGATCTTGCAAAAGAGGTCAATATCAAAGAAAATAGTATGGGAGAATATACTATGGAGCCAGTCTTATCTTTGACATCTCTCCCTATCTCATGTAAGTCTTATGGACAATCTTTGAAACAATCCAAACTAGACTCTAAAGAACCTCTTGAGACATATAAAAAGAATTTTGTAGCAGAACAAGTCTCCAAGAAAGAATTTGAAGAGGATGAAGCTGTGCTTGCATGGCTATACAAAGATGAATTTGAATCCCATGATATTCAAACTAGTAACTCAGTAGTACCAAAAGATCCTTGTAAGTCATATGGCCTAGGAGATAAATTGATAGCTAAGATGGGATATCCAGGTAAAGGACCTCTAGGAGTTAGAGGAAAAGGTCTTGAGGCACCTCTCCCACATACTGGTAGAGAAAATAAAGACAAAGTTGGCTTAGGATTTAAAAAGAAACCCTTTCACCTCAAAGGTAATTGTTCTCATGTCATAGAGCAGATCACACCAAATGAACCTCTTCTTAAGAAAGAAGAAGCCGAACCATCAGATAGTGATTCAAACAGCTCAGAACTCATCCCCTATGAAAAATTGCCTAAGGTGATCAAAGACCTTCTTGATGATAAAGATGATCCAATCAAAAGAATTAATGTAGTAGAAACACAAGAACCTACTATCAATCAAGAGATAGTTGCAAGACAAGAATGAGCTAATCTTGAAAACAATCAAGAAGAGGAAGATGGTAGTTATTCTGAGATAGATTCTCATGAGTATGAATTCAAATCAGAATCTGAGGGTAACCCTTCTTGGGGTATTCATCCTGAATTTACTCATGTTCTTAGATTTCCTAGAGGCATAGATGAAGAATATAATGACTATGAATGGGGAACCATTCCAGAAGAAGATGAGCTTATTACAGAGAAACATGTTGATGTTATTCACCAATATGCACCTGAACGCAACGTAAGTCTAGAGCGAAATGATGAACCTATTGAGTCTGATCCACCTATGGCTGAATTGCACTCCCACAATGACATTGAGCCTATTTACATATTGAATGTCTTAAGTTTTAATATCACCTTTGAACTCAAGCACCAAGTTAGGACCAATGATGATAGATCCATATCCATAAAGACTATCTCACAATCTTTCCCCACTTTGACTATCCAATATCCAAACCTTATTGATCAAATCACCACAAATCCAAGCCATGGTATTTATACCTTCCCGAATGACTATGCCCTTTCTTGCTACATCAATGTAGTTGAGCCTATGAGTACTTCCATCAGTGAACCAAGTGCTAGCATGATGAAGTTGGACATCAAATATCTTAGTCATAAAAATAAGAATAAAAAGAAAAAGAAAAAGAGTTTTGAGGGTGAAAACCACTTTGTGGCAGTCTCAAAACCTACAAAAGTAAAAATAAAAGATGTATCCGAAGGTGAAAACCTCTTTGAGGTGCCTAAGGATGAGATATTTGATGTCCTTCTGAGTCATTTACAAGACAGATCTCCAGTTCTAATTGAGCCCACTCAATCTATCAATTTGGGAACAACAAAAGAACCACATTTGATTCATGTAGCACAATCTTTATCAGAAGAAGAGAAGCAAAAATTTACAACATTCCTAACAGAGAAGAAGATCAACTTTGCATGGAAATATTCAGATATGCCAGGGTTGGATCCTAATCTTATAATGCATCATTTATCTATAGCTCCAAATGTCAAACTTGTTAAGCAAAAGTTAAGAAAGATGCATCCTCATGTTGCACTCTTGGTGAAAGCTAAATTAGAGAAGCTTCTGAAAGGTAGATTTATCTGAGTTATTGACTATGCAGAGTGGATCTCTAATATTGTACCTATTTCAAAACCTGATAAATCAATCAGAGTGTGCACAGACTTTAGAGATGTAAACAAAGCATGCCCTAAGGATGATTTTCCACTCCCTAACATTGATATGATAGTGGACATGACTATGGGCTTTTCGATGTATTCTTTAATGGATTGTTTTTTAGGCTATAATCAAATCAAAATTGCTCCAGAAGATCAAGAGAAAACTGCTTTTACATGTGCATGGGGCACCTTCTATTGGAATGTAATGCCATTTGGGCTTAAAAATGCTAGTGCTACATATCAAAGAGTCATGAAATCTATTTTCCATGACATGATGCATAAGACTATGGATGATTATGTTGATGATACTTTAGCAAAATCTATGATTAGGGCTGCACATCTAGATGATTTGAGCAAGATACTAGACAGAATGGAAAAATTTAGTCTTAGACTAAATCCTAAGAAGTGTGCTTTTGATGTCACTTCTAGAAAGCTCTTAGGATACATAGTTTTAAAAAAGGGCATTGAAGTTGATCCAGCTAAAGTAAAGGCTATAATGGAAATACATCCTCCAAAGAATATCAGTCAAATGAGGACATTGCAAGGAAGAGTTCAATCTATCAAAAGATTCATATCACAGCTAGCGGACATCTCACAACCTTTTACAAAAACATTACATAAAGGTGTGACCTTTGCATGGAATGAAGAATGTGAGAAGATCTTTGACCATATCAAACAAAATTTATCAAATCCTCCTATTTTGATGTCTCCTATCTATGGGAAGCCATTGATCTTATATGTCTCCACTACAGATACATCACTGGGGGCATATCTAGCACAACATGATGAGAACAAAAAGGAAAGAGCTATATACTATATTAGTAGGACATTGGTTTCATATGAGAAGAACTATTCAATGATTGAGAAAGCTTGTCTAGCTATGATCTTTGCATCACAAAAATTGAGACACTACATGTTAGCTCATACCACACAATTGGTAGCTAAGATTGATCCACTAAAGTACCTACTAAGCAAAGATGCCCTCACAGGTAGATTAGCTAAATGGGTCATGCTCTTAAGTGAGTTTGACATTGAATATGTGGAAAGAGAAGCTATCAAAGGATAGGTTATTGCTGATCAATTAGCAGATGCACCTATGATTGATGATACACCAATGCAAATGGAATTTCCAGATTCCTCTATCATGAATCTTTCTTCTAAAGAATGGAAGTTATTCTTTGATGGATCCTATACATAGAATGGATCAGGAGCGGGCATATTGTTCATAAATCCTCAAGGATACTCAATCCCAAAAGCATTCAGATTAAAGTTCCCTTGCACAAACAATATTGTGGAATATGAAGCCCTTTTAAATGGCATGAAAATAGCAATTGAGTGGAGAGTGATAGAATTACACATTCATGGAGACTCTCAACTTGTTATCCATCAAGTCAATGATGTGTACCAAACTAAAGATGAAAATCTCATTCCTTACAAGAGAATGGTAGATGATCTAAAGAAGTATTTCCTATCTATCACATTTGAGCAAATACCTAGAACATAGAATAAGGTTTCCAATGCAATGGCAACGCTATCTACTTTATTATAGTAGCCTCAACATGAGCTACGCTATGAGTTCCTGGTGGAAGCACTATCTTATCCTGCATATGATTCCCTTGAAACCCGCATGATCTGCACTATTGTTGGTCATGATTCATCCAGATACAAAAACCTATTTTCCTATCTCCAAGACCAAATCATTCCCGATACCTTCAACCGCCATGAAAATAGATACCTTATCTGTAATGCCTCTTGATATGTCATCATTGCTCATGATCTATAGAAACAAGGTCTAGATGGTACGCTACTAAGATGTTTAGAATGGGAAGAGTCTCAACGTGCATTAGAGGAAGTCCATGATGGTATTTGTTGGTCACACTCAAATGTTTTAACACTAGCTTGAAAACTTATTAGGGCTGGGTACTATTGGCCTGAAATGGAGAAAGAGTCTATCAAGTTTGCTAAGAACTGTCAAAAGTGCCAAGTGCATGGCAACTTAATTCATGCTCCAGGGAGATATCTAATTCCCTTTACTACACAATGACCTTTTCACCAATGGGCATTTGACCTTATAGGAGATATACATCCTCATTCTTCTAATGGACATACCCATATAATCACAGCTACATATTATTTTACAAAATGGGTAGAAGCAGTCCCTTTGACACAAGCAACTGGAAAGCAAATATCTATGTTCATATTGAACTATATCATATGCAGATATGGGATACCTCATTCCATAATCACAGATAATGGTGGACAATTCATGAACAAAGACCTAGATTATCTATGTGCCAAATTCAAGATCACACAACATTGGTCTTCTATCTACTATCCTCAAGGGAATAGACAAGTAGAGGCTTCAAACAAGAATCTATTGAAAATATTGCATCATAGAGTTAATAAAATAGGAAGAGACTAGCATCTCATGATCAATCCAGCTCTCTGGGCCTACAGAACAAGTATTAGAATGCCTACTGGGGCTACACCATTCGCTTTAGTTTATGTATCTAAAGTGGTACTACCTATTAAGGTTGAAATCCCATCACTAAGAATCAGAATGCATGGTCTAGTAACTGATGATGAATACAGAGTGTCTAGGTTGCAAGAACTTGAACTACTAGATGAGCACAAACAAGTAGCGTATGATCATCTCAGAGTATATCAGAAGAGAATGTCTAGAGGTTACAACAAGAAAGTTAGACACAGAGAATTTCAGGTTGGTGATCTAGTCTTGAGAGAGAATCCTAAAAATCAATCACATCGAAAACGCAAGGGGAAGTTTGAACCTAACTGGTTGGGTCCTTTTGTTATCACTGCTACTTTTGGCTCTAGTGCCTATCAACTCTCAACAACTGAAGGAGAATAGCTCCCAGAACCAATCAACATTCTCCATCTGAAGAAATTCTATGCCTAAGGCATTCAGTGTATGGTAAAATGTCCTGAAAAAATCTTAAAAATTGGAAAAAGTCTTAAAAAAATGAACATCTTGGTGAAAACCTAGCAATGGGCGCCTTGATGATTCAGAAAAAAAGTAAAAAAAATGAAAAGTACAAAAAAAATTGAAAAAATCAAAAGTACGAAAAAAATTGAAAAAATGAAAAATACAAAAAAAATGAGAAAAAGAAAAAGTGCCTTCGTGAAAACTTGGAAATAGGCGCCTTGGTAGCAAAAATAGAATCTCTGCCAAGATGGTTAAAACCTGACAAACGGGGGCCACTTGTTTCAAAATGCTCCATCTATCAGCGTAATCTTGGTCTTTCCCAGCTTTCAGTCTTGCTTTAGTTTGTACATATCTCCTGGTCTTGTTTTCACATTCATATTTTCAATAAGTCAATCTTTACACCAATCAGCTGAAACGTCTGTATCCTATCAATGTTCAAACTTGGGTGCAATCAAAGTCATATCCTATGGCCTCCAATGTATCTGAGATGTATCATATCCAGTGAAAGTCCTTGGAAGCTTCATCTGAGTCAGTCAATTAGTCTTGTCTCGAGAAAGGATTTTGCATCTCCAATCAAACATCAAACACAAACATCAAACAATCTATGCTTTTCATGCTTTTATCTCCTTGTATGCTCACTGATTCACATTGAGATTTTTGCATATTGTGTTTCTTTGAGCTCTTCGATGATGTCCTTTATAGGATTTAGAGAGTGATGACTGGGGGCATAAATTTTTTTTTGTCTTCTACTTGTATGTGAAAATCTAACAACTTTGGAAATTCTGGATTGAAATGGTGTCCAACTGTAAGAGCCTCTATCTCAAATTGGATGGCCATGCGTACCTCGACCATTGATACCCAAAAAATTCAAGGAAGTTTGATCTAACTATTGTCTTTGTTGAGTGAGTTCTTTCTCCTATTGTGAAATGTGATCCTACCTAAGGATGTGAATGATAAAGGGTCACTAAGGGTAACTCACATTGGATTTAGAATGATCTCTTGACTGTTTGATGTGTTTGAAATGCAAGGCATATTCTAGTCATCATGACATCTATGTTTTGATGCTTATACAAATTGCTATATCAAAATGGACATGATATTCAGGTCATCCTGGCATTTATGCCTTGGTTCTTATATCTAATCTGACATTCTGAAAATAAAATCAATATTCATATGTCCATGGTTGTCTAGCCAGTGGGCGTTGTATTGATTCTTGAGCATACAAATCGATATTCATATGTCTATGGTTTCTAACTAGTGGGCATTGTATTGATTTATCTAGTTACCTAAAAATTCAATGATGAGAATGACTGACACATGATCAGTGACTAGGTCCTAGGTCTTAGGTTGCATCTCATTCTGCATGTCTCTTTTCATTTTGCATTTTTTCATGATCTCACAATGACTCAACGAACTTTAATGCTTAAACAATTCTTCAAATATCTCTTCAATCTAACAAGAGCTAAAACCTAACTTCAAGGTCTCTTCAATCAAATTGCAAGCAGTTATCTATCCTGGGTTAAACATCCTTTTTGACATAAGACTGAGTACTTGTCTTCATCAATACCTACAAAACATATCATGTGTATCATTGCATTTACATATCATAATCATTTGTTGCATTACAATTCATCCATGTGCATAAGCATAAACCATACATACATCTTTTCATAATCAAATACATTTGCATAACATCCATACATTTGAAAGAAATCATTGCATTGCATATATCCATACATACATTCTACTCTACTCATAGCATAAGCATCACATGATATCATCATAAATCAAAATGTGACAAGTACATATGAAGTCACAACCAAAATATCGATCTTATATATATCAAAAATCTCAAACTAGTCAGGGGTGCACTACTGGCACAGTATACAAAGAATGAGCTCAGTTGAGCTATCAAAAAGAGTACAGTGTCTCAGAATCAATAGAACATATCACAGATCAATCAACTATCAGCATGATCCTCTGCATCTGGTGGAGGAGGAGGTGGTGCATCTGGTACTACCTCTACTCTGGGTGCTCTAGCTCCCTCTGATGCCATCATGTATTGTGAATAGGAGGGAACTCTCTGTGCAGCAGGAACAACTGTATAATATGTGGACACATAGTAAGCCACCTGTGAGGTCTGATGAATCACCTCTACCTGTAACCTCTATACCTCAGCACGCAGCTTAGTCCACTATCTATCTACCTCTATATACCACTCCTCCCATCAAGCACTATGTACCTTTAGGTCCCTGACCTATGCACTAAGCCATCTGATAGTGTCCTGTGAAGTAGGAGGAGTAGTAGGATCAACATTTGGCATATCCGTATCTGGGGCAACCTGCTCAATAGTCTCTTCCCTTTGCACCTTACGATGTCTAACCTCAGCACCTAAATCAAAGCTAGTATCCCCCTCTGTAAAGTCCACACCACCACCTACCACCTGCTCAGTTGCAAGTACCTCATCTGTTGAACCAAATCCACCTAATGTACCACCCTCTCCCCTAGTCCGTCTATGAGAACTGAAAGATCTGCTTGCCGTGGAACTAGTGGGACGAGGGGCCCTCATCTGTCCTGATGGTCTCTGTGGTGGAGCCATCACTCTGGGTCTTGAAGGTGTGGGGTGTATGATAGGAGCCTGTGTAGGTCTAGGACCCTGTCCCATCGGAGCATCAGTAACATCCATCACCTCCTCCATGGAGGGTATCAGCTTAGTGGGATCAAAAAATCTATGAATGGGGTGATCAACAAGGCATGAGATGAATTCATCAGTAACAGCAGCCTTTAGTACATCTGGTCTATACTCCTTGTCACTGCCAACAATAGCATTGTACTCCTGAGAACACAAAGCATAAGAGAGCCTCTATGTCCATCTAAGTCCAATCTCACGCCCTAGTTGTGCGTATGTAGAATAATCCTCTGGGGCATCTTGAATACGTCCATACTACTGCCAGACCCTGGTAATCATAAGCCTCTCTATGGTGGAGGAGGACCTCCCAATCAGTACATAGCTTTGGAAGAAATAACTAAACTGCTCTCGAGCAGTAGGCCAAGGCTCAATGGCTACATAAGGTCTCTAGTGAACAAATGTCATGTCATCAAGGCATTGCCTCTAGTACTCAGTATGACCCATCCATCCCTAAATGACATATCCAGCATAAGTATAGATGACAAGCTCCTGAGGCTACCTCTGTGAAGTAAAAATAGGTCTCAACATGGGGATATGCTCCCACGCCCATATCTGTAGAACAAGAGCTTGACAGCAAAAGATTTTCTCTCCTGATACACCACCTCATGCATCTCTGAGAACATGTGTGCTAATAAGCATTGAACCCTAGCCAACTCAGAGGGAGTGGCCATCAACCGTGCTACCATAGGGGCCCAGCCCATCAAAAGACCATTTTGTTGACGGTCAAACATGATAATGCCACCAATCATCTCGGTAATGATGCACTCCAGCCGGTGTGTCTGTCCATATCTCTGAACTAAGGTCTCCCAAGAAATGGAGGCCATCATCTGGGTATCATCTCTGAAGAGACATCTAAAAGCTAACACACCTGAGTTCCTCGAACTCACATACTCTGGTCTCCTAGCAGCATGGAATGGAATCCGCAGTATCCAGTACACATCATCAGGGGTAACAGTGATCTCCCCTGTTGGCAAGTGAAAGGTCTGGGTCTCTAAGTGAAACCTCTCAATCAATGTAGTCAAAAGCCCATGATTTACCCTAATCTTGGGTAAATGTATCAAGTGCTCGAAACCATAAGAAGCAAGGTGGACCCTCATAGGGTTTGGCAAGGAGACACATAATCTCTGAGTAGCAGGATGAGAGATCCGAACATGTACATCTGGATACATGACCTACACATCACAGAAACAGGGAATCCTATCAGTAATTGGGTCACAAAATAGGTTACAAGGATGGAAATGGGGTAGTTCAGTGTTTCAGAAGGTAGGTTAACAGGTCAGCAATCAAGCTAAGGAATCAGAAAAATAAAAAATTGGACCTAATACTGAGTTTTGAGCTCGCTAGTTTCCATACGACAACTCAGATTGGCATGAAATGTCGTACGACTTTCCACATCATATAAAATGACAAACCATAGTAGCACGATAATGTATCCCTCCTTGTACAAGTTATGAGGGACCCGACAGAATGTTGTACGACTCATGGGTCCCTCTGATACGAGTCATGGGGGCTTATCAGACGACAACCTAGCTACTGTTGAAAAGCCGTATGAGTCCCGCTGGGGAGTCATATGAGTTTCTGTGCATGCAAGATTCAAAAATGGAAAAGACATGAAAATTGCTAAAATCCTATAAAACATGGAAAATTTGACATTTTAGCAAAGCACAGAGGTCCACCTACCGCATGTCCGTACTATCGAGGTCGCTGGTGTCTCCGACTGTGCTCAAATCAATGTGAACTCACAGGTACCTTCAGTTCTGCTGCTTTATCTACCATTTTGCTTAGAGGTCTCCACAAAGATTTCTAAAGTCAAAAGGTTGAAATGAATTGAAAATGACCCTTATGGCCTTTATATAGCTTTTGACCTAATTTTCAAAAGTGCTCTATTTTTCACAAAAATTGCACCCCTAGCTAATTTCGGCGTTTTGAATCCATTTTCGAGATCAAAATTCAAATATGAGATCATTTACTATGTCAAAATCATGATTTAAAATTTTTGGACCTAAGACGGTCTACTGCTTGCATAATCGACCTTCATTCATCACAAGAATCTAGAATTCAACTTAACTAATTATCTTACATCAAACTATCAAAATTTCAACTTGGTCAACTATGGTCAACTCATAGTTTCACCTAGTCAAACTTGGTCTCGAGGACCTCCAAACGATGCAGAATGCATCCTTGAACATGTTTACCCACTTCTCAAATCAATTAACATGCTTCTGAACCCTATAATGTTGACTTTTCTTGTCAGATTTCAATTTTAATCCTGAAGGGGGCATGGTATTGCACATCATTCAAAGTCTGTAATCTAAATTTGAAATCATATCTTTCCTCAATAATCAAGACAACAACCACATGTAGTTACTGATTCATCAAAAAGACCTCATCGCTCGGGGCAAATTAATCATCACTCGGGGCATATAGATTCATCGAGATCCATATCAATCTGGTATTCTCTTAATTTTGTAAATTGTATCAGTTTTTATAACTATCAGTTCAATTGTGTTATCTTCTTGGTTCTTCAGAAACTGAAGGGTTTATATGTGATACCAATGTGATTCAATATAAGGACAATTGGATCTGGAATCAGTCACTCACTTCTTCACAATCATAAGGTTTTGAATCAGGCATTTTGACACTTTTTCGCAATCATCAGTTCATTACTGTTATAGTTTACATTATCTTTGGTCATTCAGGACATATTATCTTCATATCAATTTCAATTAGTTTCTGCTTCATATCAATATCAATTTCAAACATCAGTTTCAATATCATACACAGATTGTCTTTGAACAACTGCGCTTCGCACAATAATTCAAAGAGGGGCAAAATGTAATACCCCAAAATGGGCTATAGGTTCATTAATCTCCTACATTGACAATTCGAACGAAATCGACATCAAAGTCCAAACCTAAGGCACATCTGAACATCATCGAATTCTAATTGATTATCCTAAATTCTGCATCGGGGAATATTCCTAGTAATATTCCTAATTATCATAATTATCTTTAATTTAATGATTATTTGGTGATAAATCCAATTTATCCTAAAGTTTGATTAATTGAATATTCTCAATATTTAATTAATTAGATTTAATTCTGCCACTTAATTATTTAATTGAAGTTAATTACATTTATTCCTAAATTGTATTATTTAATTTTGACAATAAATCCAAAATCCTATGAATAATTGATTAAATTCTTATTTAATTAATTAAAACAAGTTGTCAATTTTTAATAATATTGTTTTTGAATAAAAGTTTGAAAAATAATTGATTAACCCATAAATCAATTGTTCTATTTTTCAAAATTAGTTAAGTTGGAAATAAATCACTCTATTATTAAAATAATTCATAAATAAAACATGCACAATCAGAAAAGTAGACAACTATCAATTATCAATTAAATCTAAACTCTATTTTGAGTCGAACTCTGCTTTTGCATGTTTTTGTGAGTTAATTATCCTTTATTTAAAATAACTCAAAAATCAACCTGAGTTATTTGAGTGATTTATGGCTTTCTTTCATGCACCTCCAAAGCCCTAGATTTCTATAAATTAAGGCTTCAGCTCTTCATTATCAATCAATCCATCCACGAATTGCACACTCACACTGTCGAATTGGAGACTGAAGAATCGATCTTGAGAATTCGAGTTGTTGTGAGATTTTCATTATTTTTCAATAGTATCCATATCATTTAGAATATTATTGTTAGATCATTTTAGCATATCAATTTTCATATTAACATAGATCCATATCAAGTTTTCATTTTCATAATTGCACAGAAAAAAAATAAAATTAATTAATTAATTTGCATACAATTCATATCTAGATTTTGCATTCAAATCCTTCATTTAGGTGTCGTCAAGGTCACTGATCTCGGTATAATCTGAGAATACATACTCACATCTACTAGAAGGCAATAAATCGCCTAGTTAGTTTAGTTTTTCATTTATTGCACGATTTTGATTTCAACTAACCTCTAATGTTTTACTGAAGTGTTGTGTCTACAGAAAAGGTACAAAATTCACACACATAGATCAAGGAGCTAAATTTCCTCCCAACTTTAATGTTGAAGATATCATTACACATGAGGAAGAAACTCCACTCACAACTATGATGAAAGAGATGCATGCCATGCAAGTCAAGCTTAATAACCTTGAGAAATAAAATGAACCCAAGGAGTTCTCCATGGAGGCCCTATGTCCTTTTCCATTCGACAAAGACTTGTACATGCCACCATTCCCAAAAAGAGTGGAGATGCCTAAGTGTGATAAGTATGATGGCCACTCGGATCCCCAAGATCATGTTAGAGAATTTTGTACACAATCTATGGAGTTCATGCACGAACCAACCTATCTGATGCATCTCTTCCCTCGATCTCTAGGGAGAGAAGCCATTCATTGGTTCTCTAGATTGCCTTCTACTATCAAAAATTTTGAGGAGTTGATCAAATTGTTCTATCAGAAATACTCCTACAACATTCAACATCTAGTCACCATGATTGATATCTGTAATCTCAAGCAATATCCAGGTGAACCATTCTTGACACTTCTTAAGAGATGGAGGAATAAATTCTCTCTATATGCTAGACCTATTCCAGAAATCAAGAAAGTGGAAATCTTCATCAATAATCTTGTCCTAGAGATCAACTATCCTTGACAAATGCAAGATCATACATCTTTTGATAAAATGGTTGACAATGCAATCGAAATTGAAAAAGTACTTGTGAAAAAAGGAGAAATCACACTTCAAAAGGATAAGTACGAATCAGGATCCAGTTCTAAAGACAAGAATAAAAACTGGAACAAGAATAAAGGCATTTTCATAGATGGTGTTGTTGATACTGTCTATGCCCCATCAAAGGCACCAGCTTTCAATCTAACTATTGGTACCCAAGCCATAAAAGCTTCAGAACAAAAGGTGCCTGAATCATCTCAAAAGAAGCCATAATATAAAAAGTGGTCCATTGATAATAAATAAACGTTCACTCCTCTTGGAGAATCTTTAGAATCAGCTATGAGAACCTCACTAGCCAATAACATCATCTCCTTACCTGAGATCTGACAATCTTATTTTGAACCTAAACCAAAATGGTGGAGAGAGAATGAATTATGTGATTTCCATCGGGGTAAAGGTCACAAAACTAATAACTGCTTACGCTTGAAACATACTATTCAAGATCTAATTGATAAGGGAGATATGACCATTGACAATCATAAGAGCAATAATGATCATACAGCTTTCACAGAACCATTTCCGAAACATGGTCAAGAAGTTTCATCTTCTCAACCTAATATGGGGGCAAAGGTCAATTATGCTTACCGTGGAAATAATGCTATTATCAATATGGTTGAACCTTGTCTCTCTGAACATTGCAATGTCATCACAATTATGTGAATAGATAGAGATCATCCTTTAGCTAATGCATTTACTTGATCACAAGATCAGGCACATCTGAATGGACAAATCCCAGATTCATCAAATGTCCCCAAGACGCCCTTCAATCTTTCTTCCGCTTCCAAACAAAAGGTTGTTTCTAAATCTTCCAATCCTAAAGATACGAGGCCAACATCTTATAGCATTGCTCAACAACTCAAACACACTAATGCAAAAATCTCCATGTTTGAGTTGCTTCGAATATCTCCAGCTCATAGATCCATTCTAGATAAAGATTTTCTCAAATCCAATGTTCCTGATGACCTTGATTTAGACAGGTTCCAGACTATGGTTGGACATCTTACATCTCCACAATATATCTCCTTTTCAGAGGAAGATGGCAACTCCTTGAGTCACCCACATAACCAGCCCTTGCATATAGAAGTCTTGATCTAGAACCCTAGAGTGAAATGTGTGTTGATAGATGGAGGTGTTGGCCTAAACATTTGTTCTTATAGCTTGATCACACAATTGGGATTTTCAGAATTGGTTATTGATCCTAGAAAGAAAATAACTATTAAAGCCTATGATGAACAAGAAAGATCTTCCAAATGCACTATTGTCTTACCTATCACAGTACGTAGGTCCAGTTATCAGGGATACTATATGTCAAGTTCTTGATCTACCTTTGGCTTACAACATTCTTCTAGGGAGACCATGGATACATGAGATGAAGGCTATTCCTTCTACATTTCACCAATGCTTGAAATTTCCTTATGAAGGAGTAGAGGTTACTATTCCAGCAAACATATGAACCACTTGCAATACATTGAAGGAAAGTGCAGATAAGCTTATGCCTAATAACAGGGAATCTTCCATTGAGTCAACAAAAGAATCATCCACATCTAAACTAGAAGATCTTGCAAAAGAGGTCAATATCAAAGAAAATAGTATGGGAGAATATACTATGGAGCCAGTCTTATCTTTGACATCTCTCCCTGTCTCATCCAAGTCTTATGGACAATCTTTGAAACAAGGAAAACTAGACTCTAAAGAACCTCTTGAGGCATATAAAAAGAATTTTGTAGTAGAACAAGTCTCCAAGCAATAATTTGAAGAGTATGAAGCTGTGCTTGCATGGCTATACAAAGATGAATCTGAATCTCACGATATTCAAACTAGTAACTCAGTAGTACCGAAAGATCCTTCTAAGTCATATGGCCCAGGAGATAAATTGATAGCTAAGATGGGATATCCAAGTAAAGGACCTCTAGGATTCAGAGGAAAAGGTCTTGAGGCACCTCTCCCACATACTGGTAGAGAAAATAAAGACAAAGTTGGCTTAGGATTTAAAAAGAAACCCTTTCACCTCAAAGGTAATTGTTCTCATGTCATAGAGCAGATCACACCAGACAAACCTCTTCTTAAGAAAGAAGAAACCCAACCATCAAATAGTGATTCAGATAGCTCAAAACTCATCCCCTATGAAAAATAGCCTAAGGAGATCAAAGACCTTCTTTATGATAAAGATGATCCAATCAAAAGAATTAATGTAGTAGAAACATAAGAACCTACTATCAATCAAGAGATAGTTGCAACACAAGAACCAACTAATCTCAAAAATAATCAAGAAGAGGAAGATGGTAGTTATTCTGAGATAGATTCTCATGAGTATGAATTCAAATCAGAATCTGAGGGTAACCCTTCTTGGGGTATTCATCCTGAATTTACTCATGTTCTTAGATTTCCTAGAGGCATAGATGAAGAATCTAATGACTATGAATGGAGAGCCATTCCAGAAGAAGATGAGCTTATTACAGAGAAACATGTTGATTTTATTCACCAATATGCACTTGAACCCAATGTAAGTCTAGAGCGAAATGATGAACCTATTGAGTCTGATCCACCTATGGCTGAATTGCACTCCCACAATGACATTGAGCCTATTCATGAATTGAATGTCTTAAGTTGTAATATCACCTTTGAAATTGAGCGTTGGGTTAGGACCAATGATGACAGATCCATATCCGTAAACACTATCTCCCAATCTTTCCCCAATTTAACTATCCAATATCTAGACCTTATTGATCAAATTGCCAAAAATCCAAGCCATGGTATTTATACCTTCACCAATGACTATGCCCTTTCTTACTACCTCAATGCAGTTGAGCCTATGAGTACTTCCATTAGTGAACCGAGCATTAGCATGACAGAGTCGGACATCAAATATCTTAGTTAGAAAAATAAGAATAAAAAGAAAAAGAAAAAGAGTTCTAAGGGTGAAAACCACTTTGTGGTAGTCTCAGAACCTACAAAAGTAAAAATAAAAGACATATCTAAAGGTGCAAACCTCTTTGAGGCACCTAAGGATGAGATATTTGATGTCTTTCAGAGTCATTTACAGGATAGATCTCCAATTCTAATTGAGCACACTCAATCTATCAATTTGGGAACAACAGAAGAACCGCAGTTGATTCATGTAGCACAATCTTTATCAGAAGAAGAGAAGCAAAAATTTACAACATTCCTAACAGAGAAAATGATCAACTTTGCATGGAAATATTCAAATATGCCAGGGTTGGATCCTAATCTTATAATGCATCATTTATGTATAGCTCCAAATGTCAAACCTGTTAAGCAAAAGTTTAGAAAGATGCATCCTCATGTTGCACTCTTGGTGAAAGCTGAATTAGAGAAGCTCTTGAAAGCCAGATTCATCTGAGTTATTTACTATGTAGAGTGGATCTCTAATATTGTACCTATTTCAAAACTTGATAAATCAATCAGAGTGTGTAGAGACTTTAGAGATGTAAACATAGCATGCCCTAAGGATGATTTTCCACTCCCTAAGATTGATATGATAGTGGACATGACTGTGGGCTTTGAGATGTATTCTTTAATGGATGGTTTTTCGGGATATAATCAAATCAAAATTGCTCCAGAAGATTAAGAGAAAATTGCTTTTACATGTGCATGGGGCACCTTCTGTTGGAATGTCATGCCATTTGGGCTTAAAAATGCTAGTGCTACATATCAAAGAGCCATGACATCTATTTTCCATGACATGATGCATAGGACTATGGATGATTATGTTGAGGATACTTTAGCAAAATCTATGATTAGGGCTACACATCTAGATGATTTGAGCAAGATACTAGACAGAATGGAAAAATTTAGTTTCAGACTAAATCCTAAGAAGTGTGCTTTTGGTGTCACTTCTGGAAAGCTCTTAGGATACATAGTTTCAAAAAAGGGCATTTAAGTTGATCCAGCTAAAGTAAAGGCTATAATGGAAATGCAACCTCCAAAGAATATCAGTCAAATGAGGACATTGCAAGGAAGAGTTCAATCTATCAGAAGATTCATATCACAGCTAGCGGACATCTCACAACCTTTTACAAAAACATTACATAAAGGTGTGACCTTTGCATGGAATGAAGAATGTGAGAAGAACTTTGACTATATCAAACAACATTTATCAAATCCTCCTATTTTGATGTCTCCTATTCATGGGAAGCCATTGATCTTATATGTCTCCACTATAGATACATCACTAGGGGCATTGCTAGCACAACATGATGAGAACAAAAAGGAAAGAGCTATATACTATATTAGTAGGACATTGGTTTCATATGAGAAGAACTATTCAATGATTGAGAAAGCTTGTCTAGCTATGATCTTTGCATCACAGAAACTGAGACACTACATGTTAGCTCATACCACACAATTGGTAGCTAAGATTGAGGCACTCAAGTACCTACTAAGCAAAGCTGCCGTCACGGGTAGATTAGCTAAATGGGTCATGCTCTTAAGTGAATTTGACATTGAATATGTGGAAAGAAAATCTATCAAAGGACAGGTTATTGCTAATCAATTAGTAGATGCACCTATGATTGATGATACACCAATGCAAATGGAATTTCCAGATTCATCTATCATGACTCTTTCTTCTAAAGAATGGCAATTATTCTTTCATGGCTCCTATACAAAGAAGGGATCAAGAGTGGGCATAATATTCATAACTCCTCAAGGATACTCAATCCCAAAAGCATTCAGATTAAAGTTCCCTTGCACAAACAATATTGTGGAATATGAAGCCCTTTTAAATGGCATGAAAATAGCCATCTAGTGGAGACTGATAGAATGACACATTCATGGAGACTCTCAACTTGTTATCCATCAAGTCAATGATGTGTACCAAACTAAAGATGAAAATCTCATTCCTTACAAGAGAATGGTAGATGATCTAAAGAAGTATTTCCTATCTATCACATTTGAGCAAATACCTAGAACATAGAATAAGGTTGCCGATGCAATGGCAACACTATCTACTTTATTACAGCAGCCTGAACATGAGCTACGCTATGAGTTCCTGGTGGAAGCACTATCTTATCCTGCATATGATTCCCCTGAAACCCGCATGATCTGCACTGTTGTTGGTCATGATTCATCTAGATACAAAAACCTATTTTCCTATCTCCAAGACCAAATCATTCCCGATACCTTCAACCTCTAGGAAAAGAGATACCTTATCCATAATGCCTCCTGATATGTCATCATTGGTCATGATCTATACAAACAAGGTCTAGATAGTACGCTACTTAGATGTTTAGAATGGGAAGAGTCTCAACGTGCATTAGAGGAAGTCCATGATGGTATTTGTGGGTCACACTCAAATGGTTTAACACTAGCTTGAAAACTTATTAGGGCTGGGTACTATTGGCCTGAAATGGAGAAAGAGTCTATCAAGTTTGCTAAGAACTGTCAAAAGTGCCAAGTGTATGGCAACTTAATTCATGCTCCAGGGAGAGATCTAATTCCCTTTACTACACAATGGCCTTTTCACCAATGGGCATTTGACCTTATACTAGCTATACATCCTCACTCTTCTAATGGACATACCCATATAATCACAGCTATAGATTATTTTACAAAATGGGTAGAAGAAGTCCTTTTGACACAAGCAACTAGAAAGAAAATACCTATGTTTATATTGAACTATATCATATGCAGATATGGTATACCTCATTCCATAATCACAGATAATGGTGGACAATTCAAGAACAAAGACCTAGATGATCTATGTGCTGAATTCAAGATCACACAACATTGGTCTTCTATCTACTATCCTCAAGGGAATGGACAAGCAGAGGCTTCAAACAAGAATCTATTGAAAATCTTGCATCATAGAGTTAATAAAATAGGAAGAGACTGACATCTCATGATCAATCCAGCTCTCTGGGCCTACAAAACAAGTATCAGAACACCTACTAGGGCTACACCATTCGCTTTAGTTTATGGGTCTGAAGCGGTACTGCCTATTGAGGTTAAAATCCCATCACTAAGAATCATAATGCATGGTCTAGTAACTGATGATGACTACAAAGTGTCTAGGTTGCAAGAACTTGAACTACTAGATGAGCAAAAACAAGCAGTGTATGATCATCTTAGAGTATATCAAAAGAGAATGTCTAGAGGTTACAACAAGAAAGTCAGACACAAAGAATTTCAGGTTGGTGATCTAGTCTTGAGAGAGAATCCTAAAAATCAATCACATCGAGAATGCAAGGAGAAGTTTGAACCTAACTGGTTGGGTCCCTTTGTTATCACTGCTACTTTTGGCTCTAGTGCCTATCAACTCTCAACAACTACAGTAGAACAGCTCTAAGAACTAATCAATGTTCTCCATCTAAAGAAATTCTATGCCTAAGGCATTCAGTGTATGGTAAAATGTCTTGAAAAAATCTTTAAAATTGGAAAAAGTCCTAAAAAAATGAACATCTTGGTGAAAACCTAGCAATGGGCACCTTGATGATTCACAAAAAATGTAAAAAAAATCAAAAGTACAAAAAAAATTAAAAAAATGAAAAATACAAAAAAATGAGAAAAAGAAAAAGTGCCTTGGTGAAAACCTGGAAACAAGCGCCTTGGTAGCAAAAATAGAATCTTTGCCAAGATGGTGAAAACCCAGCAAATGGGTGCCACTTGTTTCAAAATGCTCCATCTATCAGCGCAATCTTGGTCTTTCCCAGCTTTCAATCTTGCTTTATTTTGTACATATCTCCTAGTCTTGTTTTCGCATTCTTGTTTTCAATAAGTCGGTCTATACACCAATCAGCTCAAGCATTTGTATCCTATCAATGTTCAAACTTGGGGGCAATCAAATTTATATCCAATGGCCTCCAGTGTATCTAAGACATATCATATCCAGTCAGAGTCCTTTCAAGCTTCATCCGAGTTAGTCAGTCAATCTTCTCTCCAGAAAGGATTTTGCATCTCCAATCAAACATCAAACACAAACTGAAAACAATCTGTGCTTTTCATGCTTTTATCTCCTTTTCAATAGTCTCATGATCTTAAGGATGGATGGGTCCACATCTTCAAAGAAAATAGGCTTCTTTTCATTTGTTGATAAATCCCAAGGAAATTTCAAGTCATAAACAACATCATCCCCATCACAATGATGAGAGTTTTAAAAAAGGCATAGGTGGCACCCATGCCACTTGTAGAAAGAGAAAGTAATGATTCAAAGATCATCATGTCTAAATGGTTGTATTAACCATCATGATAATTCTTCCAGATGGTGCAATCGTAGGCCTTTCTCAGTTGCATTCTTGAGATCCTATTATGATCTTTCTTTCTATAAAAGACCTATGGGCACATTGTCAAATGAGTGAGCTATAATTTCTTTTCTAGGAGTATTTTTTTGGTTCATTATATTGAAGAACACTATGAAATAGTTGTATTTACATTCTTTTGACCCTAGCCTTGTAATTTATACATGATCAATAAAAGAAACATACTGGACTATGCCTAATGTTTCTTTCTATTTTATAGTTTGTTTTAAGGTTCCCTATCATTTATGAATAAATATAGCTATCATCTATTTCTTTCAGGATCTTATAATCCATTATTGGTTTGCAAGTTACATGACCATGTTGTATACTCTTTCAATGCTTGTGGTCTAGGGTTATACCATGCTTTTATGGTGAACAAAATGCTCTGAGAATAGGTTTTTTAGTGTTACAATAGGAATATTGTTGGAATCATTTGTCGTTGCACCAAAATCTCAAACTATCAATGTATGATACAAATGCCATATTTAACCTAACCCACAAGAGTTGGTTGAGCTATGTCATGAATCTCAAAGGAGGTTTTGACCACCAAGTCAACAATCTCCTCCTCAACACTGATTGAACCTTCAACACCCACTAAAGGGAGACTCAAACCCATGACCCAAGGCTTAGATACCAATTGTTGGAATCATTTTCTGTTGCACCAAAAGCTCAAAATGCCAATGTCTAATACAAATTCCAGATTCAACCCAACCCACATGAGATGGTTTATCCATGTCACAAATCTCCAAGAAGGTGTTGACCACCAAGTCAACAAATGTCTCCCTGCAAGCTTTAAAAGGTGCTTCTCATAAGAAGATATGAATGTTTTTTCCTATGTTTAGGATCTTTCCATCATGTTATCTTCCAAAAAATGAAGAGTATGTGGCATTTTGTGCTCTTTTTTAGGGTCTAACACTTTTATTGTTCCTAACACTAGTACATTTAAGTCCTTTTTCTGATGGCTATCCATCGCCATTCCTACACCCCACCATCGACTAAGCGACACTAACCACTGTTGCAGTTTTGGTGTCAATAGCACCGATGGCTATGATGGTTATCTTAATTTGTGATGACACACACCATCATAATATACAAGGTAAAAGGGTCTGCCAACATGGTCAGAGATGGTCAAAATGCCATCGGTCATAATTTGACTACCGTCGGGACTTATTTTTGGTGTCACAATTACGACATCCATGCGACAAAAATTTTGTACAAGCGACGTTTACCTGTCAGTGCATTCTGACATATATCCATCATGTCTAATGCTCTGTTGTCAGTTGCTCTCTTATGAGCATCGTAATTACGATGGTATGATTTATTTTTAATATATATATATATATATATATATATATATATATATATATATATATATATATATATATATATATATATATATATATATATATCATTCATGGAGACCTTAAAATATTGAGCTTCTCTTTGTTTCAAGAATAGTTTAACATTCTCTACTTAATAGGGCCAACCACGTAAAGGTGGAAGCTCATCTAGCCCCTCCTAGGAGAATCTTATGACCCCTTACAACACTTTAAGACCTCTAAGATGTATTCTTAGGGATCGTAAAGGGTCATAAGGGATCTTGAGACACAACAGATGAGAAACATAAATGTATGCATCATGCATGGTCACAATTCTTTGGAGATACAACATAATTGAGTGTATACCCAGATGATGCAACACAATCACTACAATCAAGATAGGGTCCAAAAGCCATCTTTATCTATGGTTTTTGGATCCTACAATGTCAACTTAGAACTAGAGGAGTAGTACTATTTGCATTGCATCGTCTGGGTCTACCACTCAATTATGTTGTATCTCTAAAGAATTGTGACCATGATGCCTACATTTATGTTTCTTAGTTGTTGTGAGATTAAAAGTCTTCTAAGGAATATGTGACAAACATGCAGATTTGACCAAGCATTATTGGGAGCTAGACCCTACAACAAATGGACTTGTGATGATTTTCACAATAGTACATGTGTGGTAGGAAAGCTCACAGTACTACTTAGGAAAATCTAAATGTTCATCACCTGTGCATATAAGAGTAGATCAGATAAGGTATATGCACAGGTGACAAACATGCAGATTTGACCAAGCAATATTGGGAACTAGACTTGACAACAAATGGACTTGTGATAATTTTCACAATAGTATATGTGTTGCAGGGTAAGCTCCTAGTAGTGCTTAGGTAAATTTGCATGTTCATCACCTGTGCATGTAATAGTTGATCAGAGAAGGTATATGCACAGGTGACAAACATGTAGATTTGACCAAGCAATATTGGGAGCTAAACCTAGTAGCAAATGGATTTGTGATGATTTTTACAATAGTACATGTGTTGTTGAGTAAGCTCCTAGTAGTGCATAGACAAATCTGCATGTTCAACACCTGTGCATATGAAGTGGCTCTAATGGTAGATACAGTCACTAAAAAACCATTGTGATAACTTATTGTAATGTCCGCAAGTAAATTCAACTAGTTTATGCATAAAAGGACCTATGTTTAAGATAATTGAATTCAATTTATACATAAACACTACATTAACTTAATTATTACATTTATACATAAGCGCTACATTAACTTAATTAAGGGCATCATTGAGTTAGTAGCCCACTACACCAATAATCATGAGTACAACTTAAGTTTTAATCAATACATCAGAGACCCTTACCATTATGTTCCATCATAAGATTGATCAAGTACAATCTCAAAGAAACCAAACATAAACATATATATACACACAAAAATATGTATCTCAACAAAACCATGGCATAGAAACCATACACACAAAAATATAAATTTGCTCGTATGGAAACATTTTCAAATATTCTTCATAATTATCATCAACATGGCCAATTTTGCAAAACTAATTCTGCATACTCCTTATTTTGTTCTAGGTTGATATTGTCAGACATGGTCTTTCTTGAATGGAATGACTCGTACGTTACTTGTACATTGACTAGAATGTTGGTGGAAGAAGGATGATTTGTTTGCAACCTGTAGATACATACATTGAATAGCCATTTTATCAACTCTAATTTTCTCAACACAAAGGGACATTTATCATAGCCATAGAAACATGATTATTTTTAAATTGAATAAACCAAGTAGTACCATCAGAAATATTGACCATTTACAATCATGAACAGTAAACCTAAATCAAATAGCTCATTTTTTATCAGCATGTGTAGTCTTTGTGTATATGAAAAATGAATGAAATATCAATCTAAAATAAAATAGTGAACAAAAATTCAAATTCAAGGCCTAATTTATCAAGAGCAACAAATAATGTGAAACCCCACAATCAAAAACATGAAACCTAATAAAAAACACTACAAAACTTGATTGGGACAATGGAATTTAAAAAGTAAGGAAAGGTGAGAGGATCAATCACATAATCAAAAAAAGAAACACGCTTTGTCAACAATGTTCAAAATCTTGGCACCAAGCACATACATAGGAAATAAAAAAGGGACAAAAGACAAGAAATAAGAAAAATCATTAGGACTATAGAAAAATCATTAAGACTATAGAAAATCAAGTTCTAGAAATGGATGGTTCTGATGCTTTTCCATTACAATAATTGAGCATTCATCATTTTGTATATGAACAAGTGAAAAACATACCGATTTGATGGAAAAAAATTTGGAACTAGACCTAGCAGCAAATAGACTTGTGATGATTTTCATAATAGTACATGTGTTGATGGATCATCTCCCAGTACTGCTTAGGAAAATTTGCATGTTAATCACCTGTGCATATGAAGTGGCTCTAATGGCAGATACAGTCGCTGAACAACCATTTTGTCAACTCTAATTTTTTCAACACATAAGGACATTTATCATAGCCATAGAAACCTGTCTTAGAATTGTCCATTTCTCTGTGTATATGAAAAATGAATGAAATATCAAGATGAAATAAAACATTGAACAAAATAGTATTCCACATAGAGTGAATGAAATATACCATCAAAAGAAGGTGAACTCCACAATTGTCACAAACTCGGACATGGGAAAAGTCAAATTCAAGGTCTAATTTATCAAGAACAAAAAACAATACAGAACCCCACAATCAAAAACCTAAAACCTAATAAAAAACATTGCAAAACTTGATTGGGACAATGGAATTTACAAAGGAAAGGTGAGAGGATCAATCAAATAATCAAAAAAAGAAACACGCTTTGTCAACAATGTTCAAAATCTTGTCACCAAGCACAAACATAGGAAATCAAAAAGGGACAAAAGACAAGAAATAAGAAAAATCATTAGGACTATAGAAAAATTATTAAGACTATAGAAAATCAAGTTCTAGAAATGAATGGTTCTGATTCTTTGCCATTACAAAAATTGAGCATTCATCATTTGGTACTTCTTGGTGTATTCCATTTAAGTATAATGAATCAATGGCATAATTAATATGTTTGGTTAGAATGTAAGTCCAAATGGGATAATGAAGCAAAGTGTCTACCAAATGCCAAAGGATGACAAACTTTCAGTTTTGGCGATATAAGAATAAGAACTTTTCCACTCCATTGGGCATCGACCAGCATACAATCATATTTATATAATCATTGGAAACAAATAACGAATGACAGAACAAGAAAAAAGGACAAAGAGAACTAATTATGATCCTAAATAAAAATTACGGTGGAATCAACTACATTAGGTAATTGAAACACACTAATTATGGAGGTGGTGTCAAGAGTCCTATGATAGTAAAATTTTCCCATTCTCTATTTCCCCATTTTTTTTAATAAGGTTAATTTTTAATTTTGTTTAATTTTATATTGAAAATCATAACAAAGTCATAAACAACAAAAAAAGTTCATGAGTTTATCAAAATATGTCCATTGTATCTACTTGAAATTCTAAAAAAGTTTAAGTATGTACAATAGCCCTCTTTTAACCACATTTACACATATGGTCCCAACAAAGTAGTGCACAAACTACACAAAGAAGGCATCATAGAAACATGATTTCTGCTTTTGCCATTGAAGCAATCTTGGCGGCACTAGCTGCCTTTTGAGCCTTGCACAAGTTGCACTCATTTCCTACATCGGGTATAGATGTAGATGAGGTAGATGTAAATATGGTTTCATCGACCCAATAAAAGTACTGACATCCACTATTTCCCTTCAATACCAAATCTACATTAGTTGTTCCTAAAATAATTAGTTGTCACATTATTTTTAAACATAAAATATAATTACATATCCAGACCTTTTTCCTATTTGGGCAACCCAAAAATTGACACCCAAGATTACATGTTGTGTACATGATATCTTCAACATGCATGGGCCAACACCACATTGACACATAAGCACATTGAACAAAGTCATCAATGCTATATCAACAAATATTGTATTGTCACAAATATTGCATTGTCATTATTTTATTCATTAATAATAATTATAATTGTAATAAAAAGAAACATACTAATGTAGACTTGCACATTTTTTGGCTAAGTCGAAGTCTTTGATTTAAATAAACTCAAAAGAAAATGACAAACCAAAGACAACCATACAATAAAAATAAATTACTAAGGAACCAAGGAACTAATTATAATTGCAATAAAAAACAACATAATAATGTAGATAAAATCTCAAATCAGATTGTAACATGAGAGTGTTGAACAAGCCTGCTACTTTTATTTTCATTTTTACAATTCCTCTCATAACTTCTTCTCTGCTTCAAACAATTGGGAGTTCCTGGGAAAGACGATATGGACCATCATGTATATGGCCCAAGTTTGTAGAGGATTACAAAGCTAGAAAAATAAAACTTCGGTGACAAGTTGTGGGCGATCTTACGATTCCTCAGATTGTGGCCAAGGGTGTGGAGGAACATGACTACTTGTTCTTCTAACATTATGTTCATCATATTTGATAGGCTTCCTTTTTTCCTTAGAAGATTGGCTAGCCAAAACAAGGCTACTGTACTCATGCGAATTTGGTCATGACAATGCACCTCATTCAAATGAATAATGTGTTTATAAAAAGTTGTTCCATCACTTCTTTCCTTACACATTTTTTGCCTACCTTGTGCAAACACCACTTTTGCTACTCCAAGGACAACAATAAGAACTGTGAGAATACAAGTGTGTGTGTGTGAAAATTATACTTGATCTGTAGACACAACACTTCAGTAAAACATTAAAGGTTAGCAAAAATCAAAATCGTGCAAAATTGAAATCTAATTTAACCAAGCGATTTACTGCCTTCTAGTAGGTGCGAGATTGATGTTTTCAGATTGTTATCGAGATTAGTGACCTAGACGACACCTAAATGAAGGATTTGAATGCAATTGATCTAGATATGAAATATGAATGCAATTAATCTATATTTTTGGATTTTCTATGCAATAAGAATGATAAAAACTTGATATGAAATCTAATCTATATGAAATTGATCTGCTAAAATGATCTAACAATGATATGAAAAAGAATCTAAATGAATGTAAAAAAAACAAATTGATCTCACAATAGCCTTGATTCGCAATAAGCTTTGATTCTCCCAATTCCAATTCTCCAACGTGATTGTGCAAAAATATGAGATGTTATGGATTTGAGAGATGAATTATGAAGAGCTGAGCCTTGATTTATAGAAATCCAGGGCTTTGGAGGTGCATGGAAGAAAGCCATAAATCACTCAGATTAACTCAGCTTGATTTTTGAGTTATCTGATAATAAAGATAATTTAATTCACAAAAACATGCAAATCATGCAAAAATAGCTTTTTAACTCAAATTAGAAGTTTAGATCAACTTTAAAACTCAAAAATGATGTTGAGTTCCAAAAAGTCAATAACTTGCATTGATTTTCTGATTTGGAGTTTAACTGCTCTTTGATTGTGCACATGGATAATTATGAATTAATAAATAAATAAAGTGATTTATTCTCAACTTAACTGATTTTTGAAAATAAATAATTGATTTATGGGTTAATCAATTATTTAATCAAACTTTTATTAAAAATTATATTATTAAATAATGACAACTTGCTTTAATTAATTAAATAAGAATTTAATCAATTATTCATAAGATATTAGATTTATTGTCAAAATTAAATAATACAATTAATAATAGATAGAATTAAATTTAATTACACAATTAAGTGGCAAGATATTAAATCTAATTAATTAAATATGAAAATATTCAATTAATCAAATTTAGGATAAATGTGATTTATCACCAAATAATCATTAAATTAAAGATAATTAGATAAATTAGGAACATTACTAGGAATATTCCCTAATGCAGAATTTAAGATAATCAATTATGATTCGATGATGTTTAGATGTGCCTTAGGTTAGGACTTTGATGTCAATTTCATTCGAATTGTTGATATAGAAGATTAATGAACTTATAGCCCATTTTTGGGGTATTACATTTTGCCCCTCTTTGAATTACTATGCGAAGCGCAGTGGTTCAAAGATAGTCTGTGTTTGATAAAGCTATGAAATTGATGTTTGAAATTGATAATTGATATGAGACAGAAGTTGATTGATATTGATTTGATATGAAGATAATAGGTCCTGAATGACCAAAGATAATGTTCACTGTAGCAACGAATGAACCTATGATTGCGAAAAAGTGTCAAAATGCTTGATTCCAAACCTTAGGATTGCAAAGAAGTGAGTGACCGGTTCTAGACTCGATTGTCTTAGCAAAACTAGCAGGTATCACATCTGAATCCTTCAGTTGCCGAAGAACCAAGGAAAGAACACTATGATCCGATGGTTGCAAAAACTGATACAGTTTACAAGATTAGGAGAATACCAGATTGATATGGATCTTGATGAATCTTATATGTCTCGAGTGATGATAGATTTGCCCTGAGCGATGAGGACTTTTGATGAATCAGCAACTAGACATGGTTGTTGTCTTGATTACTGAGGAAGATATGATTTCCATAAAGATATGATTTCAAATTTGATTACAGACTTTGAATGATGTGCAATACCATGCCCCCTTCGGGATTAAAATTAAAATCTGACAAGAAAAGTCAGCGTTGATAGTTTAGAAGCATTAAATTGACTTGAGAAGTGGTTATACACATCCGAGAATGCATTCTACATCGTTTGGATGTCCAAAAGATCAAGTTTGATGAGGTTTGACCATAGTTGACCAAGTTGAAATTTTGATAGTTTGATGTAAGATAATCAGTTAAGTTGAATTATTGATTTCTGTGATGATCGAAGATCAAATATGCAAGCAGTAGATCATCCTAGGCCCAAAATTTTAAATTGCAATTTTGACATAATAAATGATCTCAGATTTTGATTTTGATCCTGAAAAAGGATTCTACTTGCTATTTCATTGGAGGAACCTTCGTGTGAGATTCAACTCTTGTTAGATTTGAAGATGCGAGTGGAGAATTGTTTAAGCATTGAAGTTCGTTTAGCCATTGTGAGATCATGCAACATGCACAATGCAAAGATACATGCAAAATGAAATGCAACCTAAGACCTAGGACCTAGTCACTGATCATGTGTTGATTTGTTATCATCATAGAACTTTTAGGTAACTGGATAAATCAATACAATGCCCACTAGCTATGAAACCATAGACATATGAATATCGATTTGTATGCGCAAGAATCAATACAACACCCATTGGTCAACAACCATGGATATATGAATATTGATTTTATTTTCGGAATGTCAGATTAGATATAAGCACCAAGGCATAAATGCCAGGATGACTTGAATATCATGTCCATTTTGATATAGCAATTTGTATAAGTATCAAAACATAAACATCATGATGACCTGAATACGCCTTGCATGAAAAACACATCAAACAGCCAAGAGATCATTCTAAAACCAATGTGAATTACCCGTAGTGACCCTTTATCATTCACATCCTTAGGTAAGATCACGGTTCACAGTAGGAGAAATAACTTACTCAAAAAGATAATAGTGAGATCAAACTTCCTTGAATTTTTTGGGTATCAATGGTTGAGGTACGCATGGCCATCCAATTTGAGATAGAGGCTCTTATAGTCGGACACCGTTTCAATCTGAAATTTCCAAAGTTGTTAGATTTTCACATACAAGCAGAAGACAAAGAAAAGATTATACCCCTAGTCATCACTCTCTAAATCCTATAAAGGACATCATCAAAGAGCTTGAAGGGACACAATATGCAGAAATCTCAATGCGAATCAGTAAGCATACAAGGAGATAAAAACATGTAAAAAAAAGAATAGATTGTTTTCAGTTTGTTGTTTGATGTTTGATTGCGTTGTTGTAGATGCAAAATCCTTTCTGGAGACAAGACTGACTGACTGACTCACATGAAGCTTCAAAAGACTCTAACTAGATATGATACATCTCAGATACATGGGAGACCATAGGATATGACATTGATTGCCCCCAAGTATTAAGCATTGATAGGATACAGACGCTTGAGCTGATTGGTGTACATACCAACTTATTGAAAACTGGAAATGCAGAAACAAACCGGGAGATATGTACAAACTAAAGCAAGACTAAAAGCTGGGAAAGACCAAGATTGCACTGATAGATGGAGCATTTTGAAATAAGTGGCGCCCGTTTGCCAACTTTTCACCATCTTGGCAGAGATTCTATTTTTGCTACCAAGGCGCTTGTTTCCAGGTTTTCACCAAGGCACTTTTTCTTTTTTTCTTTTTTCATTTTTTAATTTTTTTTGAATTTTTGATATTTTCTGATTTTTTTTGTGAATCATCAAGGCACCTATTGCTAGGTTTTCACCAAGATGTTCATTTTTTTAATACTTTTTCCAATTTTTAATATTTTTTCAAGACATTTTACCATAGGTTGAATGCCTTAGGCGTAGAATTTCCTCAGATGGAGAACGGTGATTGGTTCTCAGAGCTGTTCTCCTTCAATCGTTGAGAGTTGATAGGCACCAGAGCCAAAAGTAGCAGTGATTACAAAGGGACCCAACCAATTGGGTTCAAACTTCCCCTTGCGTTCTCGATGGGATTGATTTCTAAGATTTTCTCTCAAGACTAGATCACCAACCTGAAATTCTCTGTGTCTGACTTTCTTGTTGTAGCCTCTAGACATTCTCTTTTGATATACTCTGAGATGATCATACACTGCTTGTCTGCGATCATCTAGTAATTCAAGTTCTTGCAACCTAGACACTCTATAGTCATCATCAGTTACTAGACCATGCATTCTGATTCTTAGTGATGAGATTTCAACCTCAATAGGCAGTACTGTTTCAAACCCATAAACTAAAGCGAAAGGTGTTGCCCCAGTAGGTGTTTTGATACTTGTTTTGATACTAGTTTTGATACTGGTTCTGATACTAGTACTGATACTGGTTCTGATACTTGTTCTGATACTTGTTCTAATACTGGTTCTGATACTAGTTCTGATACTTGTTCTGATACTGGTTCTGATACTTGGTATACTTGATAGCATCTGTTTCCATTGCAAACTCCCAAGCAAGATCATATCGTTCAGTCCCAATGTCTAGCAAGGTGGAGAACAAGAGGGATTGGCAAGCTGGTGGATGAGATGGAAGACGAGAGAATGAAGGAGAATGAAGAGAAAAAATCCTCAAAGGTCAAACTCCTCAAGAATACCCAAGCTAGGGAAAAATTGTCATGTAAAGCACATTTGGACAAGCAATGAAAGGCCAACATAGGATAAGTCACAAAAGTGTAATGTCAAAGAAGGATAGGATGTAGTCCAAAGGAGTAGACATGTCAAGAGGCTTCACAACACCGTGTTTTACTCTCTTTTTTTTTAGATCAAGACCAAAGGGAAAAAGGATAGTGATAGGCAAAAATGAATGGAGGAAGATGGATATGAAGGCTAAACAGGAAGGGAATGAAAACAAGATCATCGTACGATAGCTCAAAAAAATAGCCAAATGTTTGTGTATAGATCAACATTGTCAAGATCAAAGAGAGAAGATGAAATAGATGAAATATGTAGAAGAACTATGCATGACACCTGATTGCCAGGTTTTCATCACGGTACTTATACAAGGCACCACAAGGGGGTGGTTTTCACCATAAGATGAATTTATTTCTCTTTACTTTTGCTACCAAGGTGCCTGTTTCCAGGTTTCCACCAAGGCACATTTTCAATTTTTATTTTTTTTTGGAAGAAGGCAAGCTTTTTAGATAATGCTCCTTCAAAGGACAAACCATGATATGCCAAGGATTCAAAATGATACACTCAAAGATGCTGATAGGGAAAGGGAGATGGAAGAGAAAAATGGAGGATAAAGTTTTATGTAAAGCGAGTGAGGTTGGAAGATAGGAGGAATAGGCAAATGAGGAAAAATGATAGAAGGTAGAAGGATAATGCATGGAAGGATTGTGAAAGGGTAGGTGGAAAGGAAGGCAAGATCAACATCAACACATACCTTGAAGGGTGGCGAGAGGATGGAGGAAATGTGAATGAAGGAAAATGTGAAGGAATATGGTGAATGGATAGTAGAGGTTGTGGTTTAGGCACATGGAATGGAGGAATGCTTTTGGAAGAAGATGAAGTGGAAGTCTTTGGAAGCTTGAATGTCAATTTCACTTTTTTCTCAACACCAGACTCTTTCAAGAGAGACTTTGGAATCCATATAGCCATAGGCTTTTTATTTCCTTTTGATGATCTAAAGAGAATATCTTCAATGATAGATTTTGGAACCAATACTTGTCTTGTAGTTTTTTTCTTAGATATCTCTTTTGACTTTATGTTTCCATGTCTATTAGAGGAGACATGGTGATCTTTTTTTGATGGATTCTTGTATTGCTTCTTTTTCTTGTATTAAACATTCAAGTTACTTCCAAAAGACTTGGGACTTGTGGAAGAAGGAGGATATGACTAGTTTAGATGGGTGGGTGGATGAAAAGGATTCAAGGGTATGCATCTATGTTGATCTTAAGGAAAGATGGGAGATGGAGGGACGTAAGGACCCAAGATGGATGGTGAATTAAGAGAGTTAGGAGGGGAAAGTGAAGGCACATAAGAACCCAAGATGGAAGGAAGATGTGAAGCCTTTAGTAGTGGTGGAAGAGGTCCAAAGATGGAAGTGGAAGATGCAAAAGGATAATCAATAAGTTCATCAGCATCTATATGACAACCAAGGATATCATCATCTTTAGAGTGAGCATTAGAATTTTCAATAGAATCAAGTACATCTTGAATATGAGCACCTTCTTTGATAGGATTGTTCAAAGCTTGCAAAGACTTAGGAAGAATAGAAAGTGGAAGCGAACATGGAGTGGTAGAACAAGAAGATGGAAGACTTTGATCTTGACAAGGATCTTTGGATAGCACAAGCACATAATTTTTCTTTTGATTTTCAATAGGCTTAACATTGGAAGTAACAACACCATTTTTAAAAACCTTAATGGAAGTATCATCTTTGGAAATTGGAAGTGTAGTAAGGTTATTTTGATTGTCAATAAGCTCAACAGTGTAACTAGTAGATTGATCTTGCTTAGGAGAAGACTTAAGACATGGTGGAATGCATGAAAAAGGGTGTGCAGGATCAAAAGAACCCTGAAGTGGATAAGAGACATCATGAAAAGGATTAGATGACATGGAGGGTTCTTGATCTTGATCTTTCTTTATGTTCTTTTCTTTGTGATTTTTAGAGTCCTCTTGACATGGAGCCACTTCTAAGGACAAGGAAGCATGTTGGGATTGTATGGAAGACTATTCTAGAGATGGTGAAGGACTAGCTGAATGATGAAGGGTACTCCCCCTTAATACCACAAACACATGATAGAAATAGAGAAACAACAACAATATGCAAGAACAGAAAATTGGCTTCTTATTATCTCCACAAATGTGGAATTACAAACTTTCAGAATTACAATATGCAAAGCCACATGGGCATTCCCTTACAATATTCTGTAGGACAAAGCCTTGAACTATTACCCAGATCTACTACCCAGAACTATTCTGAACTGCCTCAGACAATAATACAGCCTTCCTTATATAGGCAATTATCCACCGCCTGGGAAGGTTCCAAAATTTTAGCCAATAAGGCCGACCAACTTAGAATTATTTTATTTTACATTTTATTACATCATAGTCAGCTCAAGATAACCTTTGAAACCCGAACAGAAATTTTGAAGAAAATTATTTTCTGCCATTTCAGGTGGCCCAACTTTCGAAGACCATAAGTCATCACCAGTTGACCCGCTCGGCTATTATAACCCCATTTCGGAAATGCCACGAAGCGCTCTACAAGCTTGACTGGCGCAAGCGCCTGTCACCCAAATTTTTGACCTCATTTGGGGCCTCTAAAGCCTTCAAAACCGAGTTCAAAGTTTCTGTACCCTGCTGCCAATACCAAAAATCTTCAATATCTTCCAATATACACTTGATCTGGCAATGAAACTTTACTGGCAGACTTATATGACCAAAATCAACCTCCAAGAAAGAAATCAGATCATTCTGAGCACATACAAAAATTACCAAAAATAGTAACTTTCCATAAATAGCAGCTCTACACAAAATAGCCCTTATTGAATACAAAAATAGAAATATTTTTGGGTGATGCAAGATTGCTCTTACACCCAGGATGCTCCTGCATCAGACACCCAGGGTAATTTGAGAAGTGACCCTGTCACGACTCAGGTGTGCAGAGGAAAACCAAGACGGCTAACCTCCTCCTTTGTCAGCCATGATGAATCTTCAATAGGTCATCCTTTCCACTTGACCAGATATTCTTCATATGCCCTGTTCCTTGTGCTTTTGCCAACACGACTATCCAGTATATCTTCGATCTCCTTAGTGTCTAAACTAGTTGTTGGAATACTCCACTGTGCTGCTGTGATCTCATCTTCAACACCTCCTTCATGATACTCTGTCAGATCTAAAATGTTAAACACTGGTGAAATATTTAGCTCAGTAGGCAATTCTACCTCATATGCATTTCCTGAATCATGTTTCTTCAGTATCCTACATGGTCCAAATTTCTTCATTTTCAGCTTGTTATATGTACCAACTGGAAACCGCTCCTTCCGCAAATGAACCATGACTTCCTCACCAACTTGAAATTCCTTATACCTCCTTTTCTCATCTGCCTTAGCCTTATACTGTGCATTCATCTTGGTAATATGCTTCCTCACCTCCTCATGGATGTTCTTCAAATGTTCTGCAAAATCCTCGACTTCAGCACTACTTATTTCTCCTTTATCTATCTTCCTCAATTCAGATGCATTTCTTGGACTACTTCCATATACAATCTGGAATGGTGATTTACCAGTGCTCCTGTTGACAGAATTATTGTATGCAAATTCTGCCTGTGGTAAAATGAAATCCCATCCTGTTGGCTTATCTCCAACCAAACATCTCAGCAAATTTCCCAAACTCCTATTCACCACCTCTGTCTTTCCATCAGTCTGTGGATGATGTGATGAACTAAACTTCAAATCTGTCTTCAACTTCTTCCACAATGTACGCCAGAAATATCTAACAAACTTAGTGTCCCGATCTGAAACTATGGTCTTTGGCAAACCATGAAGTCTCACTACTTCTCTGAAAAACAATTCTGCTACATGAACAACATCATTAGTCTTCTTGCAGGGAATGAAATGTCCCATCTTTGAAAATCTGTCAACCACTACAAAAATTGAATCATGTCCCCACTGAGTCCTCGGTAAACCAAGAACAAAGTCCATGCTGATATCCTCCCAACGCTTCTCTGGTACAGATAATGGCTGATACAACCCTGTATTTTGCTTCACTCTTTTTTCCATCTGACATACTCTGCAACTCTGTACAAACTTCTTCACATCTTGCTGCAACTGTGGCCAATAATAATTCTCACTAACCAAACCAAGGGTTTTATCACGACCAAAATGTCCATCCAATCCTCCACTATGCTTCTCCTTGATGAGATTCTCCCTCATAGAACTTCGTGGAATGCACAACTGGCTCCCTCTGAATAGCATATCATCCTGGATGATGAAATCCAACCATTTTGTCCTGTCTAGAGTAACAGGTTTTGTACAAGCTTTCCAAGCTTCACCAAAATCAGGATCCTCTGGATACAAATTCTTGAGTTCCTTGAACCCAACCACTTCAATCTACATTTCTGTCAGCAATAGTTGCCTTCTGCTAAGAGCATCTGCAACCCTATTAGACTTTCCACTCCTGTGTTTCAAAACAAATGTATAACTCTGCAAAAACTCAACCCATTTCAAATGCCTTTGATTCAATTTTTCTTGACTATTCAAATATTGCAAAGCTTGATGATCAGTATACAAAACAAACTCCTTAGGAAGCAGATAATGTCTCCACTTCTTTAATGCCTGAACTATAGCATAAAATTCTTGATCATAAACAGAATATTTCCTCTTGGCATCATTTAACTTCTCACTGAAATAAGCAATAGGTTTACCTTCTTGGCTCATAACAGCTCCTATTGCAGTACCACTAGCATCACAATCTACTTGAAACACCTTATTAAAATCTGGAAGTGCTAAAACAAGTTATTCTGTAACTTTTTGTTTCAACAATTGAAAACTCTTTTTTGCCCCATTAGTCCACTTAAACTCTTTTCTATCCCCTCTCATTGTTTCCGTCAAGGGTCCACAAATACTGCTAAAATTTTTGATAAACTTTCTGTAAAAACTAGCTAGACCATGAAAAGATCTTACCTCAGTAGCACTCCTTGGAGTAGGCCATTCAAGGATAGCATGTACCTTCTCTGGATCCATTTTTAGACCTTCTGCTGAAACTACAAATCTCAAATACACTAACTCTTTCTTCACAAAATTGCACTTATTCAAATTAATCAACAATTTCTCTTCTCTCAACTTCTCAAATACCATACGAATATGCATCATATGCTCATCCAATGTCTTACTAAAGATCAAAATATCATCTAGGTAAACAATGACAAACTTACCCAGAAATTCTTTCAGAACCTCATTCATGAGCCGCATGAAAGTGCTTGGTGCATTGGTTAGCCCAAAAGGCATGACTAACCACTCATACAGTCCTTCCTTTGTCTTGAAGACAGTCTTCCATTCATCTCCTTCTCTGATTCGAATCTGATGATATCCACTTTTTAGATCTATCTTTGAAAAATACACAGCTCCACTCAAACAGTCCATAATATCATCCATTCGTGGCAATGGAAACCTGTACTTGATTGTGATCTTGTTTATTGCCCTAGAATCTGTACACATCCTCCATTCTCCATTCTTCTTTGGTGCTAATACTGTTGGTACAGCACAGGGACTCAGACTCTCACGGATCAATCCTTTTTGTAACAACTCATGTACTTGTCTGTTCAACTCCTCACTTTCTGTAGGTGTCATTCTGTGTGCTGCCTTGTTCGGCAAACTCGCTCCTGGGATCAAGTCCATCTGATGACTGATCTTCCTGACTGGTGGTAATCCATCAGGTATGTTATTGGATACAATATCCTGAAACTCATTCAACAAATCTGCAACTTCTACAGGAACATCTTCTACTTCCTCTTTACCAGCTTTTGAAATTAAAGCAAAACATACATGCTCATGTCTCATACCATCTAGGAAATTTCTTCCATCAACAAAAGTTATCCTTGCATTACCACATACCTTTTCTTCAGTCTCCTTCAATGGTTTTAGCTTATGCCACACTCCATCCCTTGTCAGGGAATAGGTATTCGCACGACCATCATGTACAGCACATCTGTCAAACTGTCATGGTCTACCCAACAACATATGACATGCATCCATAGATATGATATCACATAATACCTCATCTTGGTATCCGCTAATCTTGAACTTCACCAGGCATTGTTCATTGACCATGACCTTGTGGTCATCCTGTACCCAGGCAATCCGATATGGATGTGGGTGTTTTCGTCTCTTGAGCTTCAACTTTATCACCATCTCTTCTGACACCAAATTGTCAGTGCTTCCACTATCAATAATCACATCACAATATTTACCTTCACACTTGCACCTGGTGCGAAACAGGCTCCTCCTTTGCTCAGGTTCATTCTCACCACTCAACAGGACTCTTCTGTTAATCAACGTTTCTCCTCTTTCAGCATCTTCAGAATTTGATGATCTGGCATCTTCATCTATATGTGCAACTCTGGCCTGGCCTTCATTTCTCTTGTCTGTTCTGCCTTGGCGCTGAGGACATTCAAATGCCCTATGACCTTCTTCTCCATAGTGAAAACATGTTCCACGGAAGCCACCTCTTCTAGATCCTTGTCCTCTTCCTCTTCCTCTCTGATCTCTATTATTCTGATCCTGGAAGCGATTGGAATTATTTCTGCGCTGATTCTGACTGCTACTGGCCTCATCCTTCTTTTTCGAATCTTTATTTCGGCCACCATATGACCGTCCACCAGATCATCCACTGCGACCTCTTCCATTTTGTCTGCTCTCAAACTTCTTGTTCAACTTTTCCTCTACTTTTAGGGCAAACTGGTATGCCTCTTCAATACTGTTCATTCGAACCAGATTCAGCTCCTCCTGAATTCTTGGCCTTAACCCATTAAGGTATCGGGAAACTTTCTCTTTATCAGCTTCTGCATGGCCTGTTCTGATGAGAAGTCGATAGAACTCCTTTGTATACTCCTGAACAGATCTTCCTGCTTGCTTCAAACTTTGCATTTTCTTCAGTAAGTCAAGCTCATAATCAACAGGAATGAACTGCCGCTTCAATTTATCCACCATCTGATCCCATCTCGTGATTTTCTCATTTCCCCTTCTATTTCGCTCCAATTGAATCTCTTGCCACCATATCTTCGCATGACCTTTCAGTCTGGCCTTCGCAAATTTGACCCTATCAGGATCCTCAACATCTTCATACTCAAAATATTCTTCACATTCATTGATCCAGTCGATCAATTCCTCTGGGTTAAGATTTCCAGAAAATGTAGGAACCTCAATCTTAGGTCTTTTCCCAATCTTGGAAATCGCCCGAAAAAGTCTTTCTTCCTCCTGGTTCACAATTTCAACTTCTCCTTCTTGATATTCTTCTTCGGCTTCATCCTCGCTTTCGTCTCTAACATTAAGATTCATTCCTCTGTGAATCTCTTCTTGCAATGCTCGCACTTGTCTCTACAGCTCTCTAACCTCAGGTGTCACAGCACCAGCTCTTCCGCCACATTCTCTTCGTGGAGGCATTTTCGCGATGCACGCTGAAACTCTAACCATGGTCCTGGTGCAAACTGCCTCACAGTCGGTGATCTATTTACACACTCAAGAAAACCTGCTCTGATACCACTTGATGAAGGGTACTCCCCCTTAATACCACAAACACATGACAGAAATAGAGAAACGACAACAATATGCAAGAACAGAAAATTGGCTTCTTATTATCTCCACAAATGTGAAATTACAAACTTTCAGAATTACAATATGCAAAGCCACATGGGCATTCCCTTACAATATTCTGTAGGACAAAGCCTCGAACTATTACCCAGATCTACTACCCAGAACTATTCTGAACTGCCTCAGACAATAATACAGCCTTCCTTATATAGGCAATTTTCCACCACCTGGGAAGGTTCCAGAATTTTAGCCAATAAGGCCGACCAACTTAGAATTATTTTATTTTACATTTTATTACATCATAGTCGGCTCAAGATAACCTTTGAAACCCAAACAGAAATTTTGAAGAAAATTATTTTTCGCCATTTCAGGTGGCCCAACTTCTGAAGACCATAAGTCATCACCAGTTGACCCGCTCGGCTATTATAACCCCATTTCAGAAACGCCGCGAAGCGCTCTACAGGCTTGACCGGTGCAAGTGCCCGTCACCCAAATTTTTGACCTCATCCGGAGCCTCTAAAGCCTTCAAAACCGAGTTCAAAGTTTCTGTACCCTGCTGCCAATACCAAAAATCTTCAATATCTTCCAATATACACTTGATCTGGCAATGAAACTTTACTAGTAGACTTATATGACCAAAATCAACCTCCAAGAAAGAAATCAGATCATTCTGAGCACATACAAAAATTACCAAAAATAGTAACTTTCCATAAATAGCAGCTCTGCACAAAATAGCCCTTATTGAATACAAAAATAGAAATATTTTTGGGTGATGCAAGATTGCTCTTACACCCAGGATGCTCCTGCATCACTAAAGTAGGCATTGTAGTGTATGAAGTCTTAGGCTCTTTAGGTTTAGCATTATTGAAAGTATTAGTAGCCAAGTGAAGGTTAGCTTGAATTTCTTGGAGAGGTAGCCCTAGAGGATAACTATAGGGAACCATATGAAAAGTATCAGGGCCTGTGTCAGATGAAGGTTTTGTGAAAGATTTGAAAGACTTAGAAGCTTTAGGAAGTGTATGGTTATTGGAGGAAGTAGGGGATGGAAGGGAACCATCACAAGACAAAGGTTCAGCATTAACATGATCTTTCTTGAGAGTGTAATATTTATTTTCAGCAAGAGAGTCATTAGGAGAAGGATTCTTATAATATTGATGCTTCAAGCTAGCACGATGCATTTTCTATTCCTCAATAGAAGTAGATGTATCATCTAGATATTGTCCACAAAAGCCATCAAAGTCTCTTTCAAAATCAGAATCATATGGATCACCATCACGATCTATCCAATGTGACGGCCCATTTGTAGTAAGTAGGAACACACGACAAGGAGGACTCTTAGGAACAGAGGTGTCATAGGTATCATTACATTGTCTGTCGTCATAGTCATCATAGTCTCCAAAGCTGGATGTGTCACTCTCTATGGAAGAGGTATCATAAGGGTTATCACATTGCTCAAATTCTGTTCGGAGGCATGGTGACATGTACAAGTCTTTATCAAATGGAAAAGGGCATAGAGCTTCCATGGAGAAATCTTTAGGTTCCTTTTCTTTCTCAAGTTTGTTAATCTTGACTTGCATAGCGTGCATCTGTTTCATCATGGCCCTCATCAAAGTTTCTTCCTCATGTGTACTGATTTTTTGAGACATGTGTACTAATTCTCAATGGCTACTGTTCTATTCTTGACACAGTGATTTGTATGACAGATTATGGAATTAGGTTGAAAAAAGCTAAATATCTGGCAATTCTGACAATTTTCTGACAACTTTGCAAAATTTTCCCAAATGACTTTCTGCAGACTCATACGACAGTGGGTATGCAATGAAATGATAGTTGAAAAACTCGTACGATAGTTGCAAGTAGGATTTTGACTCTTAAAATTTCTTGGCATGAAAACTCGTACGACACTAGGTTGGTTACCATACGACAGTTGGGCAGTACTGAAATGACATTTGAAAAAAACTCGTATGACTTTCTGACCTTTTGAGATGACTTTTGACTCTAGAAAAGAATTTCACTTCAAATTTTGCAAATTTAGGGTTTTTAGTTTCAACTTATTTGCAAATTGTACTGTCTAGATTTGAGGATTGTAAGAGATTTGTTCATTTTCAATAACCAGATAGATAAACAAGCACCCAAAATAGCAAGCTAGTGATTTCAAACATGTCTGAAAATAATGAACAAGGGCAAAAGCAACCTTGCGCATGAACAATCAAGTGACTTATTCATTCTAATCCTCAGAAGTGCTAATTGTGTATGTTCCAAAATATTTTGCAATGACGCACATATACCCTAGAAAATAAAAATTTGGCATTGCTAGGGTTTTTAGTAATGGTTTGACTATGCAACTTTTATGATCCAAAGGGGTGAACTCCAATCTCGGTGCACCAGGGTTTTGACACAGTCCGAGAACTTAATCTTCAGGAGCTGCTAGGGAGATCTAACAACCCAAAAATGAACCATACCCATGAAGATTTCTTCCACAAGGACATTTATATAGCGACTGTCACTACCACGGCAAAAATGGCTATTATCGCTTGAGGTTCCGTCAACGTAGTTTTCTCTATGAAGGGATTGTCCGCTATGGTTAACCCTCTCTAAAGGTGACTCACAATAGTATACCACAAGGGGACTTGGCTCCAGATCCAAGGTTTTTGATGCCTTTTCACTTTTAACCCAAACAAAGCAGACAGATAAATCCGACATGATAAGACAAAGTTTTGCTTCACCAAGGTCTATGATATCAACCCCACGTGATCTATCAACCTCTTCGGAGAGAGAATGTATCAATCAATAAGGGAAGATGCATGGACCAAGTAGAATGTGAGATGCACTAAGTATCCTCCCTACCTACAAGGATTCCGTCATCAAGAAGGATTTCACTGGGAATCCAATCTCTCAAGAACCACAAATAGTGTTCATAGGGCCTAATTACTATGTTTTCACAAATATATTTCCGAAAGCAAATCTACCGAAAGTACTCAAAAGTAGAAAGAGGAACACTTAACGCTTAAAGAGAATATGAGGTGAGTCCACAAGGTGGAACACTTAACACCTCACACAAGCAGAAAATGAGTCCCCAACTTAGAAAACAAGTGAGTTCCTAAAAGCATAAATGGGTTGCCAAGTGGAACACTTAACGCTTCTGTCTTGTTGACCCCTCCTCTTTAATGTGGCGCTGATATTGCAACCATGGGGTGAAAATGAGGGGCCAGTGGATTTAGCGAGTCCAATAACCCAAGATAGAAATTTAGATCAATCACATGTAATCTAAGACTGCCAATAAATACCTAAGGTGTCACAACCTAGTATTCAATTATGCAAATTCATAGAAAAAGCATGCAAAGAAACACTCAAGCTAAACATATGAGAGATTTATTTTAAGGCCAAATTGAAATGTTATTAGATGACGTAGAATACCTAGGATCCTTGCAATGTGCTTAGTAGATTTTACCTGATTTTTAGCAATTCTTGTTGAGCTTTTCCATGCAAGCAAGTGACGAACTCTCCAACAAGCAAACAAGCAAACAAGATATGCAACATATATTCAACTTATGAAAACCATAGGGTTAGCTCTAAAAATCAATTATTATCAGCAATAATAACCAGAAATTAACCCAAATGACAACTCATATCATTCATTGAACCATGTAAAAAAAATAAGTGCATACCCATCACAAAACTTTTTTTTTTTTTGCTACATTTGACCTAGTCAACAAGATCTAATTTTTTTTTTATGATTTTGGCCACAAAAATAGAAATTCAAAACAAAGACCCCTACTAAAATATAGAGAGCTTTCCAAAAATGTAAAAATTTTAGAAAAATCTCTTCATTTGTGCCCTAGAGACCCATTTTATCAAAACAGACTAGTTTTTATAAATTGACTATTTGAGCTATTATATTGTGTCCAAATTTAAAATACAAAGAATGGACCCCCTATATAATTTAAAGATATTTCTGAAAATATAAAAATTTCTGAAAAATATGCTGATTTGCGTCAGATATTAATTTTTTCTAGAATTTCAAGAAAAAATTATTAAAAATTCAAAACATCTTAGAAAATTTTTATTTTTTTACTGTAGCTTCTCTAATATGTTTCCAACCTAAAACAAAAATTTTAGAGAAAAAATCCAAGCCATTTGAGAGATAAAATTAAATCTTTGAAACTTTAGAGTTTTAGCTCCCCAAAAAAATCAAAACTAGCATGTAAAGGTAGGTTGCCCCACGGTGGGCATCAGAAATGTGTGTGTGAAAATTGTACCTGATCTGTAGACACAACACTTTAGTAAAATATTAGAGGTTAGCAAAAATCAAAATCGTGCAAAATTGAAATCTAATTTAACCAAGCGATTTACTGCCTTCTAGTAGGTGCGAGATTGATGTTCTCAGATTGTTATCGAGATCAGTGACCTAGACGACACCTAAATGAAGGATTTGAATGAAATTGATCTAGATATAAAATATGAATGCAATTAATCTATATTTTTGGATTTTCTATGCAATAAGAATGATAAAAACTTGATATGAAATCTAATCTATATGAAATTGATCTGCTAAAATGATCTAACAATGATATGAAAAAGAATCTAAATGAATGTAAAAAAAACAAATTGATCTCACAATAGCCTTGATTCGCAATAAGCTTTGATTCTCCCAATTCCAATTCTCCAACGTGATTGTGCAAAAATATGAGATGCTGTGGATTTGAGAGATGAATTATGAAGAGTTGAGCCTTGATTTATAGAAATCCAGGGCTTTGGAGGTGCATGGAAAAAAGTCATAAATCACTTAGATTAACTCAGCTTGATTTTTGAGTTATCTGATAATAAAGATAATTTAATTCACAAAAATATGCAAATCATGCAAAAATAGCTTTTTAACTCAAATTAGAAGTTTAGATCAACTTTAAAACTCAAAAATGATGTTGAGTTCCAAAAAGTCAATAACTTGCATTGATTTTCTGATTTGGAGTTTAACTGCTCTTTGATTGTGCACATGGATAATTATGAATTAATAAATAAATAAAGTGATTTATTCTCAACTTAACTGATTTTTGAAAATAAATAATTGATTTATGGGTTAATCAATTATTTAATCAAAATTTTATTAAAAACTATATTATTAAATAATGACAACTTGCTTTAATTAATTAAATAAGAATTTAATCAATTATTCATAAGATATTAGATTTATTGTCAAAATTAAATAATACAATTAATAATAGATAGAATTAAATTTAATTACATAATTAAGTGGCAAGATATTAAATCTAATTAATTAAATATGAAAATATTCAATTAATCAAACTTAGGATAAATGTGATTTATCACCAAATAATCATTAAATTAAAGATAATTAGATAAATTAGGAATATTACTAAGAATATTTCCTGATGCAGAATTTAAGATAATCAATTATGATTCGATGATGTTTAGATGTGCCTTAGGTTAGGACTTTGATGTCGATTTCGTTCGAATTGTTGATATAAAAGATTAATGAACTTATAGCCCATTTTTGGGGTATTACAACAAGCACTTGTGGTCTTCCTAAAAATGCATCCTTAAATGTTTATATTATTGGTAAGATCCATCAATGACCTAAAAAGTACACGGCAAAGAAGGTTTGAGATACAAAATCGTCACTCATAGACAGCAAGAGGTCAAGACAAGAAATGCATGTACTTATTGACACAACTATTTGTATATGTATTCCTAGCTGGTTATTATCTATAGGTGTTGAATTTGTTAGCATTGTTGCATTAGGAAATGAAATCCCAATGAGGGAAAAACATAGAAGATGTTTTTTGTAAAATATAGTGAAATTTTTGTTAGTGATTGTGCAAAAACAACCAAATTATGCACTAAAATTGTGCATCATAAACATTGATCCAAAGGGACATAAACCAAGTGGAAAAAAGTGTAAAGTTTGCACTTTTATTATTACATTTTTTAGCTTCATTTATAACATTGACGTGCATTGCACTATCTATACTACATTATTCTAATACTACATTCATTATAGCAATAAGATAAACTATCATACTATCACATATCATGACATGAATACTCCTCATTGTCATATAGTTTTATATTTTCATTTCTAACATTGATATTTGTTGCACTCTCTATACTACATTATTCTAATACTAGACTTATTATAGCACTAGATCAACCATATCACATACCATAACATTGATACTCATTTTTATGTATTTACTTTTCATTATCATATAATTTTCTATCTTCATTATAATATTAGTGTCTATTATATTATATGTACTACACTATTCTAATATTATTTTCATTATAACACTAAATTTAATTTTGATACCATTACATGATATTAATATTCATTTTAAGTATTTAATTTTTACTATCATATATTTTTCTATCATTTTTTTGTATTTACACTTCATTGTCATATAATTTTCTATTTTCATTTCTGAAATTAATGTTTTCTATACTATTTGTACTATATTATACCTTCGATTTAAACTAAGATGTTCCTTATGACTAGGCATAAAATGATTCTCAATATGCACTTTTAACTTGAATTTTATCCTTCAGTGTGATGCATGCATCCATAGTATGCCCATGTATCCTTTAGTTGAAAATACTTGTGCATCAAAGCGTTCTGTAATGTATTAGCATAATAGTTAAATATTAATATTTTTAAACTTAGTCTATTGCCAGTTATGATATGGTTGTAGAACTGTCTCTTCCATGTATAAATACACTTGCACTATCAATTAATATATCTACCTTTTAGCATATCTGGTATGAGAGTCAATATGTGATCTTGTGTCATGGGAAGATAAGTTGGTTGGGGACCATTAAATTATGTCTCTGGCATGTTAAATGCTGCATGAATGAAGGTGAGTATTGAATGTAGTGTTGGGTGTTCATAATCATCATGATTAATAATAACTTAATTATATACATATGTATATGGATATATATGGTTCTTATATATGCACATATACATATATATAGCTATGTAATATTATTAATCATGTTTAAGATAATGACATTCTTCACTTTGGCAAAGCAGTTAAGGCAATGACATTCTTCATCTTGTTGAAACATAATGATTTTTATTCCTAATTTATTGATATTACCATTTTGTATTGCTATTATTACTAAAATTGTTCTCCTTTATGTGTTGCACACAGTATATCATAAGTGTTGCACATAGTATATCATGTGTTGCACACAGTATATTATGTGTGTAGCATGTAATATACTGTGTGCAATGTGAAATATGCAATACATAAATGACATTTATTTTATGTGCAATGTTTAATCTGTAATATAAATTTACTTAGCGATAGTTATGAATTGGTTCTATACTTTATTATGATATTAAAAGAACATGTCTCATTTATAGACATGTCTCTACATGAAAGGGGTTTTAAGTTCATGTTGTCAAGTTGAAAACAATTGTTGTCAACTTGACAACATATATTAGTCATGTCTTATTGAAATAGTCAGTTTGGGGACTGTTAACAAACAGTTTGGAGTTAGTTGTTAGAGGTTGCAATCAGTTTTTGGGAGTTAGAGTCTTTATCAATGTGGATCCACGAGTTTGAGGATGAGATGTGGAGCGGGGCATGTAAAGAAGGAGCATTGTAATGTTTTCAATCAATAAACAATAATTTCTCTGCATACTGTTAAACCGTCCCGTGGGTACAGTCAGCCCTGGAAGTGCCTTCAAACATTTTTTGTGATGTGTTTATGATTAGATTCTGATGTGGAATTATCTACCTTGGTGTTATTTATATGTTCACGCATTTATTTAGTTATTTAAATTGTTAACAAGCCAAGGGAATTGACTGGTATTCCTGACTATGCTTGGGTTTCTAGTTGTGATAGTGTATTCCTATCACTACTACATTTTGTTATCTCTATTGAGCATTCATGGTTGTCATTAGTATCAAAGGTTGTGAAAGATATCGGTCGGTCACTTCCATTGAGAAAATCGGTAACTCGGAGCAAGACAGACTAGTCGGTAAAGCTTATACACCAAGCATTAGACAATTTATCTAGCAACAAGCATCACTGACATCGACAGACAGTAAACACCAAGCATCACAGTATACATCGAGTAGTTTATACAGTGTTTACTGAGGATCATAGAAAATGGCGTAGTAATCTAAAATGGCACATTCTTCTATGCAAATAGTTACAAAAGATCAAAAAATGTTTTACCAAGATCAAGGAATATTTAATGTTATGATATTCATTAAATGCAATAATGTAATAGTCTGATCTAGGTCATTTTTGTACACCGTAGATCTTAGGGTTATGATTAAGTTGTGTAACCTAATTTTGTTAAAGCGGCATAAGTTGATCACTATATAAATGTATGTTTACATCATTTTTGGTGTGAACTGATGCGAGAACAAATATATGTATTAAGGAGAACTTGAAGCATTTGCCTAACTTCAAGTCTATTAGTTAACAGAGCAGATTGTAGAGGATATCAGATTAAGTAGAATCAGAAAAGGCTACCGAGCAGATTTAGAGCAAAGATTCATCACAATCAAGGTGATATTTTGTCAGAACTTATAGATCTGTATCAGACAATAGAGTTTTTAGTTAGCAGATAATTGCCTATTTCTTTCTAACAATTGTAATAGAGATTTGGATAAAATCTCTTAACAGAGTAGACTTAACAGTCTTATGTAAATCTCTTAACCAAGTGCACACTTCATTAGTGTTGTTAAAATCCTATAACTAGGTAGATCTAGTTGATCTAATATGTTACTCCTAATAGGGTAAGATCACCAGAAGTGATCAAAACTTGTAGCCCTAACAGCCAAACCTTTTCTATCTGTAGTAGTGAAGAATTTGTGGGTGTCATCCCCACCACAGTTTTTACCTTCTAACAAGGGTTCTTGCATTACCAAAATACTTGTGTTATGTGATTGCTATTTGATTTCATGATGTTTACTTTCATAAGTTAAATGAATGATTGATGCATGCAATTATATACAATTTATTTTGCAAAGGTTATCACTGTTTACAGTCATAGATCTGAAAGGTTTACAAGTAAAGTTTGTAAAGGCACTGATTCACCCCTCCCCTCTCAGCACCTATCTCTCCTAATTCCAACACATTTGGGGCCAAATTTCAATAGAAACTTTCGATAGATAAATTTTTTTTAATGAATTTGGTGTTTTTTTTTGTAATAGGCCCCGACGGTGTCGGTATTTCGATGGGTTTTAAATAGACCATGGGAATTTTGACAGTTTCAGGGTATAGATGAAAAAAAGAAGTGAAACACCCAAATCATTTTTATTTCAATTGCAGAGAAAAGGAGTGGGTGAAGCTGAGTGCGAGAGAAGGTATGTGATTTCTTCATCTTTGATTGGTATCTTTGACGGGCAATGTCTTTCGAGCCTCTGGCATCATATTTGACTATAAATTTCAAAGGCATTGCATTTTATTTGATCATGAATGCTCTCTAAAATGACCTCATTCTACTAGTGTTGTGCCCTAGCCCGTGCTTTATCTCTATTATTTGATGTTATTGGTGCTTGTGCTCAAGGATATCGATTCACTATTTTGAAATGTTTGGATTCACATTTGTTGATATTACTAGCACGTTTAATGACGCCATTGTATATTGTTGAGATTCTCACTAAAATGAGTGCATTCTACTGGTATCATGCCCTAGCCTGTCCTTTAACTCCATTATTTGATGTTATTGGTGCTTGTGCTCAAGGATATCAATTTTTTTGAAATGTTGAATGTGGTTATCAAATGGACATCTCGTGAGCTTCTAGGTAGGTGCCATTTGTATTGATAGCTTAGGGCATCAAATGTATTGTATCATTGATATTTGAGACTTTGTTAAAAAGAAATAGGACAAAGAATGATTTTGATTTATTTTCTCTATTTTGATCCCTAAGTGGCTTACAACCCTAGAGAAGTATATACAGATTTACGGATGCAATTGCAGGATACATAGCAACCAATAATTCAAAAGAAATCCATGCATCCAATTTGAATAGCAATTAATACAAAGAAATAGGGTCCTCCAATGGCCCAATCATCCAAACCTTGACTATCCCCTTAACCAGTGACCCTTCAAAACTGGGTTATCATGCAATCAGTGAGTGATCCTTCATTCTCCTGGTCTGCCCTGCATCCAAACATATTGGAAATACACAATACAATGATAATAAGTCTTTCACAATCCCCCTTCCCTCAAGGAACACTATCAACCATCCCTTCCACATAGCATTGTTGGAGATTTTCCAGCAAGCCAGTGTTGACTGTATGTTTTTCATTGATGACAACATATGGTACGTAGCATGCATGGAAGATTTATGCAGTAATTTTTGAGTATATGTAGCATGGACATGTTATCAACATGATATCATGGAAGTAGAGGTTAATTGTTAGTACAGACAGTTATGTAGTAGTGTTCTTGATAGAGTTACAGGCAGTGTTCTATGAGTGATTGTCTATATAGTCATCATGGAGCCTTGTGCCTTTGGATATGTGATGGAGACATGTTAGTGTTGCTCCATTCATGAATGTAGAGTCTGATGTGTAGTAGAAGTGAAGATATGCAGTTGTTATTCACTAGTTACAATTTCTTGTATTATCTAGAAGAGCCAACATAGATTATATTGGTACAGGAGTTGCTCCTATCATTATAGTATGCGTGCTTGGATTAGTGATTAGAAAAGAGTTAAGAATGTTTGGTTAAGAGAAAATAATGTAATTTATCTTGAGGAGAAAGTATTAGTTAATTTGGTAGAGCCGACAGTGTGTAGCATGCATCTACACTTATTAATTTGGACAGGTCCCAGTTTGTGTTGCATGCTTAGTAGAGCCAATAGAGATGTTATTGGAGAGTTTTATTATTTCTCTAATATGATTTCAAGGTGGTTCTAACAATCCAACTTGATTATATCATTTAGAGAAAAGATACTTATAGTCGGTCATTTGTGATCGCTAGAAGTATGACATGGAGATAAAAGATTAGAGCAGAGTAGGGAGTGCAAAGTATTGTGTCATCAAGAAGAGGTCTATGTGATAGAGAAGATATAATGTGTTATTAATTAGAACTAATCAAGATAGCAGGTCTACCTCATAGTCCACCAAGATCCATATATAGTGTGTATCTATTATTCAAAAGGTTGCAGCCTTCACCCCTTTGAGCAGTGAGCTTTCGGATAGTGTGTCCTCACCCCTAATAGGGTCAATCATAAAAGACTACTAATAGGGTCTGACCTTTGACCAGGTCACCGTACTTATTACATTGTAAAGATCAACTCCTAACAGGGTTGTAAGATCTTCTAACAAGGATCATTATATACTAGTATAGTTTATTAGTGGATGTCAATTCCCACCGGGGTTTTTACCTATTTGGGTTTCCCCATAACCAAAATATTGGTGTTGTGTTCAAGTGTTCTTTCATTGTTTTTATGCTTAAAGTTTAAGTACACTTAATTGGATAAAGAATTAAAACTTGTAGATAAATGATTCACCCCCCCACCCCCCCTCTCAATTACCTCTTGGGACTATTCCTAACAATTGGTATCAGAGCCAAGTGCCTCAGAGAGAAAGTTCAACAGCTTGAGGTTGATCAAATGGAATTCTTTAGAAAATATAGTCCTAAGTTTGATGGAGAGAACTATCCTGATTGGAAGAACAAGATGGTGACACATTTGCAGTGCATTGCTTTTGAAGTTTTTGAAGTGGCTATCAAATAAATTAAGATCCCCTCTCTAGAATATCTTGCAAAGGAAGATGCTACTAGAAAGCAAAAGGATTTATTCCATCAGAATGCAATATCCAAAGAAGCCCTTGTCAGCGCCTTATCTGATAGTGAGTTTTTAGAGTTCAAGAAAGTAGACACAACCTACAAGATATGGAAGCACCTAGAAGACATGTTTGAAGGAGATACACAAGAAAGGAATGCACATAGAAAGACATGGAAGAAAAGATACAATGCATTAGAGATGCTACTTGAAGAAAACATCAAAGCTTATGACCAAAGGATTAATGAAGCAGTTGCTGGAATCAGGAACAATGGTGGAGAGATCTCGGAGGAAGACATTATGGATAAGTTGATGACTACTCTTACAACAAAGTATGAAAACAAGATCAACATCCTTGATGAGACCATGCAGCTTACAAAAAATTTCAAGAGAGAGACCCTGATCAGCAAAATTTCAGCTTTTGAGATTTCAAGATTGAAGACAGAGCCTAAAAGTGAGATAACCTTCAAAGCATCAGTCCATGGTAAGAAATATTTAAACACTTCTGGTAATTTTGATGATAAAGATGAAGATAAATAGATAGATGATATTATTGCTATGATTGCTAAGAAAGAAAGAAAAGGAAAAGAAAATTATGAAGGTCAGTTACCTTTCAAAGGTTTCTCATGTAATAAGATTGGTCACTTTGCATCCAAGTATCCTATAAGAGTTAAGAAATTCAATACTAACTACAAGCCTAAGTATACAAAAGAATGTTACTATGCTGGTGATGGAATTTTTTATGATGATTCCATTGAAGATGAAATTGGATTCATTGCTATTATGGAAAAGATGTATGATGAGATGGATCATGAAGATGAGAAAAAGGAACAAGAGCTAGCATTGATTTCACAAGCAGACATAAGGAAAGATTGGATTATAGATAGCGGTTGTTCAAATCACATGACAGGTGATAAAGATAAATTTGTTCATCTGGACAAATACAAAGGTGGCATGGTTAGATTTGGAGATAACACTCCTAAAACTATCATTGGAAGAGGAGCTAGCTATCACATTGGATGGAAATAACAACACTAATGATTTTCTTTATGTAGATGGTTTGCAGCATAACCTTCTTAGTGTTGGACAGTTTCTTGAAAAAGGCTATAGATTGGAGTTCAAAGACAACAAGTGCATCATTAACAACAAGGATGGTGTAATGATTGCATCAGGTTCAAAGACTAAAGGTAATGTTTTTCAGATCAATTCAGAAGAAAGTTGTTTTGTTGCTAAAGTAGATGACAGTTGGCTATGCCATAAAAGACTATGTCATATCAATTTTGATAACATAGTAAAGATAAGCAATGTAAAGTTAGTAAGAGATCTACCTAGCATAACAAAGCTAGTTGATACTATTTGCAAAGAATGTGTGATGGGAAAGCATGTAAGGAATTCATTTGGAAGCAAGCATAATTCAATAAAAAATAAGTTCGATCTGATTCATACAAACCTATGTGGACCAACTCAAACAAGATCATACTATGGTGAAAGGTATTTCATTTTGTTTGTTGATGATTATTCTAGAATGATGTGGGTTGCATTCTTGAAAGATAAGTTAGAAGCATTTGAGAAATTCAAAATATTCAAAGCTAAGGTTGAGAATGAATTTGGACTAAATATAAAGTGTCTAAGATCGGATAGAGGAGGAGAATTCACCTCTAACAGATTCTATGAGTATTGCAAAGAACATGGCATAAAGAGACAATTGAGTGCACCTAGAACCCCTCAGCAGAATGGGATTGCATAAAGAAGGAATAGGATCATCCTTGATACAGCATGCACCATCATGATTGAAGGAAAAGTTGCACACACCTATTGGAAAGATGTGGTCAATACAACAGTCTATACCATCAATAGAATACAATTGAGGCCTAGCGCAGACAAGACACCTTATGAGCTATGGTTTGGTAATGTTCCCACAATGAAATACTTCAGAATCTTTGGAAGCAAGTGCTACATCAAGAGGGATGAAGCAATAAGCAAGTTTGATGCAAGAAGCGATGAAGGTATTTTCCTTGGTTACTCTACTAAAAGAAAAGCTTATAGATGTTTTAATTTGAGATTGAAGAAGATCATCAAAAGTGCTCTATTAAGATTGATGAAAAATTATGGTTCAAGAAAGATATCATGATTATGCACCTATGATTGAAGAAGAACCCAGTCCTTCCACTAGTGAGACAATTGTTGAAGAAATGTTTGACAATATTGATGTATTATTCAATGATCCTGAAACAAGTGAAGAAGAAACTCAGAAGGTAGATGAGTCAGTATTACCTAAAGTTCCAAAGTTTACATCTAGATATCACTCTAAGGATGACATCATTGGAGATCAAAGCAACAAAGTCACAACAAGATCAAAAGCAAAGAGTTCGGCAGGCAATGAAGCGGTATGTCTACTATCTCAGATTGAACCTTTAAATGTCGAAGATGCATGTAATGATTTAGATTGGCATGATGCTATGAAAGAAGAACTAGATTAGATTATTAAGAATGATACTTGGAAACTGGTCCCAAGACCCAGTGATAAGAATGTGATTGGAACAAAGTGGATATTCAGAAACAAGATGAATGAAGATGGTACAGTAGTAAGGAATAAAGAAAGGTTAGTATGTAAGGGATATGCGCAAAGAGAAGGTATTGATTATTCAAACACATTTGCACCTATGACTAGATTAGAAGCTATTAAGTTGTTTCTAGCTTATGCAACATTTAAAAACTTCAAATTTTATCAGATGGATGTTAAGTCATCATTCTTGAATGGAGAATTAAAGGAAGAAGTATACATTGAGTAGCTAGAAGGATTCAACTTATCAGACATACCTGATATGGTATGTAGATTGAAGAAAGCCCTCTATGGAATTAAGGAAGCCCCTAGAGCTTGGTATGAAAGACTTGATGGATATCTAACAAAAATTGGATTAAAAAAGGGAGCAGAAAATTGTAATCTATTCATAAGAGAAACATCTGAAGGTTTACTTCTTGTAGCTATATTTGTTGGTGACATTATCTTTGGGGGTAATGACAAACTTAGTGCAAAATTTTCTAAGGAGATGCAGAGCGAGTTTGAGATGAGCATGATTGGACCTATCAAATACTTTTTGGGATTAAATGTGCAATAGATAGAGAAAGGTATTTTCATTAATCAAACCAAGTATGTGAAAGAGATATTAAAGAAGTTCAAGATGGATGATTTCAAGCTAGTGGGTACACCTATGATAATAGGATGCAAGATTACAAAAGAAGATGATTCTCCAGTAGTAGACATAATATTGTACAAGTCTATCATTTGTAAACTCATAGATCTTACTCAAACTAGACTTGATATTTCTAATGCAGTTGGCATAGTTGGAAGATTTGCAGCAGAGCCTAAACAAAGTCACCTCATGGCAGTAAAGAGAATATTCAAATATCTATAGGGCACTATAGATTATGGTCTATGGTATCCTAACTTAGAGAATGTTGAGCTTCATGTATATACAGATGTGGATTGGGCAGGATGCATGGATGATAGAAAGAGTACATCAGGAGGAGCAGTATTTCTTGGTGATAGACTAGTCACTTGGACAAGAAAGAAGTAGAATTGTATTTCTCAATCAACAACATAAACAGAGTATGTTGCAGCAACCTTAAATTATTCTACAATTTTTTGGATCAAGAAGATGATAAAGGATTTTGGAATTTAGATTGATTATCCTATTTTTATTCATTGTGATAACACTAGCACTATCAACATGTCAAAGAATCCTATGATGCATGCAAAGACAAAACACATAGAGATTAAGTATCACTTCCTAAGAGAGAAAGTGGCAGAGAAAGAAGTAAAATTGGACTATGTGAGTACAAAGGATCAACTAGTAGATATATTCACAAAGCCTTTACCAAAGGATACTTTTGAGTATCTCAGGGAGAAGCTGGGAGTAATTCCCTTCCCTAATTTTGATTAGAGAAAGTGGAGAAAGCATCAGTCCTCAGTGACTGATGGATGGTTGACTACTCTACTTCAAGAGTAGTACCACTGCTTAAATGTTTGGTGCCCTTTTCCATTGATGTCAAAGGGGGAGTAGTATATAGTCATGAAAAACAATAGTAAAGGGGGAGTACATACATAATTAAGAAGAATTAATATGTAGTAGCAAGGGGTAGTAGTATTCAGTCATGGAAGCAGTTCAGTTGAGGAAATGGAGAATATTGAAGAATATTGCAACAGATGGAGGATTCATCCTTGGGGGAGTTTTGGTGAGGAAATGGAGAATGTCATAAAAGAATTGGTCATTTGGATTGGTAGTGTTTTTCATTCCATATGTTGCCATCAATGCCAAAGGGGGAGATTGTTGGAGATTTGCCAACAAGCTAGTGCTGACTGTATGTTTGTCATTGATGAAAACATATGGTACGTAGCATGTGTGGAAGACTTATGTAGTAATATTTGAGTATATGTAGCATGGACATGTTATCAACATGATATCATGGACGTAGAGGTTAATTGTTAGTACATACAGTTATGTAGTAGCTTGTATCAGTAGTTTTCTTAACAGAGTTACAGGCAGTGTTCTATGAGTGATTGTTTGTATAGTTATCATGGAGCCTTGTGCCTTTGGATATGTGATGGAGACATGTTATTGTTGCTCCATTCATGTAAATATAGTTTTATGTATAGTAGAAGTGAAGTTATGCAGTTGCTATTCACTAGTTGTAGTTTCCTGTGTTTATCCAAAAGAGCCGACATAGATTATATTGGTACAGGAGTTGTGCCTATCATTCTAACATGCGTGTTTGGATTAGTGATTAGAAAAGAGTTAAGAATGTTTGGTTAAGATCGCATGATGTAATTCAGCTTGAGGAGAAAGTATCAATTAATTTGGTAGAGCCGACAGTGTGTAGCATGCGTCTACACTTATTAATTTGGATAGGTCCCAGTTTGTGTTGTGTTCTTAGTAGAGCTGACATAGATGTTATTGGAGAGTATTATTGTTTCTCTAATATGATTTCAAGGTGGTTGTAATAGGCCAACTTGATTTTATCATTTAGAGGAAAGATACTTATAGCCGGTCATTTGTGATCGCTAGAAGTATGACACAAAGATAAAAGATTAGAGCAGAGTAGGGAGTGTGAAGTATTGTGTCATCAAGAAGAGGTCTATGTGATAGAGAAGATATATTGTGCTATTCATTGGAACTGATCAAGATAGCAGGTCTACCTCATAGTTCACCAAGATCTAGATATAGTTTGTATCTATTATTCAGAAGGTTGCAACCTTCACCCCTTTGAGCAGTGAGCTCTCAGATAGTGCGTCCTCCCCCCTAATAGGGTCAATCATAAAAGACTCCTAACAGGGTCAAACATTTGACCAGGTCACTGTACTTATTGTATTGTAAAGATTAACTCCTAACAGGGTTGTAAGATCTTCTAACAAGGATCATTATACACTAGTATAGTTTATTAGTGGGTGTCAATTCCCACCAGGGTTTTTAACCTATTTGGGTTTCCCTGTAACCAAAATATTGGTATTGTGTTCAAGTGTTGTTTCATTATGTTTATGCTTAAAGTTTAAGTACACTTAATTGGATAAAGAATTATAACTTTTAGATAACTGATTCACACCCCCCCCCTCTCAATTATCTCTTGGTACTATTGCTAACAAGCATTTCACTGTTGTATGAGTGGATTGTGCAGGAACAATTAACATTAAACAAGGAGAAAAATCCTCAACACATCTTAGAAACCATTGAATTCAATAATAAATGAAACCTAACACCAACACTATTCCTTCCATTCACTTCTACCGAGAATAAATAATTTAATCCATTCAAGATTACATATAATCATTAGACAGTTACATTTCCTGACTGTGTACAAGAACAGTCATGACCAAAATGATCAAAAGTACTTTCACCCTTGCACAAGCTATTCAAAAATTCAAGTAAAATGAGCAATATAATATATCAAATCATTCATATTCATAGTAACCATTCAAAGGATCATTTTGTCAATGAACCCTCTGACTGTACCCCTGCAGTAGAGACTGGCAATATACATGAAATTTACATTTTTTATTACTAAAAGTGGTTTACATAGTTTCATATGATCTTTGATTGATCATTAACCTTGTCTCCATTCCTTTGGCATACACAAGGAAAATAAAAGAGATAACATGAGAAAATCCTAAGCAACCCTTGCAGAAATGGAGGATGTCAAGTCAACTTCAAACTAGGCTACATATGCATTAACTAATCCTTGGGAGAGAACCCTATATAAAGAACTTTAAAGTTTAAACATGAAGATAAATCATGAGGAACTAATCTATCTAATTAACTTACAAGGAAGATGTAGGGCATTAAACACAAAGGTGTGCCTTAAGGATCTAACATATCTAATTCACTTCCAAGGTAGATTCTTCTAGACTAAACAGAAGGAATACAAAATCTTAGCCTACTACCATGTCTGAGGTGGATATAATCCCAAGAATTTGTAGCCAATGAAAATTTTGTAGACAAAAATGGGTGAAACCTTGGAAGAAAACCATCAAGACAAACTAAAATCCACTGATTGGTTGAAAATAATGTAGTTTTAGACACCAAAGTTTCTCAACTGAAAGCCGGTCACTAAGGTCCTTTAAGTTACCAAAATCCTCGTGTTGAATATTTTTTTGGATTATATGAGGTATAGGCATACATAATAAACACTTAATGTTCAAAGAAAAATTTCAAGTTAGCAACATTCATCTAAGTTCCATGCAAGGAAAACCAAGAACCATTATCTTCAAAGATTAAATCATTTTTTCTCACAAACACAAGTGCCATTGAATGAGAATCGAAAAGGAATAAGAATGACCCTAATGCCTACATTTTTGTTCATAAATATTGGGATTTTTTAACATTGGAAAACCCTTTAGGAAGATTCAAAGTTCATTATTTACATAATAGAGGTTTACAACCCTTAATCCCCTGACTATACCCTTTTACTAGTTACAGTCACCAACACCAGTCAATTTCTTGACTTTATTAACAACAAAAATAGTATAATGATCTCGTGAATGTGTAAATATAACAAAAGGAAATGTTCCTATATTATCACCCATCCAAGATCATGTTCAACCACACATATGGATTCACTATTCTATTCATTGTTCCACGGGACAGTGGATTACCAGAGTTGCAAAGAATTTAATCTTTTATTGATATTCCTCTTCTTCTTTGTTTCATACATCTTGATGCAAAGCCCTCTACTATCACCTTAAGGAGACCAACTCAACTCGAGGATTCAACAAGTAACTTGGAATCCACTCAAGGAATTAGCCTCAACTCAAGGATTAAGTAGAGTTCCCTGACTTTGTTAATCACTTCCACAACCCTACTACACAAGTTCACTTCCTCATTTCTTGGCAATTCCTCCTAGCACCATCTCCATCCTAGGCCACCTAGTGCACCTAGTGCCTCCACCATGTCAAAACCTCAACTAGGATTTTCACTTGATCCTAACATCAAGTATCATCTCATCATGGTCTATTCACCATGTTTCAACACCCCATTCACTCTAATCTATTCAACTTACACCATTCTTCTTCTACAACCCTTTTAGGCTTGTCTAGTAGCCCTACACACACATAAATTAGCAAATTAAACCCAAAGTCTCCAAACAACCTGGAAAATTACTTACCTTTTCAAATACCCTTTTCAGAGTTACTAACCCCATCTCAATCTCAGTCTTCCATCCTTTGACTGGTGAATACTTCCATCCCCAAATGCTCTTCTCCTAGGCCTAATTAGCCCTCACTCAACAAAGCAACTCCTATTTCCACTTATCTCTGAGACTCAAAGGCTTGAAACAGTCTTTGTTTCATGCATATGTGGTAAAAATTCATGAGATACTAAAGAAGACCTATTATTTTTCAGACAAATCTTCATTGTCCCCCATAAAAAACTAAGTAATAACTACTCTACCTTTAATTTGTTTAACAATGCACCATATTAGATAAAGTAGGTTCTATCACACATGGCATAGACTCCCTTCAAACTCACAATACATTGCATGTGTAGTACAAAACTCATGAGATTCTAAAGAAGGCCTCACTCTTAATCAGCCAAATCTTCCTTATACCACATAAAATTCAACTTTTCTCTAATGTTGTAGTTGCAAGTAATAAATGTTAAATTTGATTTTCTTATATTCAATTAAAGGCACTCAAAATCAGTGGAACACTCATTTGTAATTTTTGTGAGCTATGAAGAGGGCACCGTACGCGAAGAGGGAAGAGGGCACTGGACTTTTGCTTGCAAGTTATGATAATTGTTGTAAACATGCGATTGGTTCAGTTTTGTAAACTTTTTTGTGTTTAATGCATTTAAAATAAAGGTCTATTTATGTAGACTGCTAGCACGAAGGAAGATTTCACCTAGCCAAATAAAGGTCTAATTCTGTAGACTATTGGTCAAACAAATCTTCATTGTCTTTTGATTGTCTTCTTTATATACTAGCATGTATTAATTGGGTGACAAATAAAGAAGCATTTAGATAATCACAAGACAATGAAGATAATTTTAAATGCATTTAACACAAAAAAATTTTACAAAACTGAACCAATGGCATGTTTACAACAAAGAAATAGAGTGATAATAATATGTTGAAAATTGTATTCTATTTAATACACGCCAAAGGACCAGTCCCAACAATTCTTAAACATACTTTATTTGATATGATGAATTCTTAAACAATTAAGGTTGGAGTAGACATAGTTATCACACAGTTTTTTGTGTGGTACAAGGAAAATTTGGCTGATTAAGAGTGAGGCCTTCTTTAGAATCTCATGAGTTTTATACTACACATACAATGTATTGTGAGTTTGAAGATAATCTGTGCCATGTGTGATTGTTAAGTAATGGGAAAGTTATGATGATTTAATTATAGAACTAATGGTCCCTTGAAACGTTAAAAAAAAAATCTCAAAAGATGCACTCTCATGGAATACGATGACTTCAAGTTATGCACATCATGGATCTATCTTCTATCACTATGCTCTTATCCTATGTCAAAATGGGAGATTTATGACACGGTATAGATATCCATCAAGGCATAAATAAAATTCAACTTTTCTCTAATGTTGTAGTTGCAAGTAATGAATTTTAAATTTTATTTTCTTATTCATAGAAGATTGCAGTATAGTTGCTTTTAATGTAGACAATTTAGACATTGTATTCGCCTATAGTATTCCTTAGTCTTGATTGAGGATGATAGGCACATGGTCACTAAAATGGACTTGCATAGTGTAGTTAGATTAAAGGGGTGATTATTTTGGTAGTGAAGATGAGATAAAGAAAAACACAATTCTTTAGTTAAATGTTTTGTATATAAATTGGGTACTACTTTTGTAGGTAGTTTTAGCTCATTGTTTTGTAATGCAGTTTTTCAATTTCATGTATTTTATCTCCTATTTATTAGGTGCATGAGATGAAGGTTGAAAGTAAGAGTCTTATAATGTTGAGTTACCTTTGGATCTTGAGTTTTTGATACTCCTATGATGATCTTTCTCAACAAGTATTTTATTCTATTGTTTTTTTTTTTAATAACATATTGGGGAAATACAAAACTATGTACTTATATAGGACAATCAACACAAAATTGAAGCATCAAACAAGACTTAATCAAGTTGTAGGTGGAATGTGCACTCAAATAGTAAGTAATGTAGAATAACAAAATAAGTAATCTGTCGTGTCTATATTTTGTTATTTTCTGATATTACATCCATGTTCTATATTCACAGAATGGTTGAAAATTGAAATTTACAATTTGATAAAATTACTGACATGTGTTGTTCCCTACACCCTCAATCAACAACTTTCCTCCATTTGTGGTCTCAAGTTGCCTCCATTTGTTATTCCATGCACCCTCAAAAGCATTAGATAGACATATTTGTCATTTTAAGATCAAAGATAAAGGCCCCCTTTTTTATGCGCGCACACGCACACAACATATACAACATATACAACCTTCACCATGCAAATTTTTCTAAGCACTACTGGGACCTTACCCTGCAACAAATGTATTATTGTGAAAATCATCACAAGTCCGTTTGTTGCCAGGTCTAGTTCCTAGTAGTGCTTGGTAAAATTTGATGCACTTTTGATATATTTTGTGTATAATATATATGATATTTTATTTTGATTTACAAACTACAATAATATTTGAATATCTTTCTTTCTTGCCACAATGGGAAAGAGTTTGAGGTGGAAGACAACAATAACAAAAGTGTTTCAATTTGGTATACTATACTACAACATCATTTCATAACTAACTTTTCAATTTCTATATATAATTAGGTTATAGATAATCTAAGTGAAGAAGGATCATGTCAGACAATCCAAGTGAAGAAGGTAATGGGGATACAATCAATAGATTGTGGTCTAACTTGAAAAGAAAAGGCAATGGAAAATGTTATTGTCCCTGCAATATTTTTAAGGGCTTAAATACTAGAAGATTTCTAATCAAAATAGCTAAGAGACATTGTAGGGATAATGGTCACATTGAAGGGGGGTTTGATTATCATCAATTGGTAAGTTTTTCATCATATTTATTTAACAATTAATATATATATATATATATATATATATATAATACACTTGATGATGAGATCATTATCATGGTTTATTTGTGTTCATCATTTTTATATAGGTCACCTCCCTAGAGGAGTATGTGATATGGACCATGGAGGTGCGAATATGGAGAATATGGCTTTGGAAGTGGAGGATCATGGAGGTGAGAATATTGAATCTGAAGATTATGATCCCATGGAAGATGACGATCATGTGCCAGCTAACACATTTGAAGATGATGATACTAATACATTGATCCATGACACATTTGGTATTGGCACAATTGATGATGATGATCAGGATGATGTTGATGTCATCCATGATATACCTCTACTTGAGAAGGAAGCCATGACCCTTTACAAAGGCTCTCAAACAACTCTTCTCTCTGTTGTATTGTTGTTGTTGAACTTGAAGGTTATGAATGGTTTATCTAACATAACAATGTCACGTATGCTAAGGTATGTCATATATGTCATTATAGTAATTAAAGGGTGAAACATGTACCATAAATATTGTTAATATTAACAACTTATATTTTTTTCTATAGATTGATAGGTGAGTTTTTGTTACCACCATCGAATATTCTCCCTCGCTCATATCAAGAATTATGTGCCACTATGAAAGATATTGAAATAGAGTATCAAGAAATAGATACTTGTCCCAATGATCATATTATTTATCATAAAGAACATGAATTTGTAACAGAATGCCTTGAATGTCATATGAGTAGATATCAAATAGGTCAAATAACAAAAAAGGTACCTCGCAAGGTTCTTCGTTACATCCCCATCGTACCACGTTTGCAAAGTTTTTTCTGGTGTAGTATCTTGGCACAATTTATGGATTACCATGCACGCAATTGGAGTCAATATGAAATTATTTGAATGCCTGTGGATGGTTCTACATTTAAGGACATAGAGGAAAAGTGGACACACTTTATCGAAGAACCTCAAAATCCCAAGCTTTCAATGGCAGTGGCTAGTGTCAATCCATTTGGAGAGCTAAGATCTATTTACTTTTGTGAAATTACAATAAACTTTAGTTTGATATTATTATTTTTCTTGATTTTTGTATATGATAATCCTTATTCAGACCTGCTGTATATAATTCCTCTCAAATACAAAAATATTTATCAATATATATATATGTCTTTGCACATAGAAGGAGACGTGACTCATAAATGAGTCACGTCCCTTCAATACCGATGCCCTTTCATAACAAATTACCTTTACCGATAATCGAATATTAAAGACTGCACTTTACATATATTGTAACTACGATATATGTAAAGTGTAGTATCGTATGTTTTTGTATTATATAAGCCACGGGTAACATACTGCACGATATACATATTGTAAGATATGTATACCGTGCAGTATGTTATATGAATTAACAATCATATAACATATTGCATACGATATCCGATATATATATATATATATATATATATATATAACAGTCGGTATGGTGGCCGATATGCATAACAGTCAATATGGCATCCAATATATATCATAGTCGGTACTTGGTATAGCAGTCGATATTAATTGGTATGTATTATCGTATCAATAATACATATTAACAATATGTATTATTGATATGATAATATCATATCACATCAATAGTGCAGATCGATATATATATAAGGCTTAGTTATATTATTAAATATATATATATATATATAAGTATATTGATAATATTAGATATACATAAATATGTAATATTATCAAGTATATATATATTAATATAGAATATTAATATAAAATTATCTAATCATAGCTATTCATTGTTAACACTCCCTCTTAGCTAGATAAGATAATTTTCACTTTATGTTAGCATCATATTTTCATTTGAAATGAGGAATCACCATTCATTGTGACACCTAGTTTCCATATCATAAAGATATGAGGAATCACCATGCATTGTGACACCTAGTTTCCATATCCTAAAGATATGAGGAATCACCATGCATTGTGACACCTAGTTTCCATATCCTAAAGATATGAGGAATCACCATGCATTGTGACACCTAGTTTCCATATCCTAAAGATATGAGGAATCAACAACTGATACCTATTTCCATATCACAACGATATGAGGAATCAACAACTGATACCTATTTCCATATCACAACGATATGAGGAATCAACAACTGATACCTATTTCCATATCACAACGATATGAGGAATCAACAACTGATACCTATTTTGTATCACAGTAATAGTGATACAAGGATATATTAAATATAACATTATATCATATTTTATATAACCTCATTATGGTATGTGCACTAACAGATAATCTGTTTACCATAACAACACCACATTACAAGATCGTCATCTCGTAATCAAATACAAGTGTTCATTATCTAAGAAGTCGTCACCTCTAGAAATGTCCACAGGATGGATGAGCCCATAAAATAACATTTATATATATATATAAAATCATATTACAATCATACCAAGAGTTTTCCTAAAGTGATCAACTTTCACCTTTGGAAGAGCTTTGGTGAGAATATCAGCAGTTTGATTTCCTGTACAAACATATTCCAACTGGAGTACCTTTCTTTCTGCCATATCACGAACATAGTGATAAGGAATCTCAATGTGCTTTGATCTATCATGAAATACAAGATTTACTGATAACTTGATACAGCTTTGATTGTCACAGAAGATAGTAGTTGGTGGTAGAGTTTTACCAAATAGTCCACTGAGTAGTTTCCTAAGCCATACTGCTTCTTTAGCTGCCATTGAAGCTGCAATGTACTCTGCCTCTGTAGAGCTTTGAGCTACTGAAGATTGTTTTCTACTGATCCAAGACACCATAGCTGATCCCAAGCTAAAACAACATCCTGAGGTACTTTTACGATCAATCACACTTCCAGCCCAATCTGAATCAGTGAACCCATGAAGGTTTAATTCTGTCCTATCATACTTGAGTCCATAGTTTAATGTACCTTGGAGATATCTCAATACATGTGTAGCAGCAGTAAAGTGAATTTCTTTGGGATCACACATGAACTGACTTAATGTGTTTACTGAGAAACAAATGTCAGGTCTGGTATTCCCTAAGAACATTAGAGATCCTATTAATTGTCTGTATAAAGAGATATCTGCAGAAGGAGATTCTGATGTTGCTTCCTTTAGTTTATGAAAATTTATTTCCATGGGTGAAGACATGGGTCTACAATTCAACATGCCAAATCTCTTCAAGATATCAAGGGTATATTTGCCTTGATTCAAAATAATACAGTCTGATTTCTGCCAAACTTCTAGACCAAGAAAGTAGTGTAGAAGACCTAAGTCCTTCATATCAAATTCTTTGGCTAAGTCTTTCTTACATTGTTGAATCAAATAGTCTTCCCCTGTAATCAGTAAATCATCAACATATAATATGATTATCAACATATCACCTTTGTTTACCTTGAAGTATAGATTTGGATCAGCATCATTTTTTGGAAAATCCTAACTTTGTTAGATAGCTGTCTATTCTAGCATACCAAGCTCTGGGGGCTTGTTTAAGTCCATATAATGCTTTCTTCAACTTACATACATGTGTTTTAGGATCATGAATCTCAAATCCTTCAGGTTGTTCTAAGTATACCTCTTCTTCAATACTTCCATTTAAGAAGGCTGTTTTAACATCCATTTGATGAACTTTCCAACCTTTGGCAACTGCAATGGCTAGAACTGTTCTAATAGATGTGTAACGTGCAACAGGAGCAAATGTTTCTTCATAGTCAATCCCTTCCTTTTGAGAGAAGCCTCTTGCTACAAATCTTGCTTTGTATTTTTCAATGCTACCATCAGCTGCATGTTTGATTTTGAATAACCATTTAGATGATACCACAGATTTTGATTTTGGTCTTGGTACAATATCCCACACATCATTCTTTATGATAGATTGATATTCTTCTATCATTGCATCCTTCCATACTTGTTGTTGAATTGCATCAGATACATTTGTAGGTTCTAAGTTAGAGAGTTCACTCATGAGTGCTGCATAGCTGGATAATATGGAAGGCCTTTTTCTTTCTCTGACTGTTCCTGGAGGAGCACCAAGAGTCTTTCCTTCTTCTATGAGTTTAGTGGCCCAAAGTGGTCTCTTCTTAGGATTTTCTAGTGTGGATAGATTTTCATCATTTTCTTCTTCCTCAGAGTCCTCCTTTTGAGTTTCCTGTGAAGTGTTTTCTTTTGATGGAACAAAAGTCTCTTGCTCTTGTGAATTTATACTTTTAGAGCAAGCTGTATCTTCCTCAAATATTACATCTCTACTTAATTCAACAAGGTTCTGCCCAGGTATATAAATATGATATGCTTTTGAGGTTTCACTATATCCTACAAAGATACCTTTCTTCCCAGACGGTTCTAACTTTGTTCTCTTTTCCTTAGGAACATGAATGTAGACTGGACATCCAAATATTCGAAGATTACTTATATCAGGCTTTGTCCCTGTGAATGCTTCTTCAGGAGTTTTATTTTCAATGTGTGAGTGTGGACATCTATTTTGTATGTATACGGCTGTATTTGATGCTTCTGCCCAAAGAGAGGTATCAAGGTTTTGATCAAGAAGCATTGCTTTGGTGGCCTCAATAATAGTTCTATTCTTTCTTTCAGCTACCCCATTTTGTTGTGGATTATAAGGTACGGTGTACTCCCTCTTAATCCCAGCCTCTTTACAAAATTGTTTGAATATTTCAGATGTGTATTCTTTTCCATTGTCTGTTCTCAAAATTTTAATTTTCTTTCCAGATAGATTTTCAGTAATAGATTTGAAGTCTTTAAACTTACTTAGTACTCCCTCAGATTCTTTGTACTTAAGGAAGTAAATCCAGGTCTTTCGTGAGAAGTCATCAACAAAGATTATATAGTATTTGCAGCCTCCTATTGAAGAAACAGACATGGGTCCACATAAATCTGAATGTATCAATTCTAAAACCTCATTAGTTCTGCTTACACTAATTTGAAATGTTCCTTTTGTGTTTTTGCCTAGTGCACACCCTTTACATGCACCAGAATGATATTGTTTAAGTTTTGGTAATCCATTAACCAAATTTTCCATAGAAGATAAAGTTTTATAATTTAAATGTCCTAATCTTCTATGCCATACTTCATTTAAATTTGAAATGTCATTTACTAAGACTTGATTTATATCAGTATTTAATTCATATAAGCACCCTTGTCTTCTTCCTATGGTATTAGCTTGTTTGAAGGTTAAACCTTTAGGCCATGCTTTTACTTTGCCATCCATGAAAGTTACTCTATACCCATTATCTTCAAGTGCCGATATGGATAAAAGGTTTCTCTTGATTCCTGGGACAAATAGGACTCCTGTGAGTTGAATTGAGATACCGGTCTTTAGTTTGATTGTGCATGTCCCAATGCCTCTTACTGGATAAGAGGAGTCATCTCCAATGGTTACCTCTTCATCTGATTCTTCTGACATGGTTTCTAGTAGATCTTTGAACCCTGTAATGTGACGTGAGGAACCGCTATCAATAACCCAAATGTTCTTGTTTGGAACTTGATTTGAGAGTGCAGAGTAGAGTACAAATTGCTCCTTCTTGATTTCTTCATTGGGCTTCTTCTTGGATTTGGTAAAAGAGGCTTGATGATTCTTGTAAGGACAATTTGTTACAACATGTCCGGGTTTGTCACACCTAAAGCATTTAACATGAGATAGGTCTCTTTTGGGATACTCCGTATTGAATTTCTTCTTTCTGAAATGTTTGAATTTCTTCTTCTTATGAGTATTTACATTTAGTGCATGATTTTCTTCATCATTGATCTTTTTCTTTAATCCTCTTTTATCTAACCTTGATTCTTCTTGAAGACAATCTGTTCTTAATCGATCAAATTTTGGAAACTTGGATCTAGCACTTATACCAGCAACAAAGGTTTCCCAAGATTCAGGTAGTCCATCTAGAGAAATTAAGGCTAGTTCCTTTCCATCAATTTCATGGCCTAGTAGTGAAAGTTGATCTCTTAATGCTGATACCCTTAGAAAGTATGCATTTATTTTCTCATTCTTATTCATACTAATCTGGTTCATTTCTCTTTTCAAAGCTAGTTTCTTGCTAGCATTATTTATTTCATATGTTTTCTCCAATGCCTTGTACATCTCATATGCCTTATCATATTTGGATAGGATTGGTACAATATGATCTCTGACCCCATCGATAATTATCTTCATGGCTTTTTCGTTCCCTTCATTCCAATTTGATAGATCGGGTTCCGCTTCTGGCTTAACCTTGTCTGGTTTAATAAAAGTTTCAACTTTATTCTCTTTTAGCAGCATTATGATTCTTATCTTCCATGATTGGAAGTTATCAGCCCCTGCAAGTCTATCCTCAAATCTGATCATGTTTGCCATTTTATAATATCTTAAGTTTATTAAATTTCTTTAAATTTCAGAACCTTAGCTCTGATACCATGTGAAATTACAATAAACTTTAGTTTGATATTATTATTTTTCTTGATTTTTGTATATGATAATCCTTATTCAGACCTGCTGTATATAATTCCTCTCAAATACAAAAATATTTATCAATATATATGTCTTTGCACATAGAAGGAGACGTGACTCATAAATGAGTCACGTCCCTTCAATACCGATGCCCTTTCATAACAAATTACCTTTACCGATAATCGAATATTAAAGACTGCACTTTACATATATTGTAACTACGATATATGTAAAGTGCAGTATCGTATGTTTTTGTATTATATAAGCCACGGGTAACATACTGCACGATATACATATTGTAAGATATGTATACCGTGCAGTATGTTATATGAATTAACAATCATATAACATATTGCATACGATATCCGATATATATATATATAACAGTCGGTATGGTGGCCGATATGCATAACAGTCAATATGGCATCCGATATATATCATAGTCGGTACTTGGTATAGCAGTCGATATTAATTGGTATGTATTATCGTATCAATAATACATATTAACAATATGTATTATTGATATGATAATATCATATCACATCAATAGTGCAGATCGATATATATATAAGGCTTAGTTATATTATTAAATATATATATATATATAAGTATATTGATAATATTAGATATACATAAATATGTAATATTATCAAGTATATATATATTAATATAGAATATTAATATAAAATTATCTAATCATAGCTATTCATTGTTAACAACTTTATTTGGTATGTTTTTGTCATAAAAAATAACATTCCTCCATGGATGTCAATAAAGAGGGAGCACATTATGTTGGCAATTATTTTCCTAGGTATTTGATCATTTAATAGTTATCTGCATGTAATTATAAATCTCGCAGTAAAATGATCATGATAATTATGTAATGTTGTTGTTCATTCAACTAGATAAATACCAAGTTAAAGATATGAATGTATATATTGAGCCTCTTATCGACGAGTTGGTGGAGTTATGGAATGGTGTCACTATGTATGACATCTCTAGACCAATAGGACATAGACAATTTCAATTCCATGAAATGCTTGTATGTACAATACATGATGCCCCAGGGATAACATATTTTTCTGGTATGTTATGGTGAATTCAAGTTGCACATGATAATTCTAAATATAAAAATTAACATATTTAATCCAATTGTATCATTATCTTGTAGGTCTTCAAAGAAAGGGAAAAATTGCATGTCCAATTTGTGGTCCAAATATGAAATCTCGTCATTCAAAAATTTTAGGAAAGCAGGTGTTTGATGAGCATAGACACTTTCTCCAAAAAAATCATAACTATCCAATTACCGAAAAACATCTTTTCAATTGGAAAGAAGAGACTACATCTAAGCCACAGAGAATGACACCTCGCCTATGGAAGTTGGAATATAATAGAATTAATCGTCAAGGTAATATCGTTCTACCTAATGATTTATGTTTGGAATTTGTATATTTATATTGTGTTTTATTTGTTGATTATGTGATTGATGATCATGAATGTCATCAAGGCAATACTACTGTGCACCTTCCAAAGGGGACTAAAAAGTTATCCCAGATAATTTTGTAGGTTGCCCTACTATAAGCAACTACAAATTGTGCTTTTGTTTGATACTATGCATATTGGAAAGAATGTAACGGAGACATTGTGGAAGATATTGGATCAAAGGCGTGACAAAGAAAAAATTGTCAAAATTTGTAGCGACATTCATGAATCCAATCATGCAATGAAAAATTTCATTGAATTTGAATAGAAATGGAGAAAAAATTAATATAAGTGTCCTTCCTTGGTTATTAACAGAGCAGCAAAGTGATGCCATAAAAGAAATCATACGAAAAAATTGATTTCCCACAAGATTTGCTGCGAACATAAGCAATACCATATCAAAGAAAAGTGAATTTGGGCCAGGGTTGAAAATGCATGATTGGCATACCTTCATCAAGGTAAGTCATGTTCTTTTGTATTTACAATATATTTGTAAACTGCATGTAGTTCTCATTATATTATGTGAGAAAAGAATGACATGATTATTTTTATAATTGTTGTAGTACGTGCTACCCCTATCTCTCCCAGAGAACTTCAACAATAACATCAAACAAATGATATACGATCTTGGAAAATACATGAGGTAAGCAATGATATCTATTCAATTTGTTGTATATATTGTAAAATCTCGTGTTTATATATTTTTGTGTCTTGAATGTCTTGTAGGTGGTTGTCATCTAAAGAAATCTATAAAGCAGATATAAAATATTGGAAGAGAAGAATTTCTCATCTAATGTGTGAAATGCAAAAGTGTCTATCTTCAACCTTTTTCAATGCACAAGAACACTACCTCATACACCAAGTTGAGGAGATTGAATTGTGTGGACCCATACACGCTCGATCAATGTGGATGGTTGAGAGACACCTAAAATTTTTTAAGGCTTTGGTTCGGCAAAAAGCATGTCCTGAGGGTTCTATGGTGGATGGATATATGGTATACCAGACTATGGTATACGTTACTGAATATATTCCTAAGCTTGCAGCAAAGATCCATATAGATCGCATTTGGGATCTTGACAACATTAGAAAATTCAAGGGGAGTACTTGGTGGGGAAAGGTTGAATGAGGAAGTGCGAGGTAATAAATTATAAGATGTTATTGTAACTATTAATTAATTCTTAATCTTTAAAATTAATCGGTTGTAAGTCATCTATTTAATTTTTGTACAGTTGCTCGAGAGTGGGATGCAATACATTTGCATATTGCAAACAATCAAGATTGGATGATAGTATGGATTGAACGATCTCATCATTTAGGTTGCACATTAACATGGGAAGTTGTGTCTTCATTGGTTAATGAAGCTCATCATAACCGAGATCCAAATGTTACACAAAGGGAAATAGATTTAGCACATGGTTTAAGAGATTTCTAAGTACGTATAAATTTTTTAATCACCCATATGTTTATGAACTCCCAATGCAATAATTTATACATGTTTGACATATTTTTGTAGGTCAAACACCACAAGGCTATGTTTTGCAATGGTCATAAATTTCGCATCAAAAAGTTGGATGACACAAATAAAACTTGTGATTCTGGGATAAGTGTAGTCTTTCAGGTGACTAATATTTCATCTACAAATGACTTACATCCTCGAGAATCTTAAAATCGATACTATCGTATTTTGGATGATATACTTGAGTGTGACTTTAATTCTTTTAGATTAGTTCTCTTTGTCGTTAGATGGTACAAGCTACAACTTAATCAAAATGATCATGATAGAACTATTATTGAACATGACAATAGATTTCCAATGATTAATACAAGGTGGTTTGAGCCAGTTGGGGATGAGCCCTATGTTCTTCCAAGCTAATGTGAGGAGGTATTTTACTCAGAGGTTCCACATAAATTGGGTTGGTCATTTGTTGTTAGACATGATCCAAGAGGAAGGCCGATGAGGTATAATGTGATGGAAGAAGAAGATTGTGAACAACTAGAAGATGATGTAGATGATGATCATGAACAACAGTTAGTCGATGATGTTCCTGACACAACTTTTCTTGAAGAAGAAGAAGAAGAAGATGACGATTATGATGATGATGATGATGATGATGATGATGATGATGATGATGATGATGATGATTTTGATGATGATGATGATGATGATGATGTCGATGCTGATGATGATGACGATGAAGATGATGACAATGACGGTGGTGGTGACGATGTTGACGACAATGATGATCATGGTGATGAGTTGGATGAAGAAGAAGATGAATGACATGAATGAAATGTACAGTTATGTGATCACTGCTTAATCTATTTAATATTGATTTCTTGATAGAAATGTGCAGTTATGCAATCAATGCTTAATGTAATTAATTCATGATGTACCTTTTAATGTTTTTAATTCATATGGGATGCTTATGGTTTTTAATGTACTTACTATGTTTTTTTTAGTATATGTATCATAAATTTTTTAGCTAACATAAGATAATTGAATTACATATGTAGGTACTCAAATCCCTTTCACGAGCATCCCACACAATCTCATGGATTGACAGGTATAAGTCAATACACCCTATAGAGATTAATGTATTTCACAATTTGCAAAATATCTCGCATTACTTGCTATCTCTCTCATTTGATGGAGTGGAGGTAGTAGCAAATAGTATTTTTCAGATGTGTCTTCCTCGAGTGAAGGAAATATAGGAATGGAAGAAGAAAGTGAGTCATGTAGTATGTCTAAATTAGGAAGATCAACTAGAGGTCAAAAGACTAGAAGGAAATTCAATAAATGCATAAAATGTTTCCTTGCTCAAGGGGCTTCATGTTCTTATGATGATGAGAGAAAAGGTGACATCGAGGTGCCCTCTAGGTACCAATATCTACAGAAATAATGGGTCCCTAGGGAACTTCCTCCAATAAACACTAATTTTAGTGTTAAAGGCAAGATATATTGCATTGCACCATCGTCAATACATGGTTTGGGCCTATTTTCCATGGATGACATAAAGGTCTCTTACAAAAAAGTTGTTGAATTGATGGAGTATGTTGGACCTTGTTACGATTACAAAAGTTGGATGCGAATTATTCAATAAAAAAAAAGTATGCGTAGGTATGCACTCTCGTAAAATTATATTCAACAAAAAGACAATGAGAAAAGTAAAAGAGTGGCTATATACATTGACGAAAAGCCAAAAGGATCAGGGAATATTGTAGGTTTTATAAATAGCATGTGACCTCTCTCAACTATTAAGCAACCCAATTGCATATTTGAGGCACGCCAGGGAAATCATGTATTTGTATGTATGATAAAATCAATAAGTGCAGGGGAAGAGCTTCTTATTGATTAAAATTTGAATCACATAGATACAAACAATGTCACTATCATGGGGGTGTAGGTACATACTATGTACCATTAAATAATTGAGTTTTTTTGCCAACCACATTTAGAGAGTCTCCTCACCATCCACCTCGTCTCCATCATCATCTTCTAATAAAATCTATTAATCTAGTCCTTTCTTATTATTGGTTAACTTTAAATAATAACATAGGGCCACAATATGGATCAACCACACAGAGGGGACAATGATGATCCTACATGCACTTCTTCCTAGCAGGTAAACCTCTTTGTTATTGTACTACAAATTAGATAGAAGCAAAATGTTAAATAGTGTTTTTTATTATATTCTTTTCATCACTGTTTCAGATTAATTATAATAGTGTTAGTAATATTGCTGTCACAAACAGGTGGTCAGTAGAGAAAGGGAAAGGAACCCATAGTCCCTAAAGAGGATTCCTTTGATGAGGACCTAGCTGTTGATTTCACTACTTGTGATGACCTGACCTCTGCAATTAAAAAATGCCTCCACAAAATTGGAAAAAGAGTGTATGAATTGGCATCTATATTCCCTCTGACTCCTAAGTCACAAAAGAGGGAAACTAAATTGATGCACCTATCTCAAAATTACAGAGTAAGTATTAATGTAATTTTTAATTATAACAAAAGTTCAATAATAGTTTTTATGTTATACTAGTCTTTTATGTCATTAAAAAATAAGCGGATGTGTTGCTTTTATAGTTTTTTTTGCATAATTTTGATCCTCACGACCATGATGAGGGTACTTCAGCTGGTTCAGGTAGATCACATGTTGGACTATTTTTTTTTACTCTCTAATAATATTTTCCATACTAATCACTACTTTTATTATGCTCTAACAATCTTATTTTTCAGCACGTGTCAATGATCATTTACTATCGCTGCCTCATACGATGGCAGGCTCAGATGTACAACATCCTCCAATGTCGGCAACGTGTAGCATGGCCACAGATGCCATGGCATCACCTACTCGTACACATATTTTATTTTCTTTGTCATTATATATATGTTTATTTCCCTTGAAGTATTATTTCTTAGGGGCATTTCGTAATGGATTCAATTTATGCAATAGGAGATACATCACTTGATGGTGAATTTCTTGGATGTACTCATATTCCTAGTACGTGAATGGTGAAGGATTACATATTGCTTGTGAGTGATGAAGAAGGAGTTCCCTTGAAAATAGAAAAACTTCCAGGTACTTTAAAGATTGGACCTTTCTTTTACTATACTATTGTATGTTAATTACACCTTGCATTCAATATGAGAAGCTTACATCTATTGTATTCTTATTTTATACTATTATATCTTTTGACTAATGATCCCATGATTATTTTGCAGGGAATGATGTTTTTTTATGATAAACTTGGTGATGAGTGTTTGCGGATATTTGGGCCCACCATCTGTACAGGGTGGAACATCATATCCAAACTAAAACCCCAATCCACTTTTTGATTTCATATCATTGCTAGGATAGTTATCATTACATCTATTTCTTAAACTATATTAAAGGTAATTTCACTTCATTTTTGAATCTAACACTATTTTTTTCTTGAAAGGTGGAAAACCCAAGTTATAAAGTTAAAGGATGCTCTCGTATAGAGTATGAAAAAATTATTTGGACCTCGTGCATTTGAGAAGATTAAGCTCCTTCAAAAAGCTAGGTTATGTTTGAGGTATATTAGGGACCAGTACATATGTACATTATCCAAAAACCTGAAGTACCAGCACCCCCCTTGCATTCCTAATTTAGAGTGGGAAAAACTTATTCTGGATGCAAACGAGAAAAATGAAATTAAAAAAAGAAATACACCACCAGACAACAGAAGAAGGTATGTGATATTGTTAAGAATGTAATTATGTACTAAATACTCTTCATATTTATATGAACTAACATATTTCAATCTCTTCATAGATTGCCTGACACATCAAAGGAAACAAAGGCAAGACTACAAAAGCATGGGCAACACAAGCTAGGCTCTGGCAGTTATTCCAAACTTGCTGCATGAGTTGTAAGTGTTAATATTGTCAAAATTACATGACGAAAAATACAATCTGTAGATGGCTTTTAACTCTGAAAATAATAATTTGATCTTCATAATATTTATTTATAATTTGCAATCTTTTTGTTTTGATGAAACAATGAAATAAAATTTGACGATACCAAGCAAAAATGCAGGGCACAGAGTTCAATATAAGTCTCACAGAATAGGACAAGAGAATTGGCTTCCAAAAAGGCTATAAAGTCATGGCAGAAAGAATAAGAAGTGCACAAGGTTCTACTAATGCATCCATCATAGTAAGTAAGCTAAATAGATGATATTTCAAATTTAATTATTTACCAATTAGTTTATTTCATGTTAAGTTCCAACATAAAGTGAGTAAATTTGTTTTAAGTAAGAAATGATAACATGAATGCGTATGAAATTAGAATGCAGCCTGTCGATTCTGGCTGTACATAACCTATGCATGATGATGATAATGAGGATGTGCATTAGAGTGATGGAGGTATACATTTGCTATTCAATTTTTTATATGTAACTATTAATACAAGTAAACATCTTAAATTGATTGGTTTAGTAATACAAAGTTAATTGCAATTGGTGTTTGGATTAATGTAACAATTTGTATTGCAGCTATAGAGAGTGTAGAGGCCGATGTTAATGAGCAAGTTGAGGTTGAGGCCGAGGCTAGAAAAATTGATCTCAATGTTGATGATGTGACTAGATTAGGTAAAGAGCTATATGATTATGGCCTTTAAAGTACTGAAATACTTTAAAATGTTTTTAATGTTTTTAATTATAATAAAATGTTTTTAATTTAACCCTTTTATATATTATTGCAAATGACCCCCCTTTGCATCAACAGAGAACTAGGCATGCATTGAGATCTAATGAGAGGGGAGATGATCATGATGATATCGATGCTCCTCTTAGCGATTACTTCTTAAAAATGAGAAATCAAAAGAAAAAAAAGAAATGATTGTCATCTATGCACCTTAATTGATAATGATTGATTTTTATATGCCAATGAATTTAATTATGTGCTATTGAATGTTCATAAATTTTATAATATGTTAATGAATGTTATTGTGTGATAATTAATGAATGTTACATTTTATTAATGTGTTAATGAATGTTAATGAATGTTATCATGTGATAATTAATGAATGTTACATTTTATTAATGGATGAAATAATGAATGAATGTTAGATGTTAACGAGGAATTTAGAGTGATGTTAGGGGTGGGGGGTGGGGGTGGGGCCAAATGAGCTTCCACCTTCACGTGGTTGGCCTTGTTTAGTATAAAATATAAAACTATTCTCGAAACAAAGTGAAGCTCAATAAGGTTGTTCCTTATATAGGGTCTCAAGTGTAGCCTTTATCCCACTCTCAACATTGCAAGGCTTCAAGTAGTATTCTGAGATTGGTTTCTCCATCTCCCACTAACATCTTGTCTTTCTCCTAAGAACTCTTACCGAGCTCTGATACATGGATGAGCAAAAGATGTCCCTTACATGCTTCACATATATAATATGGTAGATCTAGGGAACAAATATACTACAACCTAGAATGAGTCAACTTGAATCTATAGTTTCTTCATTCACAATGAAAATTCAAATTACAAGCCATATTTTAGATTTAATATTCATATTCATCTTCATCATGATCATAGCCATCACGGTCAGCATTTGGCTCAACTTTATTTGAACCACACTCCATGTCAGGTACCATTAGGCATGGAGTGTCGTCATACCCATGTTACCATAATAATGAGTTAGCCTATAAAATTATGAATAAAATACCTCCTGTATCATATTTATAATTTGCAAAAGTTTCAAATGTATATGCAAATGGATTTTTGAGGGTGCAAAATAGTTTTCTTAGGCACAAAGAGCCCATTTTTTGGCACCCACAACTGCAGGTGCACCCGGGATTGGCCCAGGAACCCAAGTTCCTACCAAAGGAACCCAAGTCGAACCTAAAGGAGAACAAAAGTAGAACCAGAACCTGGCCTCAAAAAAATAATCGGATAACTTAGCTTTTTTCTAATTCAAGTTTATTTCTAAATTCTTCTCCATTTCCAACCTGATTATTCCATATTTTATTTTCCAATTTTCCTTCTTCCTCACTCCAAATAAAATGTCTTTCCTTCTATGCCTCTATATCCAAATGAAGTGATGCATCCCTTTGAACAGAGATCTCTTTTCTAAGAGACGTGGCTTTCTATTTAAACTGTAAGCACTGCTTTATACTTATTAATAAAGGTAATGATTATTAGTTATGTTGTTATTTCCTTTTACTAATTGTGCTATTTCAAGGATCACCACCCATGACTTGGTTAAGATGATGAATGATGTCAATGCCTTTATTACCAAGGAATCACCGCCCTCTATTAATGAATATTAATGATCATTGTTTCATAAAGGTAATCATTGTTTGTGTATGCTGATCACCCAAGTATTTGGTTGTGATTTGCATGCTGTGAGGTTTTTCAGAAGTGGGGGTATGACATGTTGGTTGGATTATAACATATTGACACTTACATCATGAAGAATACAAATGATTAAATAGAAAGAGAGGACCAACTAAACCATCTTGTGGTCAGTCTATATCACATTGAGAAATGATGTCAAGACTCAAGAATCAAAACAAGCAAAGAATGAATGTGAAGCTTACATAGGTAAACAAAAATTTAACTCTGAAAATTATTCAATCTAGCCAATTCACCTATACTAGAACTCAATGAATTCAGGATACATCAAATAGAAGAAAAGTTTCTTCAAGACCATGAATGATCAACAACATTCCATGATTATATTGAAAATATTTTACATCAGAAAACAAAACACTAATCAATATTATCATTAAGCAATAAAATATGTCTTTAAAGTTTAGAAGCATCACAAAAACTTTCAAGAAACATAGTACTATCCAAAACAAATACCCTCCTAATGGTTTGTATCTGCTAACAATACTTTTGCCAAAAATTTCATAAATTTTCAATATTCCCTATCCTATTCTTGACTGTGAACAGTTCTCCTTAAGATACTTCCCCTACACACCTAAAATACAAGAAACTAGTCTACTCTAATAAGCCTCTCCAATTGGTTTACAACCTCCATGTAACCAGTAACAATTAGTTATTAACTGTTTGGCTTAGTTTGGAATTGGCCTTCTCTTGTTGGTGCTTTAGAATGCTTCTAATGATTATGATGATGTTGATGTTGATGTCTATAATTTATTTCACTTACTGATGCGTGCTTAGATTGAATTTTGAATTGCCAAGCTGGAGAACGCTTTCAAAGTTTAGGGTCTGTTCTACATGATACTCTTAGTTATAGCTCAAATGCAACTCAACATATTTTTTATGCTGAGCAATCCACTGCAGAAACTCATCCGCAGGTGAAATTTAATGTTGTGAATCTTGGCATTGTTAATGTTATTACTTTTCCTCACGTTTCATATTTGTGAAAATGTTTCTTGGTACTATCTTCTTTTTCAATTCCTATATTTGCATCTTTTTAGATCATTAACATAAGCATTACATGTCTTTGTTCAAAGTTTATTCTAACACTATATTATATCTATAGACACCTAAATTCATCCTTTTAACATTAATTAAATTTAATTTAATTAATGATCTCAAATAACATTATAGTTAATTACTTTTAATTAATTATATTTGTTAAATTTATCTATTTATCTATTTAGTTAATTAAATAAATTCACTAATTAATAAAAATTTGAATTAAATTTAAATACTACCTTTCATAATGTATTAAATTTAATTTAATACATGTTCCTCCATAGCCCCTTTTTAAATAAATTTTTAATTTATTTAATTCCCTCACATTCTTTATTTCTACTAAACCATGATTAAATTTAATTTAATTTAATTTAATCATAAATCCAACCTAGATGCTATCCTACACACATCACTTTCTATCTAATAAACCTATTCACTAATGAACTAAGGTTAATTAGGCTAATTTTTGGATTCTTACATCCATTAGTCCTAATTATTTGCTCACACGTGTGAGCAAATTTCCAAAAATAACCCTTTTTAAAAATTGCCAAAATTTGCACAAACAAGACTTCTTACATTTTATGACACTTTTTACACATTCTAAAATGGTGAAAATGGACTTTTTCACTTACACATCTCTTACACACACTTACACATGTACTTGAAGTACACATTGACCTTTCACATCCCAAGTTGCTCACACATGTGTGAGCAAGTCTTGGACTTTGTATGGCTTATGTGTATCCTTGGTGGCACCTATGTGGATTTCACATAGATGCCACCTCACCCCAGCCCTCCAAAATCCTATAAATAGGACCCTTGTCTCAAGAAAAATTCATTCCATTTTGCATTAGAGTCATTATGCTAGTATATGCTTATAATTTTTGTTAGAGTTTTTACTAACCATTTGGTAGTTGCTAAATTTCTTTCAAGTTTGTAGACTTAGTTTCATCTTAGTGATTTAGCTTCATCCATTTTCATTAGCATACTTGCATGCCATAAAGCTTGAGGATTTCTTTCATAGCTCCTCCTTGAGCTTCTTTTGGCCTCTTGCATTGAGTGCTTGAGAGTTGCTTTTATAGCTTCTTCTTGAGCATTTTAATCTTCATTATACTTTGCATTCATAGTGGGATCAATACTTGTGTTGGGAGAGCACACCCACAACCTCTCTAAGAGCTTAAATCAAGCAAGTCTTGGGTGCACTTGCTTCATGCTCATTCAAGGTTATGATGAAAATTAGTGTTTTTTATAAGTTTATGAACATGCTAAAATAGATTTGAATATGCTCTTTATCATTAATGTTTGCATGTTTGAACTTATTCTTAATAGGTGTATTTTCATCATATACAATATCTTATTCTAATTGAGATTTTTAATTGGGAAAAATTGTGTTTAATAAAATGAAAGTGGTCTCAATATCATAGAGATATAAAAAGAAAATAAATTTAGAGTTTATCCCAAGAATTGTGGAATATAGTTTTTATCATTTCTATACACATTGCTGATTTCATTGTGTTGCACAATGCATATTGCATGGTGCATGAATAATGACTAGATGCAAATAGTCTCTCTTAAGTCTTTCAGCCAGATCACTATCCTTTGAGTGAAAGTGCTAGTATTAATTAGGTTGAACCTTTCATTTTATAGAAAGCTTATTTTCTTTACAAATGAGTTAGAATGCTTCTATGTTCTTGTCACTAGGATTAAAAGGTCTTATTACAATGTTCTTTTTTGTGGGGCAGGAGGTCAATCTTCATTGTGGGGGATAATGAAGATTTGTCTGACAAATAGCAGGTCTTCTTTAGTATTTTATAATAACATGCTAAACTGATAAAGGTGTTATCTGCATTTAATCTACCAATTACTAATAGATTAAGCATATTATTACTATGCTTAATGTTCCATTTAAATGCATTTAACACAAAAAACAAATTTACAAAATTGAACCAATGGCATGTTTACAACAAAGGTCTAATAGATGATCTGAAGTTGTCTACTACAAACATGCAGATTCTTGCTGATCAGGCAGCAGAATTGATGAAATGTGTTTAGACATCATCTTGCTATCTTGCTTTCCTTTTGTTGTCCTTTGTCTTTTGGTTGTTCTTTTTGTTTAAAGATTAGTTTGTGTGGTGTTTTTTGGTGTTGTTGCACTTGTACTGCTAGTGCTTAAATGCCTATTCTATTCTCCTTTTGTACAAGGTTTCGGGTCCTTTCAAAACCTATTTTTACGTAATCAAAACAAAGGTCTAATACAACTCCCAACAATTCTTAAACATACTTTATCTGATATGATGAATTCTTAAACAATTAAGGTTGGAGTAGACATAGTTATCACACAATTTTTTGTGTGGTACAAGGAAGATTTGGCTAGGTCAAATCTTCCTTCCCGCTAGTAGTCTACAGAATTAGACCTTTATTAACAATTCATCATATCAGATAAAGTATGTTTAAGAATTATTGGGACTGATCCTTTGGCGTGTATTAAACAGAATAGAATTTTCAGCATATTATTATCATTCTATTTCTTTGTTGTAAACATGACATTGGTTCAGTTTTGTAATTTTTTTTTGTGTTAAATGCATTTTTCCAAACCAATTGTTGAGTAAGAAAGTAGTAGCAGTGAGGAGGGGTCTTCTTCTGAGGAGATTGATGAAGATCATGCACCTCAAAAACCAATTCATAAGGTACCGATCATATTTTCTATTCGCTTATATTTTTGGATTGGTAAATCTCCTTAGTTTCATGTCCTTTATTTTGATTACTATGGATGAGATATATATCTTACATTTAACATTCAACTTCTTTACATTTTAGAACATGTAGTGTATTTTCTAAGGATTTTACCAAATCAACTTTTAACATAAACTGAAAACACCAAACTGATTTCTTGCCCTTTCAACTTGACAAAATATTTTCATTTTGACCAATAACTACAAGCAATTGAATGATAAATCCACATACTCGTATCTTTGTAAAATACCAAGAACATAAAAAAGATGGCTAAGTGGTTGTCATCATGATTTTTATCTATTGAATATGGGGAAAAAAGTACCAAAAAGAATCATGTTATGTTGTAGCTCAATATAAGTGAATAGAAAACATGATTGGTAATTTTAGAGAGTATTCATGATCAAATAAAATGCAATACATTTGAAATTTACAGTCGAATATGATGCCAGAGGCTCGAAAGACATTGCCCGTCAAAGATACCAATCAAAGATGAAGAAATCACATACCTTCTCTCGCGCTCAGCTTTCACCCGCTCCTTTTCTCTACAATTGAAATAAAAATGATTTGGCCATTTCAAAATAGTGAATCAATATCCTTGAGCACAAGCACCAATAACATCAACTATTTTGATATGCGGGTACCCTAATGTTGGAAACAGTTCTTTTATTAATAAGATTACTCTGCAAGCTTGAAGAAGTGGTATATTTTGGAAAATGAAGAGTGTAAAGATGATGATATTCCTAAGATCATGGATGGACACAATGTTGCAGACTTTATTGATCCAGATATCTTGTAGAGGCTTGAAGAGCTGGAGAGGGAAGAAGGGCTTAGGATGGTAGCTGAGGGTGATGAGGATGATGAGATGGGGGAAGTGGAGTTGAATCTTGATGAAAATGAAGCTCTAGCTGTAATTAGAAAGAAGAATAAGATGCTTATCGTCGAACATAGATTGAAGAAGAGTACTGCATAAAGAAGGCCTACTGTACCAAGGAAGTTTGACAAGAACAAGGAATGTGGCTTAAACAGAATGGGAAGACATCTTTCTAGCCTAGGCCTGGATCCTTCAACAATTGGGGTAGGATCCAGGCCTAGGCTAGAAAGATGTCCTCCCATTCTGTTGTGGATAGGTGTTTCATAAAACATACAAACCTATCTAGTGATCATATTGTGCTGAAGGTGGCACCTGATGCTCTACTGCTACAACAACTATAGATTGCGATGTAGATATCACAACAAATGAGAAACATAAATGTAGGCATCATGGTCACAATTTTTTGGAGACACAACATAATTGAGTGGTATACCTAGACGATGAAAAGAAACCACTACTCCTTTGGTTCCAAATTGACACTGTCAGATCCAAAAACCATAGATAAGGAATAAATTTAGAGAGCGGAGGAGGGCTATAATGACCAAAATAATACAGGGTCTTGTATTATTTTGGTTGTTAAAATAATGCAGGGTCTTGTATTATTTTGGTTGTTATGGCCCTATATTATTTTGGTCATTATGGACTTCCTCTGCTCTCTAAATTTATTCCTTATCTATGGTTTTGGATCCCGCAGTGTCGACTTGGAACTAGAGGAGTAGTGGTTACTTTGCATCATTTGGGTATACCACTCAATTATGTTGTGTCTCCAAAAAATTGTGACCATGATGCCTACATTTATGTTTCTCAGTTGTTGTGTCCTAGGACCCCTTATGACCCTTTATGACCCTTTACGATCCCTAAGAATACATCTTAGAGGTCTTAAAATGTCGTAAAGGGTCATAAGAGGCTCCTAGGAGGGCCCATATGAGCTTCCACCTTCACGTGGTTGGCCCTGTTAAGTAGAGAATGTTAAACTATTCTCAAAAAAAAGATAAGCTCATTAATTTAAGGTCTCAGTCCATGGAGATGCTGAAAAAATGACGAGAATCAATGATGGAGAGTTTTTAGATTCTGAGAAGACATATATGCAGTGGAGGCCAGAAGGGATTTTTGTGGAGATTTGCTAGAGTGGCTATATACATACGAGGGTTTCCAGATTGAGTACCATTGCAGAGATGATGATTCAGTAACCTATGTCTATAAAACCTTCACAAATATCCCTACTTTGGCCTCCACTCATACCTCTTCTCAGAATCTAGAAACTTTGGATATTGTTTCTCATCCATGCATGAAATGTGCTAGTAATTGTATAAAATTACTTTAGGCCTCCAGTATTGATGAGTTGCACAAGTGTAAAATGTTTTTGCGAGACTGGGATCAATTATATTGGATACTATGCAATGTACATAAAGGTAAGGTGGTGATTATTCTTTACGATCGACAGGTATAAGTTTTCCATGCCTTACCCAGTAGCTAGGACTAAAGATAACAGAGCTCAAGAGACCATCATAGTTGGTCTCTTTCTTCAGTCTATATTATTGAAAAAATGTTTTACCTTTCATTAGCTCATCAAATACGGGGATTTGAAATAATTTAATAGAATATTTTCATGTATAACGTACATTATTTTAGTTTGACATTGAATGAATTTATATACTTCACGCACTTGTAGACTAAGAGGATGGCCATAAAGAATCATCCCCTCTCGTGGCTTGAGTAATGTAGGCCATGGGAGGAGATGCTTCTTTATCGCCATCCTCATAGTCTACAAGTGCGTGAAGTAGATAAATTCATGCAATGTCAACTTAAATTATATACGTTATCATGAAAATATTCTATTAAATTCTTACAAATCCCTGGATTTGATGAGCTAATGAAAGGTAAAACATTTTTTCAATAATACAGACCAAAGAAAGAGACAACCTATGATGGTTTCTTGAGCTTTGTTATCTTTAATGTGCATATCCATCACTTTTTCAACATGAATGAAAACTCTTTCAACAATGGTGCTATACCTCCGATGAGGTTTCCCGTTGGACATTTACTACTAACCATCGCTATGCTGACAACTATAATGTTGGAGAGAACTCCTTTTCGACAGATTTACTATAGATCTATCGCTATATCACTGATGGGTTTACCTGTTGAATAGTCACTATAGCTCTATCACTCTTTCGATAGGTATAATGTCAAAGAGAACTCATTTTCGACAGATAGATGTGACAGGAAACCTATATCACTGACGAGTTTACCTATCAAACAATCACTATAGCTCTGTCGCTCTTTCGATAGGTATAATGTCAAAGAGAACTCATTTTTGACAAATAGGTGCAACAAGAGACCTATACCACTTATGGGTTTACCTGTCAGACATTCACTATATATTTTTCGCTATTCCAATAGGTATAATATCAAAGAGAACTCCTTTTCGATAGATAATTGCAACAGGCATGCTATATCTCCGATGGGTTTTCTTGTCGGACAAGCATTGCATATGCATCGCTATTCTGATGGGACCTCCACATGGTTTGTTGGAGTTATGATAGGTCTACCGTAAGAAATTCCATAACAAAGCTAGTATTCATGTGCTACATTCTGACAGAATATTATGTCGGAAGATCAATGGTGATCACTTCCGTAGCAATTTTCAATACAAAAACACCGACAGACACATATGTCAACAAATAGGCATTGCAAATCCGACAAATGGCCATTGGAGTTTGGCCTCAAATGTACTATTGTATCTAAAATATCAAAGGCATTCAAAAGGTAAATAAAGCTTGTGAAGCATTACACCATTTAAAAACACCTTCCCCTAGATCCAAAAACTTTTCCATGATCATTTTACACCATTACAAGGACCAAAAACACTTGAGTTGAACACAAAGGATGAAGTAGTATATACATGTTGGACAAACAAACACAAAAATTGGTGCGAACATGTAAGATATTTTTGGAATCATAACATAGCATCATCTAACACAATAATATCTAGATCAATGACTCATAATGTTGGATCACATGATGGTGGAGGAATGCAAAGCATTCTTGCAATGTCACACTATCTTTGTCATGCCAAAACATAGAACATAATATCTTTTGTTTTGAGTTGAATTATACCATGAGATTTGAGAAGCGGAAACCTTATATATCAACCAACACAAAACATAAATGGTAGGAAAGAAGAAACCAATATGCTATAATATACATCAAAACACTATTTACAAGAATAATAAGCCATATCCATTCCCAGGAGTAGACACAATAAATCTATAACTTCAATGCAGATCTCCATATACAAATACATGTACAAGATCCATATCAATCTCTTAATACTTTCTCCAAAGAATATAAAGACTAAAATAATACAAAGTAGATCACCACTAATAATTGAGTTAGCTAGGGATCAACATATATAATAATGATGCACATAGAACATCATAACTTCACTTTCTAAGAAAGCCAACATAAGGTATCTAAATTGGAATACTGCACATATGTTAGGAACATATCCACCAAACTACACACCTAGAAACACCAATGCAAAGCAATGTAGAGAATTCTCAAAACCTATCTTGACTATTCCTGATAGCCAACCTTAATGACATCAAATAGAAAAACATAAATCTAACCTTTGAACTTTTGTAGACCTAAAAAAATAGGATAGTGCAACATTCATAGATTACACATTACATCACCAAAACTACAAGTCATCAACTTCTTAAGTGGAGCAATGCAGATCATTCCCCAATTAGGACTTTAGATACTCTTTCCTACATATACCAACTTCTCATACTTGTCACCTTCTAGCCTTACAACCTATTCAATTTTTATCATTACTAAACATCAAAGAAACTAATATTATACATCAAGAACTTCAAATAATCTATCTTGCATATTTCACCTTCCTATAAACCAATCACACTACATGCTCATAAAATGTTGTTAATCATGACAAAGTTGAGCTCATACAACTTGTAACTATCAGTGAAAACACCGTACATATTCTGATTGATCTCCTCATAAGTCATTTTGACTCATACAAATCTTGATCTACACAAGACATGTCTCTTCATCGGGGTGTTGTCAAATGACATCACTGAATACTTCCCTCATAATTCACTACATCAGGTACAATACTAAATATACACATTACATTAAGTACAATAGTAAATTTAAATAGTCCTTCATTTCTCTCATACTTCATTGTATCAAGTACAATACTAAACTCGGACATTTCTTCATCAGGTTGACATGAGTGCACATAACAGGCTGGCATCAATGACAACACTAAACACATAAAACTAATATAAATCCCCCATGAAATTATTCTTTTTGGTCTCCAAGTTGTGAAGATCAAACCCAACAACATTAACTGACAACTTCTTAACACAATATATATTTGTTGAAGGTTTTCTAAAAGAAATAGGAAGCTTACAATGAACGGTTTGTAATGCACAATACTTGTTGAAGTTTTTCTTATTGAAATTAAAAACTTATAATAAATGGTTCATAACACAAACTACTTGTTGAAGGTTTTTAAAATGAAATATGAAGCTGTGTACTAGAAATTGTACCTTCATATAATTAGTATTGTCAAATAAATCAAATAGAAACTAAGTTACCACAAATAGAAAATCTATTTAGAAAATAAATGAGCAATTAAGTATTCTATGGCTCTCTAATTAAGAGTGTTAATGGTGAAGCTCTTAGCAAGCCTCCATTAATGACAGTCCTAGAATGAGAAATGAGTGATAAGGTAAGCTAATTAATTCATTTCCAAATTGAAATGCTCAATTAACTTCTAAATTGCCTTTCTAGCTATAATTCTCAAGAGGTTAGATGTAACTCTCAGATTTGTGGATTCTAATTATGAGTGAATTATCCCTTTCTTTTATAGGATTTGGCAAGGGTAGGGGGTGTAATTGGATTTGATCAAGGTTGAGTTGGGGTTAAGTCCTTGGTTCCACCCTTTGGAGACAATTTAAATGGATTGTCCTCAAAGCTTGGGACAAGAAGACAAGATGAGTGGACAAGATGCTCTTTCAAATTGAGTGATTGAGATTGAATTTGGCTTGATCCATGTGAGCTCTTTTCTTAAATCCTATTGGTTGAGGCTTTTCCTCCCGTGTGGGTTTGAGAGAAATTAGGATTTAATCAATTGATTTTAATTCATTTATTTAGCCAAGTGTACCCCTTGAATGGGTTGAGTTTATTTAATTCCAAACTATACAATTAATTTAATTAATTGCACATTGATTTGATTTAACTTGATTAAAATGCTCTTGATTTTGATTTAAATTGAATTGAAGCTTGATTTTCATTTTGATTGGCTAAATACTTGTTTTGATTCAATTGCTTTGATTTTGCCTTGATTTTCCATGATTGATCACTTAAATGATTATGTCCACTTTTCAGTGATTACAAATGCCCCTCTTTGAGTTGACATGTGAAGCGTGTCGATTCAAAGAATGTTTTGATCCAACTGATAAAAGATCCTGATTCTATCGATGGTCGATCTTGATGTTCAATATGAGATGTAAATATTGATGATGTTTGATGTAGTTCTGATTGATTTTGGTGTCCTACTGGTTGATATGATGTTAGATTGCTGATGTGATACCTAATTTGATGTGGTTCGATGTTTGATGCCCCTTTCGATTGATTAGCGAAAAATTTCCTGATAAAATATTGTGCTTTGATTTGATGGTCGTTCCTCTAATTTGATGATGTTGATGTCATTCTAATTATCTGAGTATATGCCCCCTCGAGAAATGAATCAAAATGATTTTGGATGATTTGGTTGAGAATGGGAAATTTTGATTTGTTTCCCGATATAGAAATTTGGAAATGCCCCGATCATGAGAGAAATTGATGAGAAAAGATTTGATTAATAAATTTTTTTTGATGCTCTAGATAAGTTGATGATGACTTGGTCTCATTTGATGTCAGTCAAAATCACTTGGTTGATGTTGATGTCAATCTGATAGGATAAGTTGATGGGTTGATATTGCGCTCTCAAGATCTAGAGAGACAAAACAATGATTTTCCTTCCTCAAGATCTAAAGTTAGGAGATTTGATGCGCTCAAGATGAGAAAATGGATGATAGGATAACTTGATTGACATTAGATGATCACTTGGATGATTTGACTGATTGATATTTGATATGACATGATTAGATGTTTTGATGATATAGGGTTGATTGGATGTTCTCATGATGTAAAATTATAGATTGGTAGAAGAGAAGGTGATGAACATGATTAGCTTGCCCCTAGTTGATCAACATGACTGATTATTGATGATGTCCTTGATGAAGCATGAATCATTTTGATGATATATCTCGATGACATTGATGTACCTTTGATTATCAAATTGAGCATGATTTTTTATGATGGATATTTCAGACATTGATGATGTTGATTAGGACTTTGATTATACATTGATGGACATTTGATTATGTTGATCAAGACTTTGATTATATATTGATGGACATTTGATGATGTTGATCAAGACTTTGATTATATATTGATGGATGTTTGATGATGTTGATCTCAAGAATTTTGATGATGTAGATCTCAAGAAATTTGATGATGTACCATTGATGATATCATTGATCATTTGATGTATCTTGATTTGGTCTTTTGATGATGATAACTCTACCCCCTTTAGTTTTCCTTACATATATTGAGAAAAAGGATCAACCCATGCAAACTAACATGCAATTAATCTATATGGATGCAACTAGCTGTCACTATTCAGAATTGGATGCTTATTTTCATCATCGAGCTTTTGGAACATGAAATTGGTACAACCCTCACTGGCTCAACCATGATGATATGAATACCTCTTTCCTCGGATTTTAACAATTGAAAGTAAACAAACAAAGAATTGATCCCTTTCATATACAAATGTCCTCAATGATTCTTTGATGATCATGTCATTAGATGGATTTGCATACTATTATGAATCAACCTGACAAGCACTCAAGAAGAAATCAAGAAAATATCATGTCTTCATCATCGCTCATCTAGTCCAAGACTTCATCAATTTTCTTAAAAAGACATGGTTCCAAAAATTAAGTAACACTTTGAACATTTTTGCTTTTGTTTGTAGATCCATATTTCAAAAACATCATCCACTTTGATCCTTAGTTATGTTTAAGCCTTTTAGATTTTGATCTGATTTTTCATTTGTAGATTTTAATTTGATTTGTCAAATGTTGTTGTTTAGATCAAGTATTTGGATGTTTGAAATGTGATATAGATCAATAAGTTCAAGTGTAGAAATTTTCTGATTTTGATGCGATGATTTTGAGCCAACTTGTGTCTATTTTGATAAGCTCATTGAACTTGGATTGGTGCCCCTGGTTTGATTTAGCAAATATCATGCTTTGTTGGGCAATGCAACTTTTGAGTGTTTACTTAAGATTTTCAATTTTTAGAGATTTTTTAGATTTTGTTTTTTTTACTATTAAAAGATTTTTTATGTTTTTGGATTTTTAGAGATCACTGGTTCTCAAACAAGATCACATTGAATTTCCCCTGATGTCTAGAAAGGTATAGGACATGAAAGATGGATTTGCAAATTTGTTGGATGTTGGATGAATAGGCCATGATGGATGAAGCAAGTGAATGCAACCCATAGGACCATCTCCTAAAGATTATCCAAGCTAGGGAAAAATAATATCTCAATATAGGCCCATGATATGGTGTTGGATAGCATATGGAATAATGACCTGGTGTCATGTGACAATGGTCCAAAGGAGTGGACATATCAAGAGACTTTTTCTAACATTTCTTTTCATTTCTTTTATTTTTCAATTGGATCAAGATTAAGGGCTCAATGTGGATAGGATCACACAATCATGATAAAGGGGTGGTGAAGGCTATGAGTGAATGGTTTGGGATTATGGGAAGGTTTCTTAGGAATAATGAAGGTGGCTTTAGGATAAGCAAGATCATGATAAGGTAGCATGAATGCAACAAGTGAGTAGGTTGATGGATAGGATAACTCATGTCAAGATACTTAATGCTCATGGATATGTTCAACCTTGTCAAGATCAGAGGCAAAAGATGTAATACGGATGCAAGTGAGATCAATGGTAGAAAGATGGAGGATATGATGGATGATACTTGCACCCAAGTGTAGAATACAAGAGAGAGGAATTACACATGAGACCTATTTGCCAGGTTTTCATCATGGTCTTTGTCCAAGATGCCACAAGAAGTGGTTTTCACCATAGGATGGGTTTCTTTTCTTTTCTTTTTCTTCTTTTTTTAAAAAATTTTTTCTTTCAATTTTCTCTTTTTGGATTGACTCAAGCCTCATGCTCTTTGTATACTTCTTGAAAATGTATGATATTATGGGCCAAGGCCACTGAAAGGTATGCTCAAAGATGTTGATATGGTGATGGAAAGGTGACATGGTGGATAAGGTAAAGGGTGGCTAAGGATTTATGCAATGGATTGGATAAGGGAAATGGAAGGATAATGAATAAGAGGATAACAAGTCTTTCCCTATGTGGGTGTGATAAAGGGGATGGAAGAATAATGAATAGGAGGATATGAAGTATTATCAAGATCAACATTGATACACACCTTGAAGGGTAGTGAAATAATGGAGGAAAAATGGGTGAGATAGATTGAGAATTTGATGTAAGAGAGGATATGGATCTTGGGACACAAGGACTCAAAATGGATGGATAAGATGGAATGTATTTGGGAGAATGTGGAGTGGAATCCTTTGGAAGCTTTAATGTTAACTTTGATTTCTCTTTCGTGTGTAAGTCCTTCAAAAGTGACTTGGGAATCCACACTTTCTTTGATTTTTCTTTCCTTTTGGATTCTTTAGAATGCATTTCTTCAATGAGGGATTTAGGAATCCACATTTTTTTTTATTTTTCTTTTTCCTTGATGGACCTTTGTGGTCTCTTGAATATTTATTTTTTCCGTGCATTCACATGTCGATTAAATGGGACATGGTGCTCTTCATACATAAGTGGATTCTTGGTTTTCTGATTTTTATGTTGCACATCCAAACTACTTCCAAAAGACTTGGGATTGGAGGATGAATAAGGTTGATATGGATGGTTCATATGGATGGTCTAATATGGAGGATTGACATGGATAGGTGCTTGGTTTCTCAAGTATGTATATCTTTATTGATCTTCATAGGGTATAGGGTAAGTGGATTGTGGGATAAGGATGGTAGGAAAGGTTGATGGAGGGATATAGGGACCCAATATATGGAATATTTAAAGGTTTCAACTTTGGGATGTAGGGACCAAGGATGGATTTTTAGGATGTATAAGATTTTAATTTTGGGATATAGGGACCAAGGATTGATTTGGAGGATGTATAAGGAATATGCTTATGCACAAATGGAGGTAAATGGGATGTGGGTGGGATATCAACATATTTATTTTGAGCTGCATGGCCAAGGCTTTTGTTTTTTGATTTATCTTTGTACCAATAGGCTTATATGTAGCTTTGATAGGAGTAACTTTGATAGGAGCAGTTGAATCTTGAGATAGATATGGAGGCTTATGAAAAGTGGATGTTGGGGTACTTTGATCTTGACAAGGATCTTTTGATAGCCTAGGAAGAATACTTTTCTTTTGATTTTCAATAAGTTCATTAGAGATGGAAGGAATACCTTGATATTGCTTAGGAGAGGGTATGATATAGGAGGTGAAGTAATGTGGGGTGTTTGAGATGGAAGGATATCTTCTTGAAAGAAATTGAAGGGTATAAATGGTTCATCATGGGATTCTTGAGGTGTGGGACTTTGGTCAACTATAGGATAAGGAGGGAGACTATGTTGATCTTGATCCTTAATAAGACTTTTTTCTTTGCACTTTTGATTATTCTCTTGACATGGAGCCACTTCTAGGGATAATGTATGATTTTGGATCTGCACGAGGGATTCTTGAAGGGATGATGGATGTTCCTTTGAAATAGGTACAATAGGCATTATAGAACATGAAGGCTTGGAGTCTATAACCTTTGAAGCATGAAAGAAGTTTGTAGCAAGATGTAGGTTAGCTTGGATCTCTTTTAGAGGTAGCCCTTGAGGGTATACATAGTCATTATGAAAATTGTTTGGATCTTTGTTTGATGGAGGAATATTGGATAGCTTTGCTTCTATATGAAATGGAGGAATGGTAGAATAGGTGAAATCTATAAGAGGACCACTACTAGACATGTGTTCATAAGTTTGATCTTGCTTGAGAAAAGTATCTTCATTAGATGAGTCATTAGGATCTTCAATTTCAATTAAGTCATCATCAATAAGATTTTGGATTTTATGTTTCAACTCCATGCAATCTGAAATTTCATGCTCATTATGTCTATGATATGCACAATAGTTACTCAAAAAGATAAAACCACATGAAGTGATTTGAGGCAATGTGATGAGATCATTTTCAAGGATTTTTTCCAAAGTTGATTCGTATGAAATTCCCAAAGGATTAAATGATCTATCCCAAGGATATTTGGATGTATTTGTGTTTCTCAAAGAGTTGTCATATGATGAATATTGTTGAGATGGGACTAATTCCTCTTGATTTCCTTGATGAGATTCTCTTGATATTTTGAAATAGGTTCTTCATCAAATATTGGTTTATCATTAGGATATTCTTTTTGATCAAATTTTGAATCATCAAAGATATGGCATTCATGATGTTTTTCTTGATCATAGAGGTAAGGAAACAATGTTCTTAATGAGAATTGGTTGGATAATGTTTCCATTTCTTGAATTCTTATGAATAGAATATTCTTTTGAATCTTTATTGTTAATTGATTTTTCAATCTTAATGGATGTTTTCTTTTTGTAATCAAAGACCTTCAAGCACAACACAATAATTTTATCAATTATCACAAGAAATTCTTCCAAGCAATCTACCTAAGGTCAAATTTGGCTTTTAAAATGGCTCTAATGAGGTAGGCTTGCTAATTTATCAAGGATTTAGTATGGATTCTATTCAAAATGGATATTAAACTTTCATCCTCCAAGTATATTAAGAGGCTTCCCACCACCGATATGTTGGAGTTTTGCGCAATCCCGAAGGACTACTCGAGGAAGTTCGAAAATGTAACACCCTTTTGTCACAAACCCCATTAAGGATGCATGCATTTCATTTTATAATGGGTTGGATGATCATGGAAAAGGTGATTTTATCCCACTTTGGGTTGTCCCTCTCATCGGCCTCATTAAGGAAAATCTTGGGAGGCGAGCCCAACTAATGATCCAGCATGTTCATATAAAAGCGAGAACATAGAATGAAGAAATGGATTGTGGGAGTTTGATTCACCAAAAAGGTGAAGAGCATATCCCTATCCACTTCTCAATCCCCAAACATAATTAACAAGTTTCAATTTCCAACCCACTAACTAAAGGGATTCGAGTATTGCTACTCTCTTCCACAAACAAGGGGTTTATTTGATTATGTGCTTGATTTCCTTAACCTTTCTTCTCAATCAAAGAGTTTAAAACTTTTGGCATTTTGATTCACTAATAAAAGTGAAGAGCATAGGCCTAATGTTAAGCTTCCTCAAACAAAGATAGGTTGTTTTTAATTACTAGATTTTGAAAACACCAAAGCCACAATTTAAGTACAAAAAAATGACAAAGTTTTAAGGCTTACATTTTCCTTGTAGCTAGCAAAGGCTAGGGGCATTTTTGAGTGATTTTCATGTTTTAATGCTTACCTTGGCAATCGTTCCTTTCCAATGTGCTTTTCTTCCAACAAGTTAGTCAACACAACCAACAAAAGTGAAGAAAACAAAATAAAATTGAAGAAACAAAGACAAAATTGAACTTTAAGCCTTATTTGTCAAATTTAAGAAAAACTTGATTAAGGTGAAAATATCCAATTTAATGAAACAAATTTTGCCTTATATGCTTCTATAACTTTGATGCAATGATCATATACCTGACTTTCCTGTTGTGAATCCTCAAGAACCAGCTTAATGTGAGCAATGTTCTCCTTTTTTATCTTCCTTGTCAAAGATTTGCCTTCTTAATTAAATCTGCTCTCTGGTTTTTTTACTTTTCTGTGATCAGTCATCCTACAGAGACATAAAAATCATTTTCTGACAATCAAATTATGAAAAATTTCAATTTAAGCAAAAGTGCTATTGAATCTATTGAAAGCGCTCTTTAAATGCTCAAACACGCTAGAGATCGAATTAAAAGCATTAAAGAAAATAGCAAAAGCACAGAAACAAAAAGTAAAAGCATTGAAATCATGTGTAAAGGCATTAGAAAATTATCAAATGCACCGGAGATCAAGTCAAATGCACTGTTAGAAATTAGATAGAAGCCAGAAAGAATCAAAAGTGTTGTTTCTCTATGCAAAGGCACACAACTTTGTCATGGAAGCGTTGTTATAGTGCTCAGAAGCATTGTTTAACTGCTCAAATGTGATGTTTAAAGTCTCAGAAGTGCTATTTCACCTACAAAACAAAGAGCTTAACATGCAAAATTTTGAACAAAAATGAAATTTACGGATTTTTAGAAAGTGAAGCCTAATGCCCCACGATGGGTGCCATTTTTTGTACTAGAAATTTTACCTTCATAGAATTAGTATTGTCAAATAAATCAAATAGAAACTAAGTTACCACAAATAGACAATCTATTTAGCAAATAAATGAGCAATTAAGCACTCTATGGCTCTCTAACTAAGAGTGTTAATGGTGAAGCTCTCAGCAAGCCTACATTAATGACAATCCTAAAATGAGAAATGAGTGATAAGCTAAGCTAATTAATTCAATTCCAAATTGAAATGCTTAATTAACTTCTAAATTGCCTTTCTAGCTATAATTCTCAAGAGGTTAGATGCAATTCTTAGATTTGTGGATTCTAATTATGAGTGAATTATCCCTTTCTTTTATAGGATTTGGCAAGGGTAGGGGGTGTAGTTGGATTTGATCAAGGGTAGGAGGTGCAGTTGGATTTGATCAAGGTTGAGTTGGGGTTAAGTCCTTGGTTCCACCCTTTGGAGACAAGATGAGTGGACAAGATGCTCTTTCAAATTGAGTGATTGAGATTGAATTTGGCTTGATCCATGTGAGCTCTTTTCTTAAATCCTAATGGTTGAGGCTTTTTCCTCCCATGTGGGTTTGAGAGAAATTGGGATTTAATCAATTAATTTTAATTCATTTATTTAGCCAAGTGTACCCCTTGAATGGGTTGAGTTTATTTAATTCCAAACTATACAATTAATTTAGTTAATTGCACATTGATTTGATTTAACTTGATTAAAATGCTCTTGATTTTGATTTAAATTGAATTGAAGCTTGATTTTAATTTTGATTGGCTAAATACTTATTTTGATTCAATTGCTTTGATTTTGCCTTGATTTTCCTTGATTGATCACTTAAATGATCCTGTCCACTTTTCAGTGATTACATAAGCTTATAATGAATATTTCATAACACACTACTTGTTAAATATTTTTTATATAAACTAGGAAGCTTACAATGAATATTTATCGAAGGTTACTGAAAGTCTTCTAAAATAATTAAGAAAGTAATAGACCTTGATTGTTGAAATAACTCTATAACTAAGCATGATGGAAGTGGAAGTAGTAATAACTTCCAAAATAATTTGACTATTTGGAGTCATAGGATAAGGTGAGCGGTGAGCCTTATAAAGAAAAGAAAGGTGAAATAAAGGAAAATTTTCTTTTGGCTTTTCAACCTGACTCAATTCATGTTCAAAATCATGAAAAATCCATGGATTTACAGCCTCCTACATGACTAACAATTCATTAAAATATCATAATAATAGCCATTAGCAAAAAGAAAAATGAAAGTTGAGGAAGAAGAGTCCAGGATTAATGGCTAAGTAATTTTCACATCTTTATTGACCACCATGACTGCTAGGTATTTAAGATTCAAAAATAAATTCCATGCATCTCTTCTTCAACATCTATCATGTCATAATGCACCAAAGAAAACCCATGATAAGGCTCATTATTTTATGTTGTCTATTTGTGACATTCATAGAAAATGGGGTATCCTCACCTCATCTCACCTTCTTTGAATGATACGGGGTCAAAATATGTTGTTGAGATTTTGAAACACCCTTTCAAGGTGGAATTATGTGTAATTATGGGTTGCATGTTACCATATTTAATTTACAACAGTGGAAATTTTGTTTTGAATCATTGAGGGTCAACCTCTCTTCTTATTATCTATGTAGTTCAACCTCTCTTGTTATTATCTATGTATTTCTTGTGTCGCGTCTAAATATTAGTGGCTTCTATAATCTCAGTAATCTTATGGATTTAGTCATACATATGTGCTGATAAATCCAACTCAATAGTAGCATGACTCCGACACTTGATACTCCCTCATTTCTACATATGAAAATTAGTATACAAATGCAACAACATGCATATGCCCTATACATAGGAAGTGTCTATATAGTACCAAAGATTCATCTTTGGTCGTGTTTATTAATTGATTAAAAAATTAAAATTATTTTATTTATTTTTAAATTAATTAATAAATATGACAAAAGTGCATCATGGGTGTTACATAGACAATCTCCCAAATTTATACTATGTGGTGCTCCTCCATATCTTGTATCATATGAATTAGACCATAAGCAGTGGAGGATCTATTGGCAACAACAAAACAATAAAGATAAGAAAAAACTACATGTGCTTGCTAGTATATTCCCCATCATAATATTTGAGAGTGGCATCACACATCCTTGTACATGATTGTTTTAATGCAGAGATATGGAGGAGTCAGGTTTGAAGATCAGTGGTTCATGGAGTTTATTGATTGATGGAGAGTTTGTCTTCGCACGAGTCACTTGAGAAGTATTTTCCCTTAAGAGTAGATGTATTGGATGATGGAATATGGATGTTTTTATCCATAATGATGTGTTAGAATTGTTAGATTGATCTGGAGATGGTTGTGAAGTTCATTTTGAGTAGACCCTAGTTGTGTGACCCTAGAAACAAGGGTTTGGTGGCTAGATGAATGGATAGATGGTGAAGCCTTATAAACTTGGAAATCTTGTGTTTTGAAACCTTATGAAAGATTTTTTTATGCTTTGGGGTGGAGAGAGTAAGTGCATTTACAAGATGCTTTGTAAATGGGGTTCAATTAGGCCTATTTGGTGACTACTAGGTTGTTGGATCTACTAGATGGTCCAAAGGAGTATACTTTGAGACTTGGGGAGGATTTAGAGAATCCAAAAGGGTATCTAAAATAATAATTATTTTCTAGAGTTGTTTGGGAAGATTGGGATAAAAAGGTAGATTGGAGACTGGTGAAGGCTATAAGCCTAAAGGGCTAGTGGTGTGAGTTGTGCAGGAGATCAATTAACCAGACCTAGTGGGTTAATGAAACATGGTATATGGACCATGATAAGATTTTATATGGAGTTTTGAATAAGGAAAAAATAGGTTTTGAATGGGCCCCAAAACCATATACTGTCAGTTTTTGAAGGGAACCATAACCCTACACAAAAGCGAAGAAAGATAGGAAATATAAGCACTGACCATAAAGAGATAGTTGGGAGACAAAGACATAGGCTTTAAAGTGCCCCCCCAGCATAGATTGCCAATAGAACTACCAGCAATCCCAGACAAACACAACAACAACAGCCCCAAGAAGAATAAGCTTTAAGGCTCTAGCTACTCAAAACCAAAAGCCAAAGCTTTACATCAATAGGAAATATCTAAGGTTTTCAGGCTCCCTAAACCAATAGTATGGGTTTTGTCATGGCTCCCATAACTAGAATAACTAGCCAGATCCTTGCCCATAGCCACTGGATCAAATCTAAAACCCATTTTCATAAGGTCTTCGAAAAGAGGACCTTTACCTAGCCGAATCATGCCAGTCATCAAGTAGTTATAAGGGAGAGAAGGCCTTTTTCTCCCATGAGAACACTCTATCCAGCTGGCACAAACCACCTCGATAGGATGTGTGACATCCACCTCAAAAGGATTCAAGGGTGAAGGGAGTAGGAACAAACAGAGATTCCACCACCAAATAACCACCAGAACAGACCCCACCTCAATAGGGGTATTGATGCTGGAGCATCCTAGGTGTAAGAGCAATCTTGCATCACCCAAAAATATTTATGTTTGTTTTTCAATAAGAGCTATCTTGTGTCAAGCTGCTATTTATGGAAACTTACTATTTTTAGTAAGTTGGTCATACGATCTCGGAATGTTCTGATTTCACAAGTGGAGGTTCATTTTGGTCGTATCATCCTACTAGTAAAGTTTAATTGCCGAATCAAGTCTAGTTTTGAAGATATTGAAAATTTTTGGTATTGGAAATAGGGTACAGAAACTTTGAACTCAGTTTTGAAGGCTTTAGAGGCCCCGGATGAGGTTGAAACTTCGGCTGAATGAAGTTTACTTAATTTAAGTGTTGTAGAGCACTTCACGCCCTTTCTGAAATGGGGTCATAATAGTCAATTGGGTCAATGGGTGATGACTTATGGTCTCCAAAAGTTGGGCCACCTGAAATGGTAGAAAATAAATTTCCTTCAAAATTTATGTTTGGGTTTCAAAAGTTATTTTAGCCAACTTTGATGTAATAAATTGAAAAATAAAATAATTCTAAGTTTGGTTGGCCTTATTGGCTAAAATTCTGGAACCTTCCCAGGTGGTGGAAAATTGCCTATATAAGGAAGCTTGTAGTGTTGTCTTAGGTAGTTCTGGGTAGTAGATCTGGGTAATGATTCGAGGCTTTGTCCTACAGAATATTGTAAGGGAAAATGCCCATGTGGATTTGCATATTGTAATTCTAAAATTTGTAATTCCACATTTGTGGAGATAATAAGAAGCCCATTTTTTGTTCTTGCAATTTTTTGTTCTTTCTCTATTTCTGTTATATCTTTGTGGTATTAAGGGGAGCACCCTTCATCAGGTATACTCCACCTCAATAGGATTATAACACAAAAGATACCAGCCCAAAAAATAATCCCCCAGCAAAGGAAAGATCAAACCATTCTCCTAGAAAGAAGGAACTTCCAGAATCAAGGGAGAAAAAAACATGAGGGTCATAGACCCATCAAAAGAGAAATAGGTGCAACCAGCCCAAGCAGTGAGCAACCCATCAACATCAACCACAATAAATGTTTCCTTACAACACCGTTGACCCTCAAGAAACTTACAATATTTTGCAAAACTGCCACAAAACAAAAGCCCATCCCTCACAAATTTGTACCCTGCATTAGTAAGCATGCAGAGAAATAAACCATTCTCCAAATAAGAATAAGCTTGTATAAATAGGGGAGAAGAAAAGACAAGGGTCACAGACCCAACAACAAAGCAAGGATCAAAGCCATCCCAAGTTGAGTCCAACCTGTAGAAGTTGAGAAATCCAACTTCACAGAACGCCAAGAACACATGCATGTAAATAACATGTTGCTGAAAGGAAACCAAGAAGACAAAAAGCAAGGGCTTGGAAAATATCAGCGGTGTGAGAGAAAATGTATTCCAAGATAATGAAAAAACAATATAAGGTTCAACCTATAAAGGTGAACAAAACCCTAAAACTAGAAAAGCTAGATTGCACATTATAATTAATAAAGATATTAATTATAATGTACCTAAGAGAAAGCTTAAGAAAAGAAGAGTAATAAAACTAACTAATTACTCTAAAACCCCCCCTTAAGTGAAGCTCAGGAGGTAAGCTAACCTAGCACAACTATGAAAGCAAGAAATGGGTCCCAGCAATAAGGCCTAATCAGGTACCCAATACAAGGAAATCTCTGTAAACCGGAGACAAAGGAGAAAACCCAGTGGGAAAAACTCCTCTCCAAAAAGAGATATAAAAGCAAGCAAAAGACAAAAAAATGACTTCAAGAGACTCTCTCAAATCCATAAGTACAATGTGTGCTGCCAACCCCCCCATGAGAGAGGGTCAGGGCTCCAAAGCCCCCCCAGAATGAAAGAACCCCTGGAACAATGAATGAACCATTGTGACTCCAATACAAAGGAGTGAAAGATAGTGAACACTGAAGAGGTGCCCTCAAAAGATGAGGTGTCACTAGAAGGCCAAGCTAATGCTCAAAGGAGTAGACACGAGGATCCTAAAAGGGAATCCCCAATGTAGGTGGTATGACAAGTGTGCAGACACTGTCAGGAGAGAGGAGATGAGTGTCCTTTGTATAATCCTCAACAACTACACCTAGTGGCTTGATGAATGGAGCTGGAGGGTTTGGCAGTGCTGAAGAAGAGTCCTACCGAATAGAAGAAATCCCAACAAGATGAGGTGAGGTAGTCACAAAAGTGGTCTCAGGAACAACACAGAGGTTCAAGTGACCTCACTGTCCCACATGATGCTCTCGCGTAAGAGGAGAGTTGTGCTCCAATGATAGAGATGGTGGACCAAAGTGTGAGAAGGTGTAGAGATGGGTGGAATGATTAACTGTCCCTATAGAAACAATGCCATCTGTCACACTATCCTGAATGAAGACTGAATCTGGCGTGAATTCAACTATCTTCCCTGACCCAATGAGTGTAATCTGATAAATCGAGAGAAGGTTTGCAGACAAAGATGGAACATACAATACATCATTGAATGTTCCATCCTGAATGCGTATTGAACCTTTCCTGTAGACTGTCATAACAGTGTTATTCCCCATGAGAATGTGAGGAATAGGAGAAGCCTCAATAGACAAAAAGATCTCTGAAGAAGATGCCATATGGTGAGAAGCACCAAAATCCAGTATCCAAAAGACCTGTGAAGGGGATGCAACGGAAGCCCGTAATGCATGACCCTGTCCAAAATCCTATCTAGATGTCGAAGATGAGGTAGAAGACTGAAAAGCAGACCCTTATAAGGTGGAAGAGGATGGAGAGGAAATAGTGCTCTTCTGAAGGAGAGCTTGCAAATCTGCAATCTATTTCTCATAGCCATCAAATCTCTTCTAAAAACAATGTGACTCATCATGAGGCCTCTTCTGACAATAGGAACATGTAGGGCTCTCAGTCTTCTATTTCTCCTTCTTAGAAGAAGATGGTGGGCCAGTAGAGTGTTGAGAAGAGGAATCAGATATCTGCTTTGGCTTCTACTTTTGTGTATCCTGAAGTGTCTTGGCAAGCAATGCCTGTGACTATGAACCTATAAGTGAGTCCATCTGATTGAGCTTGGACTACTCACAAGTCAACCTATCACAGAAGGTCTCAAAAGAGGGCATAACATGTGGTGCACCCAGTGCATCCATAGTGGAGTAGAAGGTAGAAGTGAAAATCTGATAAGGGCCACGAAGCTTTGAGAGTATCAGAAAGATACACTCATCATCTAATTTAGTCTTTCCAGCAACCTGTAAAATAGAACAAAGAGACTTGAACTTCATCAAGAAGTCCTCAATGCTAGTGAATGATTCAAGTACCAAGGAGGTGAACTCTACATCAATCTGTAGAACCCTGAACTGATTCATTATGCCAAACAAGGTGGAAAACTTGTCCCACATGGTCCTGGGTGTGGTCAAACCATCTAGGTGGAATAGCAACCCATTTGAAATGTTCATTGCAATGAAGCCCATTGCCTCATCCATCTTGTTTCTCTGCATAAGAGCCTCATAAGGCCTCGGTAGAACTGGTTGAGCAACATCGAGGCATGACCATAGCCCTTTTGCCATAAGCAATCTGGTCATTTGTCCTTTCCAAGTGTGATAGTTGTGAGGTGTAAGGCGGGCGACAAAAGAGTCCACCATTGAGAGAAAGAAGATAGAAGTAGAAGGGTCTTTCTGAAGTAAAGTACAAAAAGTAAAGAGCACCCCCCCACAAAGTATAATACTATCCCCTGTACACAACAAAGTACTATGAAAGCACAAAAATTGAGAAGAAAACCTGGATGCCAGATGCAGAGAGGGAGAAAATTGAAGCCTCTACTTCAAAACTAAAAAAGACAACTCAAATGGCTAAATCAAAAAATCAAATTAGCACCATTGTCTCCGGCTCAGAAAGAGCTTTCTGACGATATTTTTTTTTCTGAAAATAGACACCGTATGCACAAGTTACAGCCAAAAAACCAACTGCTCCTCCAAAAATGAAGCTCACTGAAAAAAATCAGTCCAGGGAAAAAAGTTGATGCTCGTCTGCATGTCACGAGGCCGTCGATGATGTCATCATGACTAGGGCTGACATCATCACCAGAAAAAAAGGAGCTGCCAAAAAATTTAAAAAGTCGACCAGGAAATCCTGCTAGAAAAATTTGCGGGCAGGTGACGTCACCTGCTGTGACAGCCGGAGGAGGAGGTGGTCGGCGGGTGGCGCGACGGCGAACGGCGGGTGGTGTGACAACCGACAGGTGGCATGGCGGCGGTCGGCAAGCGGCGTGGAGGTCGGGCGGGGGTGGCGCAGTGGTGGCGTGCTGCTTGCGCTTGAAAATACCCAAAAAAAACACATTTTTTAAAACAAAAAATAAATTTCATCTCGATTTTCAAGCCGTACAGCCCTAGGAGGCCAAGAAAATTTTCCCAGATGCCCCGAAGGCCAAATAGGTCAAATTTTATATGGAAATAAGGGTTTTTGGGCCTTCTGGACGCAACCATGAGGTTGGTTTTTACACAAAATGCTCCAAAAAAAATTTTCTTTTTTGCACGCAAAAAAGAAATAAAAAATAACGTCTTGCAGAGAATACCAGATCTGAAAAAACTTGAAACCCTTAACCTCAAAAATTGCTTCAAAACCACTAGAATAGGCAGCAAGAGGGAAGCTCTGATACCATGTAGAAGTTGAGAAATCCAACTTCACAGAATGCCAAGAACACCTACATGCAAATAACCTATTGCTGAAAAGAAACCAAGAAGACAAAAAGCAAGAGCTTGGAAAATCTCAGTGATGTGAGAGAAAATGTATTCCAAGATAATGAAAAAACAATACAAGGTTCAACCTATAAAGGTGAACAAAACCCTAAAACTAGAAAAGCTAGATTGCACATTATAATTAATAAAGATATTAATTATAATGTACCTAAGAGAAAGCTTAAGAAAAGAAGAGTAATAAAACTAACTAATTACTCTAACACAACCCAACAGATAGATCCTTAAAATGTCTTTGACCCTCAAGCAGCCAAGGATGCTTTGTAACTCTACCATAAAGGGAAAGACCTTCCCTCACAAATCTACATCCAACCCTAAAAGCTAGACCGCACAAGAGAAGATCCCCAACAGAAGCTAGGGGAGCTAGGTTGAAATCCTAGTGAAAGAGAAGAGGAGCCACCGAAAACCTAAGCAGGTCCCCCTTAGCAACCACAATAGAAGCAGAAGCGTGCATAAAATACCAGGGCACCCCAACACTTCCCCTTCCAAATGCACAACAGGCCTGCGCCTCTACATCACTTTCACCTTCCTCTACATCGCCTTCCTCCTGTGATGCCCTAGCTCCCGCTCTCGCTTTGCCTTCCATGAATTTCATTTAAGGATCATCGACCTCTTAAATATCTTTGACCCTTGGTTGTAAGCACTATAGACAAGAAGCCCCACTATTTCACTAAGAGTCAAAGTCAAACAAATCTCAATTAAGAACCATAGTAGAGAGCGACCCTGTGGGGACTTGAACCTGGGTTGTAGGCCCTAAAGGTAAGAAGCCCCACCATTTCACCAAAGGGACAAGCCCTAGATGTTATATGGAGTTATAACAAAGTTGGATGACCTATTTGAAGATTTGATGACTCAGAGGCTCTAGGTGCATTGGGAGAAGGCCTAGATTGGGATCCTTGAGTGGATGTATGGTGTCAAGAGAAGTTGGGATAAGAGGTTAGAGGAAGTGAGTTTAATCAAAATGTCTGAGGTGTTGGTTGTCTAAAGTCAGAGCACTCTATTTGAACCTTGAGTTGAGACTAACTCCTTGAGTGAGTTCCAAGACACTTGCAGAATCCTTAAGTGGAGTTGGCTTCCCTTAGGGGATAGTAGAGGGCTCTGCATCACAAAGCTCTTAAATATACTAGTAATAGCCACCCAAAATATGTGCAATATAGATGCCACATTTGAAATTTGAAAGCACTTTTACGTGCAAAATTAGCATAAGGATGACTCAATAATGCAATGAAAATAACTTCCTAGTACATGTCATTAAAAATCCACAAGAAAAAATCCTTGCAAACACTTTTAATTCTAAAAACAAATCAGAGTTTTGTTTCAGGCATGTGGAAGTGAAAAATGAGATGAAATTCCTAGATCATAGCCCCAAAACTTATTTACATTTGAATAATATATTGGATGTGACATGTGTTGAGAGTGGCTGCACATTCATACCTTTAAATGTGCCAATATCTGAGTAATAAAATGTGTACGATATAATACTATGAACTTAGGGGAAAGAATAATTTCATAAATCACATCTCATTAAAAATGAGGTGACATAATAAGAGGATGGTGTCAGTGGTAGAACAACCCTTCAAATATAAAATCTAACATGGGAGTGATGAGTGGTAACCTTCTTTTATATGTGACAAAATAAATATTTATTCCATGTCACCAATAATTGCCATCAATGTTTATTTGAATATGTATATACCCATCAACTAGCTTGTTTTCCTAGGAGTGGGTTAAAGTATTGATGCTAATAAGAGTGAAACCATGAGAGCTTAGGATGAACATATGGTAAATGAACATGGTTACCCCACATATCCAAACAATATCAAGTAATAAGAAGACAATACTCATGGGTTAGTGGGGCATGAAGGAAATAATCAAATAAATCCATGTGGTCCCACATGGATAAAGGCTCAAGAGGACTCTTTATTTCTATTATTTGGGATGTTGAAGAACAAAATAAGATGGTTACCCTGTGATTTTGAAAGGGTGAAAGCCAATGTGAAATCTTAATCATGGAAGCCTGAGTGATCATGTCACCTTGTAAAAAATGGTCAGATCAATCATGGTTGTCCACTAAATAAAGATCAACACTGATGATTTAAGGTTGTTCACGACTATGTAATCCAAATTAATTTGCATGGTATGAATTAATGGTGACATAACTTGTAGCCCCATAAATGTTAAATTAAAAATTGTGTGAGATATTCTATCATTCTATACCCATGAAACCAATTGAAGGATCTCTCCACATTGTAAATATGTGTGTACATAGCCAACTAGGGTCTAAACTCTGGTTTAACAAGTAAGTTTCTCTCTATCAATTGGTAAAAGCATTTTCTCTATAATTTCCTCTATTTACAAGATTTTAGTGCAAAAATTCAGTGTTGTCTTGAAAGCCCTAGGTGTTTTTTTGTTGTTAATAATGCCCAAGAAGGGTGAGTCTTCCTAAGAAGGGTGAGCCTTTTAGTGATTTCTTGAAAGCCTAGATGATTATAGAGGAGAGGTCACTCTTGGTCGAGTGCCTTCATAATATGAAAGATGGGCGCTCTTCTAACACTGGAACCCTTTTCCGTCTATTACGAGCCCACTTTATCTATGGCGAATCGGTGCTAGGAGTTCTTCATCCTTTTCTCAAGATATTGCCTGGCTTGACGATAGCCAGCTTTTCGCTCTATTCCATCCCTCTCCCGGCTCAATTTATGGTCTAATCGGATTACTATCCATCACAGGCAACAAATTTCTCATACAGAAAAGAAATCCTCGGGTAGCAGAGGTATAGTGAAATGCACATTTTTTTGTGTACTTTTCTAGGTTATTAATAACATTCAAGAGAATACAAAAATTAACACAGACAAAGTATAGAATCGATTCATAACTATCAATTTGGTTGTATACTCTAAAATAAATACCAATGCAAGTGTAGAATCAAAACCAAATTTAAGCTCGAGTAGAAAAAAATAAGAAAATACCTGTGTTTGCATAGAGTCTCCATGCATTATTACATTTGAGGCCTCGACGGCTTCCCAAGAATGGGGTTGGCTTCTGCAAAGTAGTGGCTTCTTTCACGCGATAAACTCAAAATGAATTTGATCTGTCTTTTTTTTGTTTATAATCGCGAGGGTGTCAAAATAATGATGACACCATCGTTATTACGACGGCGTCAGGAGAACTTACAAAAAAAAATAGACACACACACACAAATGGTAGTTGTAATACCCCAAAAGTGGGCTATAAGTTCATTAACCTCTTATATCATCAAATCAAACGAAATCGACATCAAAGTCCTAACCTAAGGCACATCTAAACATCATCGAATCATAATTGATTATCTTAAATTCTGCATCGGGGAATATTCCTAGCAATATTCCTAATCATCATAATTATCTTTAATTTTATAATTATTTGGCAATAAATCACATTTATCCTAAAGTTTGATTAATTGAATATTTTCATATTTAATTAATTAGATTTAATATTTGCCACTTAATTGTTTAATTAAATTTAATTCTATCTATTATTAATTGTATTATTTAATTTTGACAATAAATCAAAATTCCTATGAATAATTGATTAAATTCTTATTTAATTAATTAAAGCATGTTGTCATTATTTAATAATATAGTTTTTAATAAAAGTTTGATTAAATAATTGATTAACCCATAAATCAATTATTTTATTTTTAAAAAATCAGTTAAGTTGGAAATAAATCACTTTATTATTAAATTAATTTATAAATAAAACATGCACAATCATAAAAGCAGACAACTATCAATTATCAATTAAAGCTAAACTCTATTTTGAGTTAATCTCTGCTTTTGCATGTTTTTATGAATTAAATTATCTTTATTTAAAAATAACTCAAAAATCAACCTGAGTTATTTGAGTGATTTATGGCTTTTTCTCATGCACCTCCAACGCCTTGGATTTCTATAAAAACAAGGCTCATCTCTTCATAATTCATCTCTCAATCATCTCTCAAATTTGCATCCAAGCATCTCATATTTTTGCACAATCACGCTGGAGAATTGGAATTGAAGAATCAAAGCTCTTGCGAATCGACATCTTTGTGAGATCAATCTTATTTTTGCATTCATATTGCATATCATTGTTAGATTAGCATTGCATATCAATTTTCAATAGCATTCATAACATATCAATTTCATCTAGCATAGATTTCATATCAGATTAATCATTCATATTGCATAGAAAATATCAAAAAAAAAATAACTTAATTGCATTCAATCTCATATCTAGATCAATTGCATTCAAATCCTTCATTTAGGTGTCATCTAGGTCACTGATCTCGATTACAATCTGAGAACATTAATCTCGCACCTATTAGAAGGCAGTAAATCGCTTGGTTAGATTAGATTTCAATTTTGCACGATTTTGATTATAGCTAACCTCTAATGTTTTACTGAGTGTTGTGTCTACAGATCAGGTACAATTTTCACACACACATTTCTGGCGCCCACCGTGGGGCCCTGAAATGGGTTTCCAATTCAATTCTATCAATTTCTATCTTTTTCTTCTCAGGATCTGTGCAAAACTGTGATTTTTAATTTTTGTCCGTACATCTGTCGTACGAGTTTCTGACAAATGTCGTATGGGAGCATACCCACTGTCATATGATATTGGACCCACTGTCGTACGACAGTCTATCAGATCGAGACTCATTTCATTACATACCCACTGTCATTTGGGAGCTCAACTATCGTATGATAGCATCCCCAGTGTCGTTCGAGTTTTTGGACTGTCGTCTTGGAGCATACCCACTGTCGTACGAGTTTTCATACCAGTTTTTGACTGTCATTTCATTTTTCACAGCAAAGTATCAGATTTGATTTTTATATTTCGGCTAACTACTAATTTTGATGAGTGAAATTCTCTATTTTTGATTGCTCTCTATTGGTTTTGATTGGGAAAAGTGCAAGAATTGCTAAAAATCAGGTAAAATCTACTAAGCGTGTTGCGAGGATCACGAGGTATTCTCCTTCTTCTGAAAACATTTTGATTTGGACTTAAAATAAATCTCTCACGTGTCAAGCTTGTGTGCATCTTTTCATGCTTTTGATATATTTCTACACACTTGCATAATTTGATACTAGGTTGTGACCCCTTAAGGATTCATTAAGTAGTCTTAGAATACTTGTGATTGATCTTGATTGCTATCTTGGGTTATTGGACTCGCTAATCTACCGGCCCCTCATTTTCGCCCCGTGGTTGCAATCTCAACACCATAAAGGGGAGGGGTCAACAGGACAGAAGCGTTAAGTGTTCCACTTGGCAACCCTTTTGTGCTTTTAGGAACTCACTTGTTTTCTAAGTTGTGGACTCATTTTCAGCTTGTGTGAGGTGTTAAGTGTTCCACCTTGTGGACTCATCTCATATTTTCTTTAAGCGTTAAGTGTTCCTCTTTCTACTTTTTGGATACTTTTGGTAGATTTGCTTTCGGGAATATATCTGTGCCCACATAGTAATTAGGCCCTATGAACACTATTCATGATTCTTGAGAGATTGGATTCCCAGCGAAATCCTTCTTGATGACAGAATCCTTGTAGGTAGGGAGGATACTTAGTGCGTTTCACATTCAACTTGGTTACTGAGTCTTCTCTTATTGATCGACACATTCTCTCTCCGGAGAGGTTGATAGATCACGTGGGGTTGATATCATGAGCTTTGGTGAATCAAAATTGGTTAGTGCATCTTCTCTTATTGATTGATACATTCTCTCCCTAGAGAGGTTGATAGATCATGTGGAGTTGATATCACAGACCTTGGTGGAACAAAACTTTGTCTTAGCGTGTCGGATTAATCTGCTTGCTTTGTTTGGGTTAAAAGTGAAAAGGTGTCAAAAACCTTGGATCTAGAGCCAAGTCCCCTTGTGGTATACTATTGTGAGTCATCTTTAGAGAGGGTTAACCGTAGCGGACAATCCCTTCATAGGGAAAATTGCGTTGACGGAACCTCAAGCGGTCATAGCCATTTTCGCCGTGGTAGTGACAGCCGCTATATAAATGTCCTTGTGGAAGAAATCTCCATGGGTATGGTTCATTGTTGGGTTGTCAGATCTCCCTAGCAGCTCTTGAAGATTAAGTTCTCGGACTGTGTCAAAACCCTGGTGCGCCGAGATTGGAGTTCACCCCTTTGAATCATAAAAGTTGCAGAGTCAAACCATTACTAAAAACCCTAGAGAGGCCAATTTTTCACTTTCAGGTATATGTGTGTTATTGCAAAACTTTTCAGAACATACACAATTAGTACTCTTAGGGATTAGCACAATTTGGTCACTTGATTGTTCATGTGCAAGGTTGCTTTTGCCCTTGTTCATTATTTTCAGACGTGCTTGGAATCACTTGTTTGCTATTCTGCGTGCTTGTTTATCTACTTGGCTATTAAAAATGATCAAATTTGGTATAACCTTCAAAATTTGGACAATACAATTTGCCAAACAATCCAAAACTGAAAACCTTAAATTTTGTAAAAATTGACGTAAAATTCTTTCTGGAGTCAAAAGTCATTTCAGGAAGTCAAAAGTCGTACGAGTTTTGTCAAGTGTCATTTCAGTATAACCCATCTGTCGTATGATTGAGAACCCAGTGTCGTACGAGTTTTCATGCCAGCAAATTCAAGAAAGTCAAAACCTTGTTAGCAACTGTCGTATGATATTGACAACTATCGTTTCATTGCTACCCAACTGTCGTACGAGTATAGCAACTATTGTTTCATAGAATACCCAATGTCGTACGAGTCTGCAGAGTGTCGTTTGGAAAAATTTGAGAGAGTTGTCAGAAATTGTCAAATTACAAGATATCCAATGTTTCCAACCTAGTTCCAGAATCTGTCAAAAATATCATTGTGTCAGGAATAGAGTAGTAGCTATTGAGCATTCTACCATTTTCTAAGTTTGATCTTTTGAATCCGATCTAGTCTTCTGTTTGATCAATTTGAGTTCTTTTTATCTCGTGTCAAAACCTTGTCATAACTATCAATCTTCAATCACTCTTCAAAAATAGACTAAGTGTTGAGAACTCGTGTCCGCTATCTTTTGGGTGATCTATCCCATACATCTAGGACACATTTTCCTTCACCCACATCTCATCAGATCTTCAAAACTATCATAATCTTGACAAGGTTGCGTCATCCGATTTTCTCGAATCAAATTGTTCTTCAGTTGTCTTCATCCTTTTCTTCTGTTTCATTCAGAGTTAATGGTGGAGACCAGAGCTTCTTCACACAAGAAATCAGAAGAAACATCTCAGCACTTACTTTTGACCAATACCCTAGGTCCAACTCTTGAACAACTCATCAAGTCAGGTATCTATGAAGACAACGGTCTCGGTAACTTTTGATTGAAAACTGGTTACATACCTCCTCTATCAACTCATAGAGGTAATCAGCAAACTCCTCCTCAATCTATTCCAGGGAGCCCAAAAACTCCTACCATGGTTCTCTAGGAGGAGGGTCCCAAGGACACCATTCTCAACATAATGCCGACCAAGAACCTACCCCCTCTGAAATCCATCGATGTCAGAATGACGATGAATTCAATAGAATGATGAGGCATTTCTTGAAAGTGGATAGAGAGGCATACTTTTTACAATTAGCCTAGGAAGGGGCTAAGCTTCCTCCCAACTTTAACATTGATGATATAATCACACATGAGGAAGAAACTCCACTCACAGCTATGACAAAATAGATGCATGCTATACAAGTCAAATTTAACAATCTTAAGAAGGAGAAGGAACCCAAGGAGTTCTCCATGGAGGGCCTATGTCCTTTCCCGTTCGACAAAAACTTGTATATGCCACCATTCCCAAAAAGAGTGGAGATACCAAAGTATGACAAATATGACGGACACTCTGATCCTCAAGATCATGTTAGAGAGTTCTATACGCAATCCATGGAATTCATGCATGAACTGACTTATCTAATGCATCTTTTTCCTAGATCCTTGGGAGGAGCATCCATTCAGTGGTTTTCAAGATTACCTTCTACGATCAAAACTTTTGAGGAATTGATTAAATTGTTTTATCAACAATATTCCTACAATATTCAACATCTGGTCACCATGATCGATATCTGTAACCTCAAGTAATATCCAGGGGAATCATTCCTAACTTTCCTCAAGAGGTGGAGAAAGAAGTTCTCTCTATATGCTAGACAAATTCCCAAAATGGAGAAACTTGAAATCTTTATCAATAACCTTGTTCCAGAGCTCAATTATCCATTACAAATGCAAGATCATGTATCTTTTGATAAAATGGTGGATAATGCAATCAAGATTGAGAAAGTACTTGTCAAGAAAGGAGAAATCACACTTCAAAAGGACAAGTCTGAATCTGGATCTAGCTCAAAAGATAAAAACAAGAGCTGGAATAGAAACAAAGGTATTGTCTCTGATGGTGTTGTTGACACTATCCGCACCCCATCAAAGGCACTGGCCTACAATCTCACCCTCGCCACCAAAGCCATTGAAGCTTCAGAGCAAAAATCTGCTGAACCATCTCCAAAGAAGCCATTCAAATGATGGGATAATAAATGAAAGTTTACTCCCCTGGGAGAATCTTTGGAATCTTCCCTGAGAACCCTGATAGCTAATAACATGATCTCTTTACCACTAATTTGAAACCCTGATCCGGATCCAAAACCATATTGGTGGAAAGATTATGAATTCTGTGCTTTCCATCGGACTAAAGGCCACAGAACTAATGGATGCTTCCACTTGAAGCATACCATTCAAGACTTGATAGATCAAGGGGACATCACGATCAATAATCCTACCAGCAATAATGATCACATAGCATTTACAGAACAATTTCCACAACATGGCAAGGGAGTTTCCACTTCTTAGCCTAACATGGGGGCAAAAGTCAACTATGCCTACCCTGGAAACAATGCTATCATCAATATGGTTGAAGCATGTCTCTCTGAGAGCTGCAATGTCATCACAATTGTATGAAGAGATAGAAATCATTCCTCAGCTAATGCGGTTACCAGATCACAACCTCAGGCTCATCTGAAAAGACAAACACCAAGTTCATCTAATGTCCCTAAGATACCTTTCAATCTCACATCTGCTTCTAAATAGAAGGTTGCCTCGAAATCTTCCAATCCAAAGGATACAAGACCTACATCTTATAGCATCGTCCAACAACTCCAGCATACCAATGCCAAAATCTCTATGTTTGAGTTACTTCGAATATCTCCAGCTCACAGAGATATCCTAGACAAAGCTTTGCTCGGCTCTAATGTTCCTGATGATCTAGATCTAGATAGATTCTAGACTATGGTTGGTCATCTAATGTCTCCGCAATATATCTCCTTTTCAGAGGAAGATGACAACTCCCTAAGTCACCCACATAATGAGCCCTTGCACATAGAAGTCTTGATCCAGAACCGTCGAGTCAAACGTGTGTTGATAGATGGGGGCGCAGGCCTCAACATTTGTTCTTACAACTTAATCACACAGTTGGGATTCTCAGAGATGGCTATTGATCTTTGAAAGAAGATCACCATAAAGGCCTATGATGAACAAGAAATATCTTCTAAAGGCACCATTGTCTTACCCATCCGAGTGGGTCCAGTCATCAAAGATACCACATGTCAGGTGCTTGATCTACCATTGGCTTACAATATCCTTCTAGGGAGACCCTGGATCCATGAAATGCAAGCTATTCCTTCTACATACCATCAATGCTTGAAATTTCCCTATGAAGGAGTGGAGGTTACTATCCCAGTAGATTTGAGTACAACTTGCAATACATTGAAGGAAAGTGCCGATAAGCTTGTTCCCAATAATAGAGAATCTTCCATCAAGCAGCTAAATGTTGCTTCCACATCTAAGCTGGATGACATTGCTAAAGAGATCAATATCAAAGAAGATGGGATGGGAGAATACACTATAGAGCCAGTCTTGTCTCTGACATCTCTCCCAATCTCACCTAAGTCGTATGGACAATCCTTGAAGTAGTCTAAATCAAAACCTAAGGAACCTATGGAAGCATACAAAATAAATTTTGTGGCGGAGCAAGTATCCAAACAAGAATTTGAAGAGGATGAAGCTGTGCTGGCATGGCTATATAAAGAGGATTCTGAATCTAAAATTGTTCAACCTAGTGAATCTATATCACCTACAATCCCTTCTAATTCATATGGTCCAGGAAACAAATTGATAGCCAAGATGGGATATTCCGGTCAAGGACCTCTAGGAATCAGCGGAAAGGGTCTTGTGACACCCATTCCACATACTGGTAGAACAAACAAAGATACTGCAGGCTTAGGCTTTAAGAAGAAATCCTATCATCTCAAAGGTGGTTGTTCTCATGTCATAGAACAAATTGCACCAGGAGAACCCCTTCTCAAGAAAGAAGAGACAGAACCCTTAGATGATGATTCAGATAGTTCAGAACTCATCCCCTATGAAAAATTTCCTAAAGAGATCAAAGATCTTCTTGATGATAAAGATGATCCTATCAAAAGAATTAATGTAGTAGAAACACAAGAACCTACTGTAGCGCAAGAGATGGTTGCACCACAAGAACCAGCCAATCTCAAAGGTGATCAAACTGATCCAGAAGCAAAGAGTCATTATTCTGACACTGATTCCCATGAATATGAATTCAAGTCAGACACTGAGGGTAATCCTTCTTGGGGTATTCATCCTGATTTCACACATTTTCTAAGATTTCCTAGAGATCCTGAATCAGAAGCTGAGTCAAATGACTATGAATGGGGTGCCATTCCAGCAGAAGAGGAGCTTATAATAGAGAAATATATTGATGTTATTCACCAATATGTATCTCAACCCAACGTAGGTCTAGAGCGAAACAATGAACTTAACGTGTCTGATCCACCTATGGCTAAAGAGGACTCCCATGATGATGTTGAGCCTATTCACGAATTGAACATTTTGAGCTGTAATATCACCTTTGAACTTGAGCGTCGGGTTAGGATCAATGATGACATATCCACATCCGTGAACACCATATCCCAAGCCTTTCCCGCTTTGACTATCCAATGCCCTGATCTTATCGACCAAACTTCCACAAACCCAAACCATGGTATTTATACCTTCCCGAATGACTATGCCCTTGCCTGCTACCTCAATGCAGTTGAGCCTATGAGTACTTCCATCAGTGAACCAAGCATCAGCATGACCGAGTCGGACATCAAATATCTTAGTCAGAAAAACAAAAGTAAAAAGAAAAAGAAAAAGAGTTCTGAGGGTGAAAACCACTTTGTGGCAGTCTCAGAACCTACAAAAGTAAAAAGAAAAGATGTATCTAAAGGTGAAAACCTCTATGAGGTGCCTACAGATGAGATATTTGATGTCCTTCCGAGTCATTTACAGGATAGATCTCCAGTTCTGATTGAGCCAACTCAATCCATCAATTTGGGTACAACAAAGGAACCACAATTGGTACATGTAGCACAATCTCTATCAGAAGAAGAGAAACAGAAATTCACTACATTCTTATCAGACAAAAAGATCAACTTTGCATGGAAATATTCAGATATGCCAGGATTGGATCCTAATCTCATTATGCACCATTTATCCATTGCTCCTGGAGTAAAACCAATCAAACAAAGATTGAGAAAGATGCATCCTCATGTTGCACTCTTAGTCAAAGCAAAACTAGAAAAAATCCTAAAAGCTGGATTCATCTGTGTCATAGACTATGCTAAGTGGATCTCTAACATTGTACCTATTTCAAAACCAGATGGTTCAATCAGAGTGTGCACGGACTTTAGAGATGTGAACAGAGCATGCCCTAAGGATGACTTTCCACTACCTAACATTGATATGATAGTGGACATGACTGCGGGCTATGAAATGTATTCCCTTATGGATGGTTTTTCTGGATACAACCAAATCAAAATTGATCCAGAAGACCAAGAGAAAACTGCATTCACATGTGCGTGGGGAACCTTTTGTTGGAATGTTATGCCATTCGGACTCAAAAATGCTGGAGCTACATATCAAAGAGCAATGACATCTATTTTTCATGATATGATGCATAAAACAATGGAGGATTATGTGGATGATACCTTGGCAAAATCCATGATTAGAACTGAACATCTAACAGACCTGAGCATGATCCTAGACAGAATGGAACAGTTTAGTCTCTGACTAAATCCTAAGAAGTGTGCTTTTGGTGTCACTTCTGGAAAGCTCTTAGGATACATAGTTTCAAAGAAAGGCATTGAAGTTGATCCGGCTAAAGTCAAGGCTATAATAGAGATGCAACCTCCCACAAATATCAATCAAATGAGGACGTTGCAAGGCAGAGTTCAATCTATCAGAAGATTCATATCACAGCTAGCGGACATATCACAACCTTTCACAAAGACATTACATAAAGGTGTGACCTTTGCATGGAATGAAGACTATGCAAAGAATTTTGATCATATCAAGAATTATCTCTCAAATCTGCCTATCTTGATGCCTCCTATTCACCGGAAGCCATTAATATTATATGTCTCTGCAATAGCCACATCACTGGGGGCATTGCTAGCGCAACATGATGAAGACAAGAAAGAAAGAGCCATCTACTATATCAGCAGAACTTTAGTGGCCTATGAGAAGAACTACTCAATGATAGAGAAGGCATGTCTAGCTGTGATCTTTGCATCATAGAAACTGAGACACTATATGTTAGCTCATACCACGCATCTAGTAGCAAAAATTGATCCACTAAAATACCTACTAAGCAAGGCGGCCCTCACCGGTAGACTAGCTAAATGGGTCATGCTTCTAAGCGAATTTGACATTGAATATGTTGAAAGAAAAGCTATAAAAGGTCAAGTTATTGCTGATCAACTAGCAGATGCACCCATGTTTGATGATACACCCATGCAAATGGAATTTCCCGATTCCTCTATCATGCACCTCTCTTCTAGAACATGGCGGTTATTCTTTGATGGCTCCTACACACAGAATGGATCTGGAGCAGGCATATTGTTCATCACTCCTCAAGGATACTCGATACCCAAAGCATTTAGACTAAAGTTTCCTTGCACAAACAATATTGCTGAATATGAGGCACTTCTCAATGGTATGAAAATGGCAATACAGTGGAGAGTTACAAAGATGCACATCCATGGAGACTCACAACTAGTTATCCACCAAGTCAATGATGTGTACCAAACCAAAGATGAAAAGCTCATTCCTTACAAGAGAATGGTAGATGATTTAAAGAAATACTTCATCTCTATCACATTTGAGCAAATACCCAGAACGGAGAATAAGGCTGCCGATGCAATGGTGACATTATCTATTCTCTTACAGTAGCCTGAACATGAACTATGCTACGAGTTCCTGGTGGAAGCCCTATCCTATCCTGCATATGACTCCCCTGAAACCCACATGATCTGCACTGTTGTAGGTTATGACTCATCTCACTACAAAAATCTATTCTCCTATCTCCATGACCAAATCATCCCTGAGTCCTTTAACCATTTTGAGAAATGAAACCTTATTCGATCCGCATCCCGATATGTCATCATTGGTAATGACCTGTACAAACGAGGTCTAGATGGTACACTGCTTAGATGTTTAGAATGGGAAGAGTCTCAATGTGCATTAGAGGAAGTCCATGAGGGTATATGTGGGTCACACTCGAACGGTTTAACGTTAGCTCAAAAACTTATTAGGGCTGGGTACTATTGGCCTGAAATGGAGAAAGAGGCTATTAAATTTGCTAAAAATTGTCAACAGTGTCAAGTACATGGCAACTTGATTCATGCTCCAGGGAGAGATCTGATTCCCTTTACTACATAATGGCCTTTTCACCAATGGGCATTTGATCTCATAGGTGCTATCCATCTGCACTCTTCCAATGGACATACCCATATAATCACAGCTACAGATTATTTTACAAAATGGGTAGAAGCAGTTCCTCTAACACAAGCAACGGGGAAACAGATCTCTATGTTCATCCTGAACTACATCATTTGTAGATATGGGATCCCTCATTCCATAATCACAGACAATGGGGGACAATTCAAAAATAAGGATCTAGATGGCTTATGTGCTAAATTCAAGATTACACAACATTGGTCTTCTATTTACTATCCTCAAGGGAATGGACAAGCTGAAGCTTCAAACAAAAATCTCTTGAAAATCTTGCACAGAATAGTGAATAAAATAGGAAGAGACTGGCCTCTCATGATCAATCCAACTCTCTGGGCCTATAGAACTAGTATCAGAACGCCTACTGGGGCTACACCATTCACTTTAGTTTATGGGTCTGAAGCAGTACTACCTATTGAGGTTGAAATCCCATCACTCAGAATCAGAATGCATGGACTTGTCACCGACGATGACTACAGAGTGTCTAGGTTACAAGAACTGGAACTACTAGATGAGTGCAGACAAGCAGCGTATGATCATCTCAGAGTATATCAAAAAAGAATGTCTAGAGGCTACAACAAGAAAGTCAGACATAGAGAATTTCAGATTGGTGATCTAGTCTTAAGAGAAAATCCTAAAAATCAATCCCATCGAGAACGCAAGGGGAAGTTCGAACCCAACTGGCTGGGTCCCTTTGTCATCATTGCTACTTTTGCCTCTGGTGCCTATCAACTCTCAACAACTGAAGGAGAACAGCTCTGAGAACCAATCAACATTCTCCATCTAAAGAAATTCTACGCCTAAGGCATTCAGTGCTTGGTAAATGTCCTGAAAAAATCTTAAAAATCGGAAAAAGTCCTGAAAAAAATGAACATCTTGGTGAAAACCTAGCAATAGGCACCTTGATGATTCACAAAAAAAAAAAAATATCAAAAGTACAAAAAAATTGAAAAAATGAAAAAAATACAAAAAAAATGAAAAGAAGAAAAAGTGCCTTGGTGAAAACCTGGAAACAGGCGCCTTGGTAGAAAAAAATAGAATCTCTACCAAGATGGTGAAAAACTGGCAAACAAGCGCCACTTGTTTCAAAATGCTCCATCTATCAACGCAATCTTGGTCTTTCCTAGCTTTCAGTCTTGCTTTAGTTTGTACATATCTCCCAGTTTTTTTCTGCATTTCTAGTTTTCAATAAGTCGGTCTGTACACCAATCAACTTGCGTGTCTGTATCGTATCAATGTTTAACACTTGGGGGCAATCAATGTCATATCTTATAGTCTCCCATGTATCTTAGATGTGTCATATCCACTCAGAGTCCTTTGAAGCTTCAAGTTGAGTCAGTCTATCTGTCTTGTCTCCAGAAAGGATTTTGCATCTACAACAACACAATCAAACATCAAAACTCAACTGAAAACAATCTGTGCTTTTCATACTTTTATCTCCTTGCATGCTTACTGATTGGCATTGAGATTTTTGCATATTGTGTCCCTTCGAGCTCCTCAATGATGTCCTTTACAGGATTTAGAGAGTGATGACTGGGGGCATAATCTTTTCCTGGTTTTCTGCTTGTATGTGAAATCTAATAACTTTGGAAATTCTGGATTGAAATGGTGTCCGACTGTAAGAGCCTCTATCTCGAATTGGATGGCCATGCGTACCTCGACCATTGATACCCAAAAAATTCAAGGACGTTTGATCTAACTATTATCTTTTTGAGTAAGTTCTTTCTCCTACTGTGGAACGCGATCTTGCCTAAGGATGTGAACGATAAAGGGTCACTACGGGTAATTCACATTGGATTTAGAATGATCTCTTGACTGTTTGATGCGTTTGCAATGCAAGGTGTATTCAGGTCATCATGACGTTTATGTTTTGATGCTTATACAAATTGCTATATCAAAATGGACATGATATTCGGGTCATCCTGGCGTTTGTGCCTTGGTGCTTATATCTGATCCAACATTCCGAAAACAAATCAATATTCATATGTCCATGGTTGTATAACCAGTGGGTGTTGTATTGATTCTTGCGCATACAAATCGATATTCATATGTCTATGGTTTCATGGCTAGTTGGCATTGTATTGATTTATCCAGTTACCTAAAAGTTTAATGATGATAACAAATCGACACATGATCAGTGACTAGGTCCTAGGTCTTAGGTTGCATTTCATTTTGCATGTCTCATTGCATTTTGCATGATCTCACAATGATTAAACAAACTTCAATGCTTAAATGATTCTTCAAATCACATCTTCAAGTCTAACAAGAGCTGAATCTCACACGAAGGTTCCTCCAATGAAGCAGCAAGTAGAATCCTTTTTCGGGATCAAAATTCAAATCTGAGATCATTCATATTCTCAACTACTTGCATAATCAAACCTTCAATCATCACAGAAATCTAGTATTCAACTTAACTGATTATCTAACATCAAACTATCAAAATTTCAATTTGGTCAACTATGGTCAACTCATGGTTTAACCTAGTCCAACTTGGTCTCCAGGACCTCCAAACGATGCAGAACGCATTCTTGAACATGTTTAACCACTTCTCAAATCAATTAACATGCTTCTAAACTCTCAACGCTGACTTTTCTTGTCAGATTTCAATTTTAATCCCGAAGGGGGCATGGTATTGCACATCATTCAAAGTCTGTCAATCAAATCTATCAATATCTTTCATCAATAATCAAGACAAACAATCACGTCTAGTTACTGATTCATAAAAAAAAAAAAGACCTCATCGCTTGGGGCAAATCTATCATAACTTGGGGCATATCAGATTCATCGATCCATATCAATCTGGTATTCTCTTAATCTTGTAATCCGTATCAATTTTTGCAACCATCAGATCATAGTGTTCTTTCCTTGGTTCTTCGGCAACTGAAGGGTTTGGATGTGATACCTGCTAGTTCTGCTAAGACAATCGAGTCTAGAATGGGTCACTCACTTCTTTGCAATCCTAAGGTTTGGAATCAGGCGTTTTGGACACTTTTTCACAATCATAGGTTCATTTTCTGTTATAGTGAACATTATCTTTGGTCATTCAGGACCTATTATCTTCATATCAAATTCAATATCAATCAACTCCTATCTCAATATCTTTCAATCGGTTTCTATCTTGAGATCGGTTTATCTTTTGAATCAGTTTCATATCTTTATCAAACACAGACTTTCTTTGAACCACTGCGCTTCGCACAGTAATTCAAAGAGGGGCAAAATGTAATACCCCAAAAATGGGCTATAAGTTCATTAACCTCTTATATCATCAAATCAAACGAAATCGACATCAAAGTCCTAACCTAAGGCACATCTAAACATCATTGAATCATAATTGATTATCTTAAATTCTGCATCGGGGAATATTCCTAGCAATATTCCTAATCATCATAATTATCTTTAATTTTATAATTATTTGGCAATAAATCACATTTATTCTAAAGTTTGATTAATTGAATATTTTCATATTTAATTAATTAGATTTAATATTTGCCACTTAATTGTTTAATTAAATTTAATTCTATCTATTATTAATTGTATTATTTAATTTTGACAATAAATCAAAATTCCTATGAATAATTGATTAAATTCTTATTTAATTAATTAAAGCATGTTGTCATTATTTAATAATATAGTTTTTAATAAAAGTTTGATTAAATAATTGATTAACCCATAAATCAATTGTTTTATTTTTAAAAAATCAGTTAAGTTGGAAATAAATCACTTTATTATTAAATTAATTCATAAATAAAACATGCACAATCATAAAAGCAGACAACTATCAATTATCAATTAAAGCTAAACTCTATTTTGAGTTAATCTCTGCTTTTGCATGTTTTTATGAATTAAATTATCTTTATTTAAAAATAACTCAAAAATCAACCTGAGTTATTTGAGTGATTTATGGCTTTTTCTCATGCACCTCCAAAGCCTTGGATTTCTATAAAAACAAGGCTCATCTCTTCATAATTCATCTCTCAATCATCTCTCAAATTTGCATCCAAGCATCTCATATTTTTGCACAATCACGCTGGAGAATTGGAATTGAAGAATCAAAGCTCTTGCGAATCGACATCTTTGTGAGATCAATCTTATTTTTGCATTCATATTGCTTATCATTGTTAGATTAGCATTGCATATCAATTTTCAATAGCATTCATAACATATCAATTTCATCTAGCATAGATTTCATATCAGATTAATCATTCATATTGCATAGAAAATATCAAAAAAAAAATAGCTTAATTGCATTCAATCTCATATCTAGATCAATTGCATTCAAATCCTTCATTTAGGTGTCGTCTAGGTCACTGATCTCGATTACAATCTGAGAACATTAATCTCGCACCTATTAGAAGGCAGTAAATCGCTTGGTTAGATTAGATTTCAATTTTGCACGATTTTGATTATAGCTAACCTCTAATGTTTTACTGAGTGTTGTGTCTACAGATCAGGTACAATTTTCACACACACAGTAGTGCCTTCGCAAATTGGTGTCAGAATTTGACCCCAAATGTTGTAGTGTAATAGGAGCTCGAAGGGTTTCAAAATCTCGGGTGCATCACCTTGATTTTGTTTGAATCTTCCTTCCCCTTTCCCAAAGAACAAAAAGAAGAGCTAAATTCTATAAAACCGAGGAGGTTGCTTTGCAAGGCACATTCCTATCCCACTCCTGCAAAGCTTCTAGACTACCCTCATCTAGGTGGGAGCCTAGATCTAGGATCAACATTGTTAATAAATTATCTCACTCATGAGATGTCTCACATGAGATATCTACATTTGCTTAAAAATTCTAGAGCCTTGCCAGCTCTCTCTCTCACACACACATACACATACACATAAACATTAACATATGTGCATGTATGTATATCTATATATGTATATATGTATGGATATATATATACATATATGTATATGTATATATATATGTCTATACATATATATGTGTATACACACACACACACACACAGAGATATATATGTGTGTGTGTGTGTGCATGTGTGTGTGTGTCTATATATATACACACACATAGAGATATATGTATATGTATATGTATATGTGTGTGTATATATATACACACACACACACACACACACACATAGAGAGATATGTGTATATATTTGTATATATATGTATGTATGTATGTATTGTTACAAATGTGGTTGTCATTGCACCAAAAGATCAACTTGTCAATGTCTGATACAACCACTAGAGTTATAGAATCCATAGAAGGTGGTTAGTCCCTTGTCACGAATTCGAGGGGAGTTCTAACCATTTTTCCAATAATCTCCCCCTCAACATTACCTGAGGAGACTCAAACTTGTGACAAAGCTATGATACCACTTGTTACAAGTGTGGTTGTCATTTCACCAAAAGATTGAACTGTCAATGCTCGATACAACCACTAGATTTATAGAATCCACAAGAGGTGGTTATTCTCTTGTCACAAATCCTGAGGGGAGCTCTAACCATTTTGCCAACATGTGTATGTATGTATGTACACACACACACACACACACAGATATGTGTGTGTGTGTGTGTGTACCTATATATGTACACACAAATATATATATGTGTGTGTGTGTGTATGTGTGTGTATGTGTGTGCATGTGTGAATGAGCACATGCGTGCACACGCGTGTGTGTGATATTACTATATTCAAGTATACATTATTTGAAATATGTTATATATTAATGTCACTAATTATATATTATATGTATGAGAATGTATTTAATTCAATACTAATTATGTCATTAATGGATTTTAAATTTTCTTCTTTTACTATCATATTGTTGCTAGTTATTGAGGTCTCTCTCACTAATCAAATCTACAAAATGGGTGGTTAAGTATATTTAGTGCTTTTCCTACACATCTTTGAATCTTGATAATACTATTTATTTATAAATTATTAGTTGTACAACTATATAAATGTCATATAACTATATTAGTTGTATAACTATATTAATTTATAACTTTTTAGTTGTACAACTAATATTGATGTGTTTGATACTTTTCATAGTTAATAATATAGTTTATAATATTGATGTTTATGTGTATGGGTATGCAGGTGAATTAAAACTTTAGAAAATTGTACTAGAGAATAAAATTATTAGATCAAGGTTGTATGCCTGATAAAAAGAAGACAAAATAAATATCTACAACATTTACAGAAGAAAAAATAATTGATGCCAAAATTACTACACCTTGGGTATGACAAGAAATTGGTCCTTGCAAACTAAACAAGCCTTGTTTCTAGTGATCTTACCATCTTCATTTACCTTATTCCAGAATACCCATTTAGTACCTATCACATTTTTGTTAATGGGTCTTGGCAGAAGCTCCCAAGTATTGCTCTTCTTAATTTTCTCTAACTCTTCTTTCATAGTAGCCACCCAATGCTCATCTACAACTGCCTCTTCAAAACATTTAGGCTCAATCATAGAAATGAGTGAGAAGTCATCATCCTCAAAATAATTAACATTTTGCCTAGCCTGCCTAGTTTTTCTTTCAGCTATAACTTGATCAATAGGATGATTATTTTGAACAAATTTTGAAGGAGTTTTGAAGGTGGAACCATCATGATCACCTTGAGAATCATACCCAAAATTAACATGTGATTTTTCAGCATCATTTGAAGTAGAGACTGTATCTTCATGAGCAGATTGAGTTTTACCTTTGTCATGCTCATCACTTTTGCTAGCTGTTACAACTTGAATATGAGGAGGAGAAGAAGGTACAATAGTGCTGGTTTGATTTTTTTCTCCTTCAGGGTTGTCATCATTCTCACCAAGTTCATTAGTAGCCTCATGAATCTTAACATTAATACTCTCTACTAATTTATGCAGCCTTTTATTGTAGCATTTGAATGCTTTAGTTTTAGAGGAGTAGCCAAGAAAGATTCCCTCATCAGATCTAGAATCAAATTTTCTCAAATTATCTTCATCCCTCCTAATGTAGCATGGACTTCCAAAAATTTTAAAGTACTTAATAGTAGTTGGTTTACCTTTCCAAAGTTCATATGGAGTCTTGTTGAACTTGGGCCTCAACAAGGTTATATTTTGAATGTAGAATGTTGTGTGGACATCCCCTCTCTAAAAGACAACTTTCACTTTTCTTTCATTCATTAAACATCGTGCCATCTCTTGAACAGTTCTATTTTTTCTTTCCACAACACCATTTTGCTATGGTGTTCTAGGGGCTGAAACGTGTTTCTTGATTCCATGTTGCTCACAAAACCTAACAAAATCATTTGAGGTAAATTCTCCCCCATTATTAGAATGCAAACATTTCATTTTCACATCCATTTCATTTTCAACCAGACTCTTAAAGATCTTAAACTTCTCTAAAGCCTCTGATTTTTCTTTTAGAAAAGTAACCCAAGTCATGCAAGAAAAATCATCAATAAGAAGCATAAAGTATTTTTCACCTTTAAGACTTGTTGTCCTAGTTGGTCCACACAGATCTGTATGAACTAGCTCAAGTGGCCTACTACTAAAATGATCTTTTGGTTTGAAGGAAGCTCCGGTTTGTTTTCCCTCTTGACAATTTTTGCAAACAACATCAGCTGGTTTCTCTATCTTTGGCATATCTTTTACAACTTCCTTTTTATTGATTTTGATAAGGTTATCAAAGTTTACATGCCCAAAATGCTTGTGCCAAAACCAAGCATCCTCTACCTTTCTCAAACAACAAGTCTCATCATTAGAGTCATCAAGAATATAGAGATTATTTGTTACTCTAGTTGCTTTAGCTATGATATCAATTTCCTTTTTAATAGTGCAAGAATTTGAGTTAAAGCTAAGGTCATACCCTTGATCACATAGCTGACTTACACTTAAAAGATTGTGTTTCAAACCTTCAATATAAAGAAAATTCTCAAAAATGGTTTCATCATTATTAATCAAGAGAGTACATATACCAGCAACCTTTGTAGAAGAGGTACCTCCAAATCTAACCTTTCCACCTTTCATTTTCTTGAGAGTATGAAACTTACTTAAATCACCTGTCATGTGTCTAGAGCAGCCATTGTCAACATACCAAATATCCTTCTCACTACTGGCAAGAAGAGTTGTTTGAACAACGAGAGCTTTTAGAGGTGTCTCTTGAACTTTTCTTCCCCAAATTTTGGTCACTTTTGTCCTTTTTGGTTCAACATTGTAGAACAAATCTACATGATAGCTGTTGCAAAATCTTGAAGTATGGCCAAACTTGTTACAACTATAGAAAATTAAGTTTTACTTCCTAAAGGCATTATTTTCATGCTGAAAATAATTCTTAAAGGGAGCAGCTCTATGTCCAAAGTAGTTACATGAAAAACAATAGTCATAGAAAAAAGGTTTATTTACCTTGTTAAGTGTAGACTGACTACTTTTCGGTGGTGAAGAGTTTTGTTCAAGTTGCATGCCAACTCCTCTCTTATCTTTGGTAGGTCTTTGGGAACCAAGAACATCATCTTGGGAAACCTTACCACTCTTGAAAGATACTTCTTCACTGGAAAGCATAGAAGTTTTACCTATGTTTCTGAGAGCAACAATTTCAGCTTCTAGCTTGGCAATGTTTTCTTCTTTAAGCTGAATATGATTTTCTAGATTCTCACGAACTTTACCAGCTTCCTCATTCAATATTTTAGAATCAATAAGTTGAGTTTTAGCCTCTTTGAGGGATGTTGCAATCTTTAACTTTTCAACACTCTCAACTTGTAGAAGATCCACAAGATTTAGATTCTTCTTTTTTAGTTTCTTGATCTCAGCTAGAGTTGTAATCAATTCAAGTTCAAGATCTACTTCATCATCTTCAACATCATCATTTTCTTCGAAACTCAAGTCATCAACAGCCATGAACATAACTTCATTAATTTGAGAATCACTCTCGCTGCTTGAAGAATCATCGTTGTCATCTTTTGAAAACAACACCTTTTTGCCCTTTTCAGATTTCCAATTCTTCTTGGCAAATGTCCTAGTTTTCCAGAATTTGAAATCTTTTTCATCATTGTTGTCATCTTCTTTATCAAATGGACACTTTGAGGCAAAGTGATCGAGTTTCCCAAAGTTAAAGTATTTCAAACCAGATTTGCCTTTACTTTTGTTAAGACCCTTTTTTAGCCTTCTAATAAGGTAAGCAATTTCCTCATTGGAGTCCTCATCCGAGCCAACACTATGATTATTTTATTTTTCCTTGCTCCTTTTAGAAACCTTGAAGGATGATTCAATTTTGGAAGGCCCTTCAACGATAGTCCTCATCTCATAGGCAGTCAAAATACCATGCAATTTGTCAACTGTTAGAGTGTCCAAATCTGACATTTCTTCAATAGCAGGGACTTTAGCATCAAGCCTCATGGGAAGAGAGTGAAGAATTTTCTATACCATAGTTTTCTCTTCAACATTTTCTCCTAGACCTTTTAAAGAATTGACTACCTCATCCACATGAAGAAAATAAGCAGCGACGTTTTCACCTTCCTTCATGTGAAGACCTTCAAAGACAGTGCGGTGAGTTCGAACTTTAGCCTTCCTAACTTTGTCATCACGATGATAAGCATTATGCAATTTATCCCAAACTTCTTTTGCAGTAGCACAGTGCATGACCTTTATGAATTCAGCTTCAGTTAGACCACACAAAATAGCATTCAAAGCCTTGGCATTATTCTCAAATTCCTTTTTACTATCAGCATCTGCAAGAGGAGTAGAAGGAATAATGTAACCATTTACAAGATTGAGATAAACATCATAGTCTAGGGACATGATGTAGGTCTTCATACGAACACTCCAAAAGGCATAATTATTTCCATCAAAAAGAGGTGCACGATTCGTAGCAAGACCTTCTCAGGCACTCATGATAGGCACAAGAATCAAACTCTCAAGCTTTTAAGAAAGAGAAGAGAGTAACCCGCTCTAATACCAATTGAAAAACAAAAAATACTGAGAGGGGGAGGGGGTGAATCAGTATTTTAAAAACCTTTCTATGAAAATCAATCTGAGAAGCACACTCAAATAGGAAGACATGACACATATATTTTTCTCATGTGGAAAACCCAAGCTGGGTAAAAAACCACGGCTTCACTGATCAATTGGGCTACAACCCTTTTACAATAAGAGCTACAACTCTTATGAACATTTTACTAAACAAGCTACAACCTATTTTCAAAAGGCAACAACCTTTTCTTTTTGGATGATTTAATCAGTGTCAAAACAAAATTTGGCTCTAGGTCTTTACTGGAGATGTAAAGACAATCAGAACTGATATAGATAAAATCGAGATTTCTCTTCTTGGCATAAAACTGATATAGAGTTCCTTCTTGAAAGATTTGTCAGCTTCTCCTCCAAAACATGCTTCCATATTTCTAGCGTTTCACTAGTCTTCTTAAATTAAGACTCAACACCTTTTTACAGTCCTCTAGAATGTTATCTATATCACACTTTATCTTTGAATGATGACAGTACGTAACTGTCTTCACACACCGCACCCCCTTTTCTATTTACTCTTGTTTAACTGTGCACTTCACAACTCACACTGATCTTCTCTTATTTAGAGACTGCATCAGTTTTTGATCTCTCAAACTTTAACTTGTGCCCGTGGCTGCAAATAAAAAACTGTTCTAACCCCCCTCTACATTTTTATTGCGACATTGTGTCTTTGATTTGTATCCCACTCCTGATTCTTTTACCCGTCTTTTTATTCACTGTCACACTCCGCCATTTTGGTGAGTTCTGAAAATGATATTTTTTCAAGCCCCCTTTCAAAAATGTTTTCTTCCTCTCTCGTGCTCCACTTCTGGTTGTTGTATTACGTGAGCATTCTAAAAGTCATGATCCTTTGATGTTCACAACCGCACAAAATCACACTCCAGTGCTGGTTGTTTTGAATGCTCGCTTTAGCTCCTCGTGAACACTCTAGTGCCCGTTAGTTTATGAATGCTCGCTACAGCTTGTGCCCATATGCACGTTCCTCTATTTTCTGTGTGTTTTGTCTGCAAGCCAAAAATTTCATTCACAACTGCTCATTGTCTTAACTCGTGTGTATACTCTACTCAATGAATGAGCCATTTTTGTTTAAAATTATTTCAAACTTCTACCCCACTCACTGCATTCAGAGAGCCATTTAAAACTGATTGCCAAGTTGTTTCATCCGCACGCACACAACAACACACTTGTCTTTCGAGAACACCCTCAATCGACATAAAAGGGTTAATTAATTTTATGCGCATGCTCCTGCCAAAAGGACCATTTTGAAATGCTGCAGAGAAAGACTCAGTCACTGCTTTCAAGCAGTAAGCAACCACTTCCCTGGCACATGAACGTTTAGAGAATCTTTGAACGATTCTGCAGTATGAACCTTCATAATACATATGCCAGAAGAAATGCTTTTAATCATTGCGCGAGTCCAGAGATTTTCTAACAATGGAGACGACTTCCATATTATGACACATGTCTGACACCTTCATAGAAATGAATATGATAAAAAAATTGCAAGCATAAGAGATAAGAAGCAAGGAGCCAGGCTGACAGAAATTCAGTAGATGCGCACAACAATACACATGGCTGTAACAAATCCTGCCAAGAACCTATGTAGAGAACATTCCCGCAAGTTGGTTGACACACACTTACTACAAGCGAATCTATTGTTTAAATCCAATGCACACATGTTTTAAATCCACCGCATGACTTAGGAGAACATGTGTCACCCAAACAACTGACATCAATGACATAAAATGTAACACTCATCTAGAGGAGTTGGAAGATTAAGATATCATAAACTCATTAACCTTCTTTTTCTCATTTACTTTTAATATTCTTAAAAATATATTAAATAAATTTAACCTTAAAATTTGAGATATCAAAAACTCAATTACCCTCTTGTTCTTCTTACTTTTTATTTGGATTATTACTTTTAATATTCTCGAAATAAAAAGATTAAACAAATTTAAGCTTAAATTTTAAGATATCACAAACTCATTAACCTCCTTTTTATTTACTTTTTATTTTAAAAAATCACTCTAAATATTAAAATTTGAACTTAATATTTTAATTAATAATACTAATAATATAAAGTTTTCGTAATAATTATTTTTATATAAATGTTAAGTTACGTGTAACTTTTTTTATTTAAATGTTTAAAATTATTCATAATATTTTAAACTTGTTTTAAAAAATAGGTTTCTTAAGGTGAGTTGATTTAGTAATAGAATTTAAAAATAGATAATTTTTTAATTTGAAAGTGATTTAATTATTGTTTTTCTTTTGTGTTTTTACAAAATCAAAATGGGTTAGATACCTTGATTAATTAGATAGTTCAACTCTATAAATAATTTCAATAAAAATTATGTGCTAACATTTTCAATATTTTATTAATTTTTGTTGATGTATTTTATTGTTAACATTTATAAAGATTAGTTTTATTATTATATTTAATTATATAAAAATAGAAATATTACAAAAAGACACTTAATTTTATTTATCTATATTGTGAAAAACAATTTTATTCAATCATATTTTAACATAGTAATGGCAAAAATCCATTTTTGTAGACAGTTAGATAATATAAATTCAAATCTTCTTCAATTAAAAAATAAAAAAAAGTCGACATCTATATATATGAAATGAATTAGAAAAACCTTAAAGTCAGACCTTAAGATTTACAAGAGAGCTCAACTGCATAAATAATTTCATTAAAAACATTTACAGACATTTCCAACATGTCAGTGTTTGAAGTATCTTATTGTCAGTCAACATTTATGAAGCTTCAGCCTCATCTTTGCATGGTACCTATATCTACGCTCAGTATAAAACTAACCAGATTCATGTTTGTTTGTATGCTTATAAGAAAATGCCACATGAATATAGGAAATTCATGTACAGGCAGACCTCAATTTACAGAATTGTTCAATCAGTGGTTTCCATTATGCTCTCTGCACTGCAGTTGGTGATATCCCCAAATGGGCGTGGGCGCTTTTGTTCCGATCCAGGCGATGACAAGATACGAGATGGAATTGAATATGAAGATTGGGTAAATTGACCCACATCAGAGAATCGTGGTCTGGGGGGCTTCCTCCCCACATCTGAGAGTCGAGGAGCTCGGGGTGGCCATTGATGGGGTTTTGAATGAGGGTGGGCATAATCATTCTGGGAAGCTGAATTAGGGTTTCTGATTGTTTGCTGAGGAGTCACTGTCTCACAAGACTCTGTTGCAGAGATATCTGTATAAAGCTTCCGTACGATGTATCCTCTGTGCCTGGTCATGGCACTGTACTCTGTTTTCATCGGTTCAGAATCCTCTTTCATTGCTTGGAAGCTGCTTCTCAATTGGACAGTAGCAGGTGGAGTGAAAGGAGAAGAGATAAAGGGAGATGAGCAGGGCAGAGCTGTAGTAGATCCAGGTGCCTGGCCTTCCACTGCAAGTAGCCTTTGTTCCAGTTCAGCAACCTGCAATCTTAATTGCTCATTCTCCTTTTGCATCTGCTTGTTCTGTTCAATTTGGGCATCGGGGATCTCTAGCTCTTCATTTGCAGTGCAAGCCTGTAAAATCATTGAGGTAATTTTCCGTCAAAGACATCTTTCTTGAGCAATTGCAAACAACCCTAAATTAGTAGACAGAGTGAAAAAAGTCTGCCCAGAACTTACCCTTGTTCGAATTTCCTTTGCTCGATTTGCCCAGTGGAGAGTATTCTGCGTTTCTGAATAAGATGTATTGCTAGGGCTAATATTTGCAATCATTGCTGTGTGGCAAGCTCCACCCAACGAATCCTGCAATCACCCAGTAAGATCTCTCTGAGTTATTATAAAACAAATCAGCCCAAGCCACCGTTAGAGATTTAAGATTTTGGTTTTATAACAGTGCAAAGAAACCTACGTCCTTGAGGGTATGAATTGAATATAATGCCCTAACATAGAAACCCTTGTCAGTAATAAGTTTTCCACAGTCCGTGAATTGAAAATGTAAGCTTTTGGATAAAATCTATGTGCTAGTTTTTCTTTCCTTGTTTCAAATTACTCTCTGAAAGAAAAAATGTTTAAATGTCCCATCACAAAGAAAAATGTTGAAATTTCGAAAGGAAATTAGCAGAGAGTTTTTATCCAGAAGCTTGCGTTTTCAATTGAAACCCTGATTAATCATACTAATCTGAACAGCTAAAGGGTGTCTGTCTGTAAGACAACTATGAGACAATACATAGTTCTTTTGCTTCACTGGTTAAGTGAATTGTTTTTCCTGGAAGTTAAGAAGTTCATGAAATGGGCTGCCACCAATGGGATGTGTTTGATAGAAGGCTGGAAGCAAATGAAAAAAAATGAAAGCAAAGAAACGGATTCCTACCTTGAGAAGCTGTGTAAGTTTAGAAGATCTGTATGGAATGTGACTTTTCCCTTCCACCAGAGCTTTAATGCAGCTACTGAGGGCCAAAAGGGATCTATTTATATTAGCCCCTTCTACAGATCTCTGCGTCCGTTGATCTGTGGCAGTAGATCTCTCAGATCCAGCCAAATCTACAAGAGATAATTTACCTGAACGAGTAACAGTTGCTGGTCCCTCCTTTAGTCTGTATTCCACCACGACCTACAACATGAACTGGGTAAGTCCAAACCTTTGTGGGGAAGGTAATGGAGAATTGCACTGTAAATTAGCAGTCCAATTAAGTATGATTTAAAGAGTGTGAAGTGAAAACCTGCAGGATAGCATGGGATCGCGATGAGGTTTCATTGAGTCGAGTGGCCTCTGTTATTCGGTTGTGGTTGCCTCTATGGAGCAAAGTCATCACCTGTAAAACCCCAATTTGATGTGCTCTTTACAACACTGTTAATTAGAAATAAGATGAGCTCAGATTTTGAAGAGTTCTTTCTAAAAATACCTCATAAACTGTGTTTGTATGGTGTTGGGTGATCCCTGAAGATACATTCCCCTGGAGTGAAAAAGAGGAGCAAAGATCAGTTACCCGAGTTAATCAAAAGGGTATCATAAGAATGCCCTGCTCAGCTCAAACAGACATACTGGGAGAGGTTTACAACATACCTGTTTATTCTCTCTGAGAACAAGATCTTTGCCTGGTGATAGGAGATCCCTCACTGCTTCATTGTAGACCTCAAGATAAGAGATTGAAACAACATGTTCACCATTAAAGCTCAACAGTTGAAGCTTTGCAAAGAGATCTTTTATGGCAAGAACCATAACACCTGGATTCTTGTCTGTTCCAAGCATAGTGTGGGTTTTGCCTGCCCCTGTTGCTCCATAGCACAACACAGAGGCATTTCTTCCTTGCAGAACAAAATCAACAAGCTCGGCAGTGCTGGATAATTTTAACGTTTCTCCAGTCAATTATATGCCACACACAGCCCATAGAATTTTCACAACATGCTAAGAAATTGTGCTCAAAGCACTTCACAAAAAGAAAAAGAAAAAGAAAAGGAAAAAAATTCAATTTATTAGTGTTGTTGCTTTTGATTTTAGTCGTGTATATTTTTTTGTATCAATATTTCGAATCACATTCTGTGATTCATCATCAGAATAGTAGAATGCATGAATAAATGAAAGATGCACAATCAAAACCATCTTAATTGGTCTTTAATCTCTATAAATATTCTACCATCCTGATGATAGGTCACAAAATGTGATCTGAAACATTGATGTAAAAAATACACACAATCAAAACCGAAAACAACAACACTAACTATTTTGAATTGTAGAAAAATAATACATTCAACCCAATTTATATACATACCTTGTGTCGTAGACCTGTTTCTGGTCCACAGATTCAGAAAAAACTGCACCAAATGTGTAATGCCGACCACCATCCCTCTTCAGTCTTAAATAGTCATTGTCATTAACGAAGTCCTTCAAGATCAGATCCTTGTTGTTGGCAACACAAACACAGTTTCTGGCACCTGATTCCTCTTCTTTCTTTGACAGTGGCCTCACCCTCACATAAACCATTGTCCTCTCAGTATCTCCTCCACAAACAGGCACTATCTCAGAGGCATTCCCCAGTTTGCCCCGTGTGCTTACTTCTCCACTCCAGTCTTCTGACTCGGGCTGTGAAAAAGACAAACATAAACTGGGCAAGGGATTACTGCTGAACCTTGATTTGGAAATGCCATTACCGTGGCCTAAAGGTTTCCCAATTGCAGATGTTTTTAGAGCAAAATCTGAATGCCTGCGGTGGTTCTTGTCTATGAGTTTTTCAGCAGGCTTGCCCATATTTTGCATTTTGGACCCTGAATTACTCACCATGGACATTCGCCTGCCTGTTTTCAAAGGCCTAGGAAGCAGCTTTTGGGGTTCACTCTGAGAGTCCTCCTCACACTGATTCTGTATTACTTCTCTAAACTTTCTGGTAGCAAGACCAGAAGGAGCAGCAGAAGAATTTATCCATCTTCCCTTGACAGGGGAGGAATCAGCAGCAGTACATCCATAAAATGCCATTTTCTTCTTTCCACTCTCAAACTTCACTCAATTTAATTCTTCGCTGTCATTCAATCCCCAACTGTTGTTCCAATCTTATTTATTCCCTCCCCCTGGGGCTACATTGCATTGGGATGCTGCCCAACGGTAAGACATGTTCCGATAATTTAGTAGCAGCAGGAAAGGATTGTAATTTGGGAGACCCTGCAAGATGCCATGAGGGAGGGGAGCAAATACTTCTGAATTTGAACTATAGCATTGTATTGTACATAAATTTCTAATTTTATTTGGCGCCTTCTTCTTTGGACTGCTGTTCTTTATGTACAATTTTTAACTTTGTTCAATTAAAAAAAGCTATTTGTGAACAAATATTTATTTTTAAGATGGTAATTAAGGAGTAATTAATTCTTAATTACCGTAAGTTTTCGAAGATATAATATTTTTGAAAAATATGATTGTTACACGTTATATCAACATTTTAAAAGAATATATTTTAATGCTGGCGCCTTCTTTTTGGACTGCTATTCTTTATTTACAATTTTTAACTTTGTTCAATAAAAAAAAATACTATATATTCTATTTATATTTTAAAGAATATATTTTAACACACTCGACTGCTTTCATTGTTAGAAAGGCTGCAGAGCAGCTAAGTTCCTGCCAAAATGTGGTAGGTTTGTTTCAGTTTATATGTAGACTTCTAAAATTTAAAATTATAGTTGAATTTTAAAATAACACAATGACCAGTTTCCTACTTGCCTTTGAATTTAGTCCAAAATAGTAGTAGTAGTATTTAGAATAGTATAGTGTTCAGCAGTTATAATGACTAATTTGAAGAAGAAAATTGTCGTGCATGTAGTTTGCTTGTTCTTTGTGAAATAGTAGAGCTATATTTCATTTTAAGAAAACATCGAAGAATACTACGAAGCAAATCACATGCAAAATCAATAAATAAACTGTATAAGATATAGATCAAAATAATAATATTAGAAATTAAATTGTACTAGTTTTGCTATCAATATTTTGCAATTTCAACAGTTACCAATTTTTTTAAAATCTTACTACGAAAAAAGCCCACTGTTAATTTATTCACATCTGAATAAAAAATGTACAATTTATTCACATCTCGGTGAAAAAATATCGTTGAATCAATGTCACTTATTTATCTGAGCAATGAGGGTACATAAAAATATGCTAATATTATACCCCAGAATTATTAATCAACTCCCAAAAGCTTCTTGATGTCTTTCTGCAATCACATATCACTACTAAATTCATAGAAAAGGTAAACAGTCTACTTCCCCTGTCTAGCAGCAAAAGCTCCAAAACCACAGATAAAAGCCCTACTAAAAGCTGGAACTATTAGGCATTAGAAGACTGTATCTAATATATAGCACCTTGGTCCTTAAAGTTGACATACAATTAAATCATCTCCTCATAGTTAGAAGTAGTAAGCCCACTGCAGGAGAAACCAAAAATATATGAAGGTATTTATCACCCTCCATTGAAGAGAGAAACAAATTCTAAATTTCAAGGCATGTAGCAGTTCATTTTGAAATTGGAAAGAATTTTGGAAAGCATATTGAGCCCAAGGCTTTAAGAAAAATATAAGCAGAGTTCTAGAAAATTAAAACTATCACTGAGATGCAACATTGAGTATAAGTAAAACCTTGCCCTTGTAAGTGCTGAGACTCACATAATTGCCCTTGATGTCCTGTAATTTGACAGTAATTCTTCAAGATTTTGTTAGTCTTAAGGTTGAATTAACAATTATGCAGAGAAAACTTATTAATCTAATACATTTGAATTACCTTAACATTGAAATCATGACCAGAAATTGGCAGTCTTGATGAGTTATTGCCCATGATGGAATGGAGTTTGGAGAGAACGTAACATAGATAATAAGACTAACGGTAATTAGTTGAATGTGTTAAGGTGATTAGGGGGTTTATATAATGAGGGAATGGTTAAGAAACTGCAGATATTGTATGAATTAAAATTATAACAATCAAAATATAATATCTCATAGTTGCAAAAGCTACTTCTGCCAATGATTTATACCATTTTTTCTGTTTAACAAAAGGTCCTGAGAAAAAATATAATCTAGAAAAAGAAATCTCATTGCTTGAAATAGAAAATCATTAACAATCTAAAATTAAGTTGTTCAATTCTATTGAGTAAGAGAGCATCTAAAAAGATAGAGCGAGCAAAGTGTGAGTGTTTGTGTTCAACTAACAGAGTTTGGCTTTACAGAAGCTTAAATACTATTTACATAATGTAGTTAAAAAAAAAAAAGCCTAAACATGTACAACTATGTAATATGTTTATATTGTAACCACAAATAGTATTGAACATGTCACTAATTCAGAATGTTAATAATGGAATTGTTCACAGATAGTGTAAACTTTCCATGTAGCTGGAACGTTCGCAAGAGGACTCTGGAAAGACTTCTTTCAGCAGCTCTCCATGTAAGGAACAGTCTATGTTGCCCCCGAGCCTTTGCAACGTGCATTGTAGAGTTGGTTGATATGAGAGCTGGGTGGGCTTTTTGCAATGTATGCAGTTGGTAGAATCTTTGTTCAGAGGCATCGTGCAGTGGCATGTTTTGCAGCACGCTTCAAATGGAGTGATGTGGACATTTTTGGCCTTTAGTGTTCCCAAAACCTGCAAATGTGAACTTGGATAAGTATTTTGTAATTTAATATAAATATATATCTTGTGCTTTGTAGTAAAGTACTCAATTATTTTGATGAGATTTTTGTATTCTTGCCTGAATGTTGGGTCTTGCAAGAGTTTGCAAGTGTGCCCTAGTGCATTCATCGCTCATCAACGAAAGTGGAGGTTGAAGTGCGGAAGGAAGTTGAACCTTTTGGTCCATTCCAAACAACATTTTTAAACAACAACAATGGCATGTCTGTTGTCGAGAACAAGTTTTGTAGTTTTGCACACAAATCTGTATTGCTATTGAGAATAAGGACCTGTGAATTTTTTTTTTGAATATATGTTAGATTATGATAATCAATTAAGTAAATGAGAAAAAGTAGAACTTGTGGTTAGAAATGTACAGTGGCCATGTCTTGCTGAAGATCTCCATCCTTGATATGCACTTCGAAGTTATTTTTGTTCATTTGGTAACTTGTACCAATTGCTCCCAAAGAACAAACTGAATAGTCGCAATCTGCTTCTATAACTTGGGAGATTGTCATGTCTGGTGTTAACCTTTGTTCTTTGCAAACAAGTGGCACTGTTTCAATGATGGTTTGAGGAGTGAGGACAAGGCAACAGTCCGCATCACCTCTTTCATATTGTGTTTTGTTTTTTATGATGAAATTGGTTATGCGGATGCTGGAGCCGACTGACATGCGTGTCAAGTATGTGTTTATTAAATTGTTGCTTATGTTAACTGTTATGGTCATTTGCCCATTGCAATCAATGAGGTCAACATGAACAATTTCAGTTTTGATTTTTGCATTGTTGTACTTCAGACAAGCAGGGCCATATACAACAAGAACATCTCCCTCAAATACAGACCCCATACGTTGTGTGCAAATGTCAAGAATTGTACTGGGGCGTATAGGTACTAATGGCAACCTAACAATTGAAATTGAGTAGTTTTTTTTTTGAAGATAATGTTTTTTTAACAAAATAATTAGCAATGGAACATGTAATTTAATCTAGAATAAAAGAAAGGTCAACCAAGTATGTTGTTGGATATTAGTTTTTGAAGTAGTACTTTTGTTTGGTTTGGTTGACTTCTAGATTTTCTTTCTGAGATAATGTGTTATTTGATTCAGCACTTCGCAATTGGCTGTACACAGTGAAGAAATGAAATAAGGAGTCAGATAAGTTTTAAAAATATGTATTTTATTTCAATGTATGTAGCAGTTTTAACATGGCATACCATTTTTTGTTGGACTCTTCTTCAAGTAGAAGATTAGGAGAGATAGGGTGTTCTGGACCGATGTTGACTTCTTCAAGAGGTCTACAAAACACGAGCATTAAATATATTTGTTTGTGAAGTTATGGAAATTGTCAGTGATCTAGTTTTATAACTATTAAAGTGGTTTTGTTAGTCAACTTTTATAGTAATCATGCACATATGATGGGTTAAGAAAGTCAAGTCTAATAGAAACAAAGATAGAAAATAGTATTAGAAACATACCTTTGTTTCTTTTCTCTGATTTCTGTGTTCAATTTGTAAGACGGTGTCTCTCGGTCTGGTTCACCTGGATCTTGTTAGCAGACCTGCAAGAAAGAACATATCCATATGTATTTATCTTTTTAATGCATTTTAGTTTGGAACTGAATTTGTATTCACAACCTTTCACTTTGAAATGAAAAGGTTAAGTGCAACATAATTATTTCATAATTTAGTAGTATAACTTTCAGTATCATAAACTGCAAGAATTCTGATGGGAGGAGTTTTAGTAGTTTGTGTAAATGTCTTAACTTTTGTGAATTTGAGGTATTGCTTTGGTTGAAACTGAATCAGATGAAGTGTTTTGACTATGATCCATGATATAAAGATACCTGCAAAGAAAGAAAGCTTTTACATTTTTTTTGCGTATTATTTGAGCAATGAATTTTGATGTAACAATATATTGCACAAGAATAATGGAAGTGCATAATAACAGACAATAGTATAATTGTTTAAAACATTGCAATCTACATAATCACCTTTTGAAAGAGTAGTAGCATCACTACAGAGTGGCATCAATGTGAGTTAGAATTATGTCATGATCTGTCCAGTATGATTTTGATCTATGAATCATACTTGTATCCACATGATTATTTGTCCAAAAATGATCAATAATAGGCTTTGATAGGGGGTTTGGTTTTTCAAGTAACAAGTGCAAGTTATGCTTTTGCATGTTTTCGTTAAGCATTCGTGTTTTTTTAAAGGATTGTAACATGTCAACATTAAAGTCACCTACAATGTAAACAAGAGTTTTAGGGGGTACAAACGACATTGCCTCATCAACAATGTGTATGATATTTGTAATCGCTGCAACCGAGCTGGCATAGATATTACAAATGTAAAGTTCTTTGTCAGTTAAAATCAAAGAAAGGAAAATTGCTTTAACATTTTCAAGCATTAGGGGTCTTTGATGTGATACTTGAATGTGTTTTTTAGTGCAGTCATTATACCATGAACATAATTTGTTGCAAAGCAATTATAATTTGGCAATGCATTTGTTGTCATGAATGTTTGCAAGTGTGTCTCTTGTAGGAAAATAATATCTGATGACATTAAGTCTTTGTCATGTAAGATGTCTTGTTTGTGGGATTGGAAATGGCAAGTGTTCAGGATATATTTGGAAATACATGTTTTTTTGGGTTTTCTGATCAACGTCATTTTCTAAATTCCAAGCAGCATTTGTTTGAAGTCGTCTCATCTCTTCATTGATTGCTGGTTTCACTCTAAAATTTTTAGCTGATAAAGGTCTTAACAAGAATAATGATTCAATGTCCCGAGTGCAAGAAAGAGTTGTGTATGTTAATCCATGTTGAATGACACCCGTCGAGTCAAATGCAACACCATGCATTGTAAGGCCTTGTGATCTATGTATTGTTTGAGCACAAGCTAGTTGTATTGGAAATTGCTTCCTAATAGTCATGTTTCCTTTCATGGAGACCCTTTGAATTGGTCTTGTGACTTGGAGAATTGGCACCCATCCATTGTCAATGTATGTTTGGTTCAAATTTGCAATTTTGACAGCTTGTGATTTTCCAATATTTTCATCATTGAAGTAAATCCATAGAATGTCTACGTTACCATTTTTTGTGTGTGCTTTAAATCTACCATCTGATCTGTTAACCAAGCCATCTTGAATATCATAGTTTAATCCATAGATCTCAATTACAATGTCAAATTTAAGCATTATTTTGTTAGGCAGACTTGCATTTTATTTGTTCAAATGTTCTATATTGGCTGAGTTGTCTTGTTCATCAATTGCATTGATTATGATTAGTTGTCCAAGAAGACCATACAATATCTTTTCATTGTGTGCATTTACATCTTTTCTCTTGTAAAAAAGAAATGGGAATAATGGGTCTATTGGTGGAGGGCGTAGGCATTTGCTATTCAAGTATGCTATGTCATTGTCTGTTTGGGACGCTATACGCATCCTATTAAGAATGGAAATAAAGATTTCATTGTTTTATCTCATTGTTGTTTGTAAGCTATAGCATTTGACGTGTTCTTGCCAAAAATTGTATGATAGCAGTTCAATATCTATTTTTGGATTTTGAAACACTAGGTAGTCATGTATAGGTTCAACTTGGTAGAAGTCACCACAAAAAATAATGTCTAGACCACCAAAATGTTTGGTAGGTGTTTTCATAATTTCACGCAGCATAATAGTCTTGCTCCAACCAAAGATATCTCATCTATAAGCACTAATTGCAATTGTTGATATTGTTTTGTCAACGCATCTAATCTTTCCGAGTTCAAAGGAGTAGAAATGGATTTGTTGAATGGTATAAGGAGTGCAGAGTGCAAAGTTGTTCCTTCTATATTGTATGCTGCTTTTCCTGTGTATGCAAGTAGCAAGCCCTTTCTTTTGTCTGGGTCACTATCGATTTCATTGTTGTAAATGCAAAGTAGGCCCTGGTATATTGCTTTTGATGTGAATGTTTTTCCTGTTCCAGCACCACCTGTTAAGAACAGATGAATCGACTGGTGTTTTTTTTATTTTTTATCATTAGTATGTCCTTTACAATGGCTTGTTGTTCTTTGTTTAACATCCTTCTAATATTGTAATACTCTGCATTGTCTAGTAAGTGAGGATGTTTACCTATTTCAAATGGCCTATTTGTATGGTTCTTGCAGATGTTGTGTTGCATTGTATTTAAATATGATTTCAAATTGTATTGCTCATTGTTTGTTGTTTGTAATCCTTGCGCATTGCATTCATTGTCACAGTTGTCAGACTCAATATTTGCATCTTTAATTGCAATGTCCATATCGCCCCATAGTTCATTTAATTTTTATGTGTATTTTGCTACATTATGTTGAATTACTTTCTCGTTATCATAAAAAGCATCTTACCATGTTCGAAACCCTTGTTTTAAATTGTTTTCATCTTCCGTGAATGGAACATATAGCCAAAGTTGCTCTTTGTAGTGATTATCAACATCGAGATGTTTGTTGTACCTTATAAACTTGATAATTTGTGGTCTTGTTCTTTCAATCTACTTACCTTATTCTATTTTGTATTGTGAAACAAAGTCTGCAAGACAAATATGATTCAAGGTTCTAGGTCATGCAACATAATGATCAATCAAACTTTTGCAAGAAACATTTGGTGATTCATCTGGTTCATTGTTTAATTGCTTTGAGTTCTTCAATATAAATGTGTGATCGTTCGTACCAAAAGTGTTTATGAATGCACATTTTCTTGAACTAGAACTAAGAGGGAGTGAGAGCACAATGAGTACAACTTGTTGAGTAGACATTTGTTGTAGATTGAGCAAGTCATTTCCAAGCTTTGTTATCATGTTTATTGCATCAATGTTTTGTGATTTGTAGTTAGTGCATATTTTGTTGAAGGCATTTGTTATTGAGTTGTTGGTTTTTGTCATGTACGAACATATATACATTGCTGCTGCATATGCGTTAAGAACAAATTGTGCATCTGTGTTTGCTTTCCATAGATATGGCATGTGTCTTGAAAATGTATTGTTCCATATGTGAGCTGGTTTTCTTCTCAAGAATATTGATGGCCTAGATAATGTAGACCTAATTGCTAAAGCGTATTCATTTTCAGTTGTGCCTATGTTCACTAAGAAATATTCAAATGATACAGAGCATTTGTAGTTAGAACATTCTAAATTGGATTTGATTCTTTCAGCAGTGGATGTAATGTTTTTGTCTGTGTTGTCATATGGTTCTAGTATTTTCATTGTTCTCATTGCTGATTGTGGGAAACCATAGCGACATCTACCCTTTTTCATCTTTCTATATTGTTTGGTATGATGGTGTCTATGAAACTTGACTACTTTGTTTTCCAAAGTTTGAGTATTGCAAGTCAAATATTTGTCAACAAAATGTTCAATGGTATTGTTATCATCCTTTCCATATATTGGTGTGTGTTTAACCCATAACATGAAGTGGTCATGTTCATTTCCTCGATTTTGAAACTCTGTAACAGAGAAATAATCGATGACTTTGCCAAAGAATGAATCATCTGTGCAAATTAATTTTTTCATGGCATTAATTCTATGCTTGTAGTACCGAGTACAAGTGATATAATCTTTTCTTATCAAATATGAGATGTCAATGTCATCAAATTCTTCTTGTTGGTGTCCTTTTGATTTGGTTAGGTGCGAAATATAAAATTCTTTTAATGTTTTTGTCAACGGCTCCCAGTTTTGTTCTGCACTTGTGAATGTTGCAAAGAATGTTGGTGGGCCTAGCTATCGTATCATTGCAAAAAAAAATTTCTTCAAATGATGCAAATAGTCTGGTGAATTTCTTATTTTCTTGAAGTCTATGTATCCAATATCTGATTGCAATATTTTTTCGAGGTTCGGTTTGTGTTTGACATCTTTTGCCACTAGTTTTCTACCTTTTAATTTTGCTTTGCGTATTCACACCCATATGGTAGAGAAGACTTGTCGAATAAGTGTCTTAATGGTTTTGAAAAATAAGTTGGCAGTATGATATGCAAATGTGCGATTTGAATTTTTTCATTCCCATTGTGCAATTTTTTGGTATGAGAATTGTTTTGTTATTTTCTCATCCCTCGGCTGTCCATAAAATAATGTTGGAAAGTTCATCTCTACTGCATATTTATTTTGAAAAATACCAAGAGGTTGTTTTCCTTCAGTTAGTGCAATTTCAATGATTTTATCTTGTATAGCATTGATAGTTCTTGCTTCTGTAAATCCATGTATCAAACTATCTATTTCAAGTTACATGGCACTGACAGTGTCATTGTCACTATCAGTAGATGAAGAGGTACAACTTAGCATGTCTTCTTGTATAGGGCATAATAGTTTATTCCATTTTTTGTTTATTTTTACATTTTGCATTTTGTATAGCTTTCTTTTGCATAGCTCCTTTAGAGCATTCATAATGGTATTTGGTCGGACTCTTCCTTTTTGGTATGCATTTGTGTATTGCAATCATCTCTTTAGTGTGACGACAACTGTGGAAGTTTCAGTGGACGATCGTGGCAAAATTATTTGTATGATGTTCATGTCTATTGGCACATTGATTATAGTTCCTGAATAGTGGTAATATGGAATCACCTCTATTGAATGTATGGGGGAAATATGAGATTCACTTCTAAATCCAAATTCCCAAAGGAGAGATCCAAATTGATCAACCAAAAGGTTAATGCACAATTGAATCAATCTATGGAGAATGTGAAAGAGGAAGAAAACCTTATATTTCCTTATAATGGAATTGTCTTTGAAATTTGAAATAATTGAAAGGTAAATACTAACCTCAAAATAGGGCAAATCTAGAAAATGCTAATTTTTGACGTTTGTGTGTACTTTCGGGCAATTCTACAACCTATTTCAGACTCGAAATGCCGAGATGAAGAAAACCCAAAAAACTTTTATCTTTCCGACAGCAAGTAGTCTTTGACCCTCATAAAAGGTCAAAGGCTACATTCTTATTCTGAAGGTCGACTTTGACTTTGTTCGCAGATCTCAAAAGTTCGTTGAAAAGGGTATCCAAATCTAATCTCAGATCCGAAGTTCCACACCTACACCTGTAAGAAAAAAGGGGTTTTGTTGTTTGTATGGAGGGTTTGCCTTGGTCAAACCCCAATTTAGGAATTAACCTTGAAATTGAATTGAAATATAATGTGCATAAACAAAGAAAATGAAACAATTCACCTTGCTTATGTTGAAGTCCTTGTAGAGGATTTGAATCCTCAAATCCACAAGTAGGGATGCTCTAATGGATGTTTTGAATGAATGTAGGATGTCTCAAATCAATGGCATTTGATCTTCAACACCAATCTTAAATAGATCTTTGCATATGAGGAGGCTTGGATGAATGTGGAAGGATGGATCTTCAAGGGGGCTCCAAAGAGATTGAATCCTTTAATGGCTAACAATGGATCTCCTTGATGGATGAATGCTTGAACACTTGAATGCTTGAATTCACTTGCTTGCACTTGAGAGCTTGCTCATGAAATTGCTTGAAGATGAGATATAAAAATGAGAGAGGAAGGCCTCCTTTTATAGTGAACTAGGGCACAAACCTCTAGAGAAGGCCGACATTAGGGAATTAAATCCCAATTAATCTTAACCCTTAGAAATGGACCCATATTAAATGTGATTTAAGGATTTACCATTTCAAAACTCGAAATGGCCGACCCAGAGGTGGGAAAAAGAATCTTTCTGAGACCCGATACCCAGAAATCAGGAAAAACTTGAAATTTGAACTGGGGGTCAAGGACGAGGTCAACTTTGCCCTAGGTCAAAGTTGAGGTCGACGCTAACCTAGGTCAAAGTCAAGGTCGACGCTGACCTAGGTCAGTCTCAAGGTCAACTTTGACCCTCAAGGTTGACTTTGACCTTGAGGTCAAAAACCTCAGGACCCTAGCCTAGAATGCCAAGAAATGCAGATAGGAAGTGGAAAATGGGTGCAAAGGGAAGCAGAACAGGGGGAAAAGCTAAATACATGCAAAGACCTGATCAAGGTGCTTAACATGACCCCAGACCACCTACTTAGAGAGCTAAACACTCTTATTATGGAAGTGCTTCCATTTTAAGACAATACATTAAGCCCCCACTTTAGCAAGAGTATGGACTCAATGCAAACTCTTGGTAAAGGAGATCAGAATGAAAATATAATCTTATCGTAATCCAAGGGACAAAGAGAAACCTTAAGCCCCTAGCGACTCAAGTCTTCATCGACTCCTAGATCACAATAAGAGAGACATCTCTAGAGAGAGAAAGGAAGAGTATGATTATCTCACCCAATGAGAACTTATGTCCCACTGTGAACCACACAAGGAAACGACATAACTAGAAAGATGGAATTGAACTGCCTAGTGAATGTGGCTACTCACTAGTCAACCCATCAAGGATTTACCCTTAGGAATATTCTATTCCATAAGAATAAAACCAAAAATAAAAGAGATCCAGTCTTAAGGACACTTCCGACCTTAAGGGATCAAAATATATGTATATTTGAAACTGGAGGGATCAAGAGATCCTGGAATATAAATCCATGCTTTAAGGATTAGTTACTAATCCAAAAAGGGAGAAAAGGTATCTTGAAAAATATGTGCGTATAAAAAAGTGCGTGTGTGCAACAGTTGAGCAGAGTGTATGCCCCCACGTTAAAGTCATTGCTAACACTTTAACAGGAGCGATGGCTTTAACGGAAACATAAACAACTCCACTGATTACATTTCCACGTCGAGATGCCCCCAGACGAAGACAAATCAAGGGAAATATCACAGAAACATACAGAGAGCACAGAAGGGATCTACCTACCATGGGGTCAATATGATCATAAGATAATATATATATGATATTATTGCAAATGAATTGACATCATTCCCCAAAGAAAGTAGAACTACAATCACAATGGAGGAAAGAGCACATAAGATATATGAAGGAGAATCTTTTTGGACCATGACATGGAGACCAAAAATAATTTAGTGCTACTACGTCTCGAATCCAAGCAGATTACACTAGGAAACATTTACGAACAATAGCACAATTACAACATAACATTGAACAACACATAGAAGAATAGAGATACATATAGAAGAATTTGAACAACAGTTTTGATTCCTTCATCACCTTGTACCAACTAAGTAACAAGGATTGTATAAAAAAATCTAACAACATTTAGCAAACACATTACGGGAGAAGCACAGTACAATAGGCAAATACACAAAAAAGCTACCACAAAGGACAAGCCGATCAAGCATGGCGCCTACTCTCCCCATCTCGTTGTATATCATTTGGGGAAGGTGGGTAACTCGCAAGAGGGACTATATCCAACACAGTAGGAATGATAGCCATTTCCAAACAAGGATCCTCTTGAGAATCACAATGTTTGACACTAGGTGTAAGAGTTAATTGTGATGAAAGCATATTAGGTATATCAATGTCAATGTCAATAGACTCATATTCATCATTAACATCATCAGTCTCATCAAGAGTATCTTCTTCATCCAAATTAATCAAAATAGGATCTAAGATATGAATAGAATCAGCATAATCATGCATCTTAACATCATTATTAGGAACTTCTTCTAACACATCATGCATAGATTTATCCGAAGAAGATAGAGATCTTTGAAGAATGGAGTTACGAGCTTTACTTGAGCATGACGCTTTTTACGACGTTCATTGGAAGATCAATTACGTTTTGATTTATTTGAAATAGGTTGAGAACTAGGAACAATCACAGGATCCTTCATAGGTTCTTTAGGAAGATCAATAGGACTATCAACAATAGGAGGAACAATCACAAGATCTTTCTTAGGTTCTTTAGGAAGAGCGATAGAAGGAACTTGATTAACAGAACTAGAAGCCATAGTTAAAGGAGGTATAGAAGGTTTAGGCAAAAGACCATGATTAAGATCCATAGGAGGTATGCTTAATTCAAGAATCTTACGATGTTTATAAGCTTGATATGAACGAAAAAGATTATCAAGTCGAGGAGGACATGAATTAGGTAATGAAGGCCAAAAGAAATCAAGAGCAGCACAATCTCTAAGCCTAGAAGGTTGATATAAACTATGATTAACCGTCTTCACTTCTTCATCATGAATGAATTTAAGACACTTATGGATAGGTGAAGCAACAACATGCATGGCATTTAACCAAGGCAAACCTAGCTTAACTTGAAAGTGATTAGAAGTAGGAACAACAACAAAGGTAGTGTTCACAATTTTTCCACAAAGTTCAACCGGTAAAGTAATAGAACCAAATGATGGATAAAGAAAACCATTGCAAGTTTGAATCCACACATCCGATGTATCATAAGAATCGCATTGTAAGCTTTTCATAAAAAGATTTTCTTCAGTAATAATATTGACTAAGGATGTAGGATCAACAAGACAACCACGAGTAGGTTTCTGAGAAATCCTAGCATAAATGTAAAGGGGACCATCATGAGCTTTAATAGTCTCAGAGTCATCAAAGGTAATCAAAAGTTCCCGAGGTCTTTTATTCTTAGGTTGTTGTTGAGGTTTAGGTTGAGTTTTCAATTTAGGCTTAGGTTTTGGTCAAGGTTGAGATTGAAATTGAGGTTGAGTCTGAGGTTGAGGTTGAGGTGGAGATACAGATCAACCAACATGCTCCACTTGATTAACAACATGATTGAGATCATCCATCTTTGAATCACACACAATTTCCATAGCAGATGGCTGAGAAATGGTATTAGTATCATGCACAGGTAAAAGATTCGTATAGATTTGAAGGTTTTGATTAGGAGAGATAGATTTGTTTCCACTACCATCAAGATTATCAACAGATAAGGCATTAGAATCAATTAAGTCTTGAACCTTATGTTTTAAAGAATAACACTTCTCAGTATCATGACCATTCTGACGATGATATTGACAAAAATCATTTTGATCAAAAGATTTAGATGCAATTGTAGCGGGTAAAAGAGGTCGAATAGGAGGTAAAGTAATCATATTAGCAGTTAACAACCTATTCATAATAGCATGTAAAGATTCAGAAAGAGGAGTAAATGTATGATTTAATCGAAAAGCAATGGATGTAGAAGTGGCATTGTGAGATGCAACAACAACTTGATCAGCAACTACATTCGCTTGTTTTTTTATCTTGACATAGTTGTTGAATTTTTGAAATTTGTTTGGATTAGGAGAAGCATCACTTTTATCAACTGGAACAGGATCCATTGGAGTGTTGCTTTCAAATTGCCTCACTTGTAATTGATAATGATGAAGCACTGCACAAAGTTGTTGAAAAGAGGTAAATTCAGTAAGTAGAATCTTATCTCTAATATCTTTTTGCAAATTTGAAATAAACATACGTTGAATATCAATATCAGGAACAAGATAGGAAATCTAAGCATGCAAATGCTTAAATCTACCAATAAATTTAGTTAATTTTTCCTTAGCACTTTGTTTACAATGCATCAAATCAGTCAAAGACACTTGCGGGCCAATGTTGTTTTTAAATTGTTGAATAAAGGCATTAGCAAGTTTTGGAAAGGAATTAATAGAATAAGGAGGCAAGGAACAATACCATTGTAAGGCCTTGTCACGGAAGGTTCTAGAAAATAGTTTGGCTAAAATCCTATGGTCATGAGCATAATCACTACAAAGGATTTGGAATGTTTTAACATGATGAACATGATCTCCTTTTCCATTATAATTCTCAAGACAAGGCATATCGACTTGCTGAGGAACACCAGTATGAATAATATCCAAGGACAAAGGACTTCCCATGTCACATGTAGGAATACTAAACTTGTTTTGAGTTAAGGAAGCAAGTTGTTGTTGTAAGGATGACACAGTTTGAGCCAAACTGATGATTGTTGAATCATTAGAGGAAATAGGAGGAATAGCAACATTAGACACACTAGGTAAAGTCCAAAAAGCACAACTGGAGGAACACTAGGAACTACAGTTGGAAGCGGATTAGAATAAGAAAAAGGAACATTATGATATGAAGGTTGTGATGTAAGAAGGGACACAGGAGGAACACTCATAGGAACATAGGGAACTGTCACAGTCACCAAAGGAGTATAGGTAGGAATACTAGGTAAAGGATTAGAAGAGGGTTCAACACTAGCGATAGGAGGAATCAACCCTAAATCTTGAGCTTCTTGAGCTAACGGTTTAACATTTGAATGCACGAGGTGAGTAATACCACACAAGAGGTTAACATCTTGATCACTATCATGAAGAATTTTCTTAAGAGCCTCTATAGCTTGAATAGAATCTTGATTATGGTTCTCTTGAATAAGCCAATTACCCATTTTATCAAGTTCAGTTGAAAGTTTTTGGACTTGTTCAAGAGGAACTCTTAAAGCGTCATCCTCATCATGAGATGAATCAAAAGATTTTTGCTCCATTGTAGGATTGGAATCATGAAGAATAAAATTATCATTTAGGATCCTAAGGAAAGGAGAGGAAGATTCAGGATCAAAGGTACCCATGAGTCTATGACTTCTTCTAATTGGAATGTTATAAGTAGGACTAGTAGTAGTAAAGCTCATAAACCAATGTAATACAAATGAACTAAACTAAGAACACATAAAGCATGAATATTTTTGTATTTTTAAAATCTAATTAGCATGCAAGATCTAACACAAAAGAGAAATCTAATACTAACAAGACAAAAGGAAATCTAACACTACAAAACACAATAGGGCATCCAATTCCACAAAAGAAAGGAGAGTAAGTATGTCGGATTCGCCAAAATGAATAGTGGTAATATGGAATCACCTCTATTGAATGTATGGGGGAAATATGAGATCCACTTCTAAATCCAAATTCCCAAAGGAGAGATCCAAATTGATCAACCAAAATGTTAATGCACAATCGAATCAATCTATGGAGAATGTGAAAGAGGAAGAAAACCTTATATTTCCCTATAATGGAATTGTGCTTGAAATCTAAAATAATTGAAAGGCAAATACTAACCTCAAAATAGGGTAAATCTAGAAAATGCCAATTTCTGATGTCTGTGTGTACTTTCAAGAAATTCTACAACCTGTTTCAGACTAAAAATGCTGAGACGAAGAAAACCCAGAAAACTTTTATCTTTCTGACAACAGGTAGTCTTTGACCCTCATAAAAGGTCAAAGGCTACATTCTTATTTTGAATTTTGACTTTGACTTTGTTTGCAAATCTCAGAAGTTCACTGAAAAGGGTATCCAAATCCAATCTTAGATCTGAAGTTCTGCACCTGCACGTGCAAGAAAAAGGGGGTTTTATTTTTTTGTATGGGGGGTTTGCCTTGGTCAAACCCCAATTTAGGAATTAACCTTGAAATTGAATTGAAATATAATGTGCATAAACAAAGAAAATGAAACAATTCACCTTGCTTATGTTGAAGTCCTTGTAGAGGATTCGAATCTTCAAATCCACAAGTAGGGATGCTCCAATGGATGTTTTGAATGAATGTAGGATGTCTCAAATCAATGGCATTTGATCTTTGACACCAATCTTGAATATATCTTTGCATATGAGAAGGCTTGGATGAATGTAGAAGGATGGATCTTCAAGGGGGCTCCAAAGAGATTGAATCCTTCAATGGCAAACAATGGATCTCCTTGATGGATGAATGCTTGAACAATTGAATGCTTGAATGCTTGAATTCACTTGCTTGCACTTGAGAGCTTGCTCATGAAATTGCTTGAAGATGAGATATAAAAATGAGAGAGGAAGGCCTCCTTTTATAGTGAACTAGGGCACAAACCTCTAGAGAAGGCCGACATTGGGGAATTAAATCCCAATTAACCTTAACCCTTAGAAATGGACCCATATTAAATTTGATTTAAGGATTTACCATTCCGAAACCCGAAATGGCCGACCCGAAGGGGGGAAAAAAATCTTTCCGAAACCCAATACTCGAAAATCAGGAAAAACTTGAAATTTGAACTGGGGGTCAAGGACAAGATCAACTCTGCCCTAGGTCAAATTCAAGGTCGACCTTGACCTAGGTCAGATTTGAGGTTGACTTTGACCCTCAAGGTCAACTTTGACCTTGAGGTCAAAAACCTTAGGACCCCAACCTAGAATGCTAGGAAATGCAGATAGGAAGTGGAAAATGGGTGCAAAGGGAAGCAGAACAGGGGGAAAAGCCAAATACATGCAAATACCTGATCAAGGTGCTTAAAATGACCCCAGACCACCTACTCGGAGGGCTAAATGCTCTTATCATGGAAGTGATTCCATTTTAAAATGATACAGTTCCACTCAGTCCAATATGAGATCTCTTGCGTCCTAGCTGCCAAATTTGTGCAAATGCAATTCGAAGGGCCACTAGCCTTTCTTCAAGTTGTGTCCAAGTACTTGTGTATTTTAATGGCTTATTGGTTCTAATTTCTTGTGGATATCCATATCGTGGTTTTTTATTTTGTTGCAGCTACGTATTGCATATCTTGTTTCCAAGAAATTCTTGTTTTTTGGACAATAGCAATTCATATGTTTCCTTCATTTTTTGAGTAAAGTTTTTTTTATTCATTTTAAAATGTAGTTGTTGACAAATTGCACATGCATGTTTAGGTGTGTCTTGAATTTTTTCCATGTGCATTTCTACTGCTGACTTTTTTCTTTTTCTTGGATTGTGGTTTTCATGAGTTGTGATTTGTTTACGCATTTGTTGTTTTATTTTGCAAAGATATTCTCTAGCATTTCTATTAATGCATGTTGAGGGCTGTGAAGGAATGGCAATTTGTACGTCTTCATTATTTTGGATGGACTATTTTACGCTATGCAGATTTCTAGTTTTTTTAGCCTTCAAATTTGATGTTGTTTGTGATTGTTTAAGGTTACCATCATTATTTCGGATTGACTACTTTATTCTGCGCAAATTTCCATTTTTTTTGGTTTCAAATTTGGCATTTCTTGTGTTTGTTTAAGGTTAACATTAGGTGACATTATAATGTCCACTCCAAATGGTTTGTAATGTGTATGACTGCTATTAACTCCCCAACACATGATTTTGTACACCTTTGTTGGCCTTTCACAATTGTAATATTTTGCTATAATTTTGTTATTGTTTGTTGTCCATAATTGTATTCTTATTTGCAAAAGATAACATAGCCACTGGAAACAGAATCCGTGTCCTTCTATTCTACTCTTTTCATATGGTTCACCTATTTTTGCGATAAATATTTCCCAACTCATCACACCATAATGAACAAGGGAATCAATCTTGAGACATGTCTGAAGGCAAGTCATTGCTACTTTGTCCTTACATAAAAATGCATTACAGAAGGACTGAGCCATGTACAGTTGAAGAGATTGGCCATCGTATTCATTGTTTGTTAAAATAGAAATACTATGAAAAAGGCTATCACCACACTCAGATATTGATAGTGCTTTGTGACACAAATTGGACATTGCATCTTTTGAGCTAACTTTTTGAGGACCACTTGTTGAAGTGAAATTTGGTTTTGAGCGTTTAGACAAGGCAAGTATAGGGTCAAGTGGCTTTTCTTTCTTTGACACAAGTGGTTCAAAATGTCCATGAAGAGGATTCTGATCATGGAACAAGATAGAATATGCAGTGGTTTATAAATTTTCATTGAAATGTAAGTATTTTCTTTTTCTTGTGAAAGACCAAATACATATTTCTATATTTAGCCATTTTGCCAGCCATTTGATAAAAAATATGTCCCCCCAAAGGCCATATTCCTCATTTTCTATTCTTTGAGTTACAGACAATGCCATATGTCGTAGATAGGTATTAACATCTATTACTCCATGCAATTCGTATAAAGTCTCAGGATTTAGTTCATATGTATGTGAAAACAAAGCTTCAGGATCATTCATTGCTAAGGATGCATGAAATGGTTAATGGTTCCCCTACGTAACTGTAGAGAAGTATAGTGCATATGTAACAATAGTTGGAGAGAGTCAACAAGACAATCTCCTACAGTGTATACAAACTAGCTTATTCTGAACAAGTTATTATTTTGTAATACAGTGTCGATTGTCCCCTGTACATTTGTAGACATTGATTCATAGTTGTCCACATCTATCATTGTATGTAACAGTTTTGTTGGCCAAGTGTTTCTTTTCATCTTGTGGACACAAAATGAAAGGTGCACCAATGTAACAGTACAACTTCAGTTTTATCCTACCTGTACAATTATCTATGTATTAGTATTAATTGTGCACTCATATTTAACAGCTGACAGTGTTTACTTTGAAATGAATACTTAATTTTCCTATGAGATATGCAAAAAATTAATTAAATAATTGAATCAACCTAGTTTAAATGGTAAACAAAGAAATGGTAGTGGTGTACCCTGTAAAAAATGGTCAGATCAATCATGGTTGTCCACTAAATAAAGATCAACAGTGATGATTTAAGGTTGTTCATGACTATGTAATCCAAATTAATTTGCATGGTATGAATTAATGATGACATAACTTGTAGCCCCACAAATGTTAAATTAAAGATTGTGTGAGATATTATGTCATTCTATATCCATAAAACCAATTGAAGGATCTCTGCACATTGTAAATATGTGTGTACATAGCCAACTAGGGTCTAAACTCCGGTTTAACAAGTAAGTTGCTCTCTATCAATTGGTAGAAGCATTTTCTCTATAATTTCCTCTATTTACAAGATTGGAGTGCAAAAATTCAGTGTTGTCTTGAAAGCCCTAGGTGTTTTTTTGTTGTTAATAATGCCCAAAAAGGGTGAGCCTTTCAGTGATTTCTTGAAGGCCTAGATGATTATAGAGGAGAGGGCACTCTTGGTCAAGTGCCTTCATAATATGAAAGATGGACGCTCTTCTAAGAGATTACGACCATGTTTTGTACATATAAATATTCAAACAAACAAAGTGAACTTCTTTAAGTATTCAAACAAGAATTTTCAAAGGTGAAGATTTTTCAAAGGATGTTTGAGAGATTACGACCATGTTTTGTACATATAAATAAGGTACATGATAATTGTTTCTATTGGAATTATGTTGAATTTAATCTACACCTATAAACTTATAAATTTTTTATGATAATAACTAATCCAAATATAGTTATCCTTGGAAATAAAACACAAGGTATGAAGTCTATTCCATGTGAAAAACTAGAATAATTGGATGAGTTTAATGTACAATGTATTTAATACATACAATGACTGTGGAGATTTAAAGAAATTTTTGCAATTTGAGAAAATTGATCATTCAATTCAAGTTATTTGGAGGATATTTTGAATATGAGAAATACCAAACAAATTTATGAGTCAAGTCCAAAAAAATCATGTCAAAAGAGAGTGAATTGCCTTACAATAATTTTATGAACAATTTATTTCATATAATATATCCACACATCCAAAATTGTCATGGTGCAAGATGACAAACTAAATAATTTTGTGACTCAAAAAGTTTCTTTCCACTGGGATGTACTCTCTCAATTGTATACTTCTCTAAGAACATATTGTCTATGAAAATTCATCACTCTATTTCCAGCGTCGTGTTATGTTTGGCCACATGATCTCAAACTATAAGTTCCCCCCACCGAAGGAACCCAAGTTGAAAGATAAGATGTCTACTTCGGGTGTGGTGGAAAATATTACGATGACTTCTACTACCAATAGAGTTCCCCCCAATCATCCAGAACGAGGGAGATGATCTGGATGGTAAGGAAATGGTGATGATGCCAGGGTCTCTAGGAAATGAATATCCCTTTCTTGATGGCATTCTTGATATAATTAAAAATACTGAATAATAAAGATAAATCAGGAACCCAACCATAGGTGAGATTGGCGCTAGATCTTGAGGAAGGAGAGATTCCCTAGATGAGAGGAAATGCTACTTTCAGCATGGGGGAAGTTGTTGCAACTCGTACTGGCCCCTCTATGATTATCAATGCTTCTAAGGAGGTGGAGGAAATGGTTAAGTGGGGTGACTCAGCTTGTACTACTTCAACCAAGGATATCTTTGATGATCCTTCTCTTTCTTCAATTTTTAGTCCTACTTTGAAAATAGAGGTTACCAAATCCATTATTCTCTCCCCACACAGTAGGTCTTCCCCCTTCTCTCCAGTGAGTTCGGACATGGGAGATTAGAAAATACAAAAAAGGAAAACAAGAGGAAATAAAAAAGTGGACGTGGGCTCAAAAACTAAGCTTGGAAGAACACTCAGGAAAAAGGCAATAGCCAGAGAAATTGTGAGTGGGTGGCAATTGACTTTGGAGACTTGCAAAAAAGGTAAAAAATGAAGTTCCTTTTCTGGAACTTAAAGGGGCTTAAAAAACTTGCAGAAATAATATGAATTGAGACAAACCATTGTGGACCTAAAAGTTGACTTCTTGTTAATCTAATAAGTTAAGATGACATATCAAAAAAATTCTAAGCTCGTGGATTGGCTCTAGCTAGGGGATGATTTTATGTACAATGAGGCCTGTGGGGCGTTAGGAGGTGTGGTGACCCTATGGAACCCATGTAAGCTGGTTGGTGAAGACTTTGATTTCTCCCACTATTTTCTAGCTATCAAATTGAAATTCAGTGACTTTTCTTGGTTTTTGTTTAATGTTTACACCCTCAATACCAAAAATGGTTGGGCCCTTTTGTGGTAGGAAATGTCCAATATTATGGCTAACAATCAACAAGATTTTTTCATGCTTGCTGGGGATTTCATCTCCCCACTTATCCCCTCTAAGAAGCTTGGTGGTTTGATGGATTATTTTGACAACATGCATGACCTTGCTGAGTTTATTAGGAGGAATGAACTCCTTGACTTGGATCTTTAGGGTAATCCCTTTACATGGTCAAACAATAGGAAAGGTAATCATCTAATCCAAGTTAGGCTAAATAGGGTACTGGTGTCTATTGGTTGGGACCTGGGTTGTAATGTTGTCATCGGGGCCCTTCCATGCACCGTGTCTAACCACTCCTTGATATTATTCTCTTGGGCTAACAAACCTTTGTCTGGGATAACTCCTTTCCAATATAAAATTATGTGGCACACTCATCTAGATTTCAAGATTCATATCCAAAACTGGTGGAACATCCCAGTGCGGGGTTTGGCTATATTTAGAATTTTAAAAAAGCCTGAAAATATCAAAAGGGAGGTGAGAGACTAGAGTAAATTGGCATTTGGAGAAATTTTTAAATAAAATTAAGTGATCTAGTCCAAGTTGGAGCAATTAAAAACTTCCATTGTTGTTGGGGACCTCTGTAGGGAGACACATGTTGAGGAGGAAGGATGGAGACAAAAATGGAAGGACAACCTAACTAGGGAGGAAATCTACTAGAAACAAAGATCCAAGATTCATTGGCTGACTGAAGGAGATAGAAATACCTCCTTCTTCCATAGATCTATGTCCAAACACAAGAAGAGGAATACTATTCAATCTATATAGAATGACAGAAACATGAACCGGTGGATGTTGATGAGATTGGGGAACAGGATTATCAGTATTTCATTAATTCTTATTCCAATAACACTAGTTTAGATCTTGTCCACATTCAGGACAAAATTTTAATTTATATCCACCATTCTTGGATGAGTGACAATGATTTTGTCCTAGTGCCAGTGACGGAGGAAGAAGTGGGGGTGCCAGTTTTTACTATGGGTGCTTTTAAGGCTCCTGGTCCTGATGGTTTCCCCCGGCCTTCTTCCAAGAATTATGGGAGGTTGTGAAATATGATTCAACCAAAGCGGTGAAGGAATTTATTTAAATGAGGAAGATCCTTAAGAAACTAAACAATACCTTCATTGTGCTAGTTCCTAAAATCCCAGATCTGAAATACATGACGAACTTTCTAACTATTAGTTTATGCAATACATTCTATACGATCTTCATGAAGATTATTGTGAATATAATTAAGCCTCTCCTGGATAGATTCATAAGCCCCTCTTAGAAGGGCATTGTCCCAGGAAGAAAAATTATCGATGCAACCATCACCACCCAAGAAGTCATTCATTCTATGGAAAAATGCAAAAACCCTGGTATGGCTCTAAAACTAGATATATCCAAGGCTTATGATAAAGTTAACTGGAATTTTTTGTATTTTGTTCTTTCAAAGTGAGACTTTAAGGAGAAATGTATCAATATTATTAAGGAGGCAGTTGAAACTATTCATTATTATGTGTTGGTTTATGGTTCCCCCTAGGGATTCTTCTTGGATGACAAGGGGCTCATGAGGGGAGAACCACTTTCACCTTACTTATTCATTATGGTCACAAAGGTTTTGAGTAGGAATTTCACCTCCCTGGTCAGAGGTGGTAAAATAAAAGGTGTGAAGATTTATTCTTCCCTTCCTCCAAAGGTTTTGCAATAGTTCATGGATGACACCTTTCTGTTTGGATTATCCTCTATTATTGAGGCTAGAGAATGGAAAAAACTCATTGGGGACTATGCTTTGGCTTTAGGGGAAAAAAATAATTATAACAAGAGAAAAAATTACTTTAATACAAACATTAACCTCTAAAGGAAGATCATCGACATCATTGGTTGTCAAATTGTAGCTCTTTGTGACACTTACCTTGGTCTCCCCCTCGCTGTGAAGGAAGTGACACAACAATTCTAGAACTCAATTCTGGAGAGAATGCAAAGGAAACTAGAAAGTTGGAAAGGTAAAATTATAAGTGGTTCTGGTAAACTATAATTGTTATATGCTTCTCTGTAGGGTATCCTGGTGTATATTCTCTCTTTGTTCAAGATTTCTAAGGGAATGACTGACATGCTAGAGAGAATGAAAAGGAATTTCCCGTGGACTAGAATGGAGGAAAAATCTAGAATGAGCCTTGTCAATTGGTTGGTGGTGTGAAAACCCAAGTGTATGGGAGGTCTTGGGATAAGGAGGATCCTGGACCTCAACAAAGCCTTGTTGGCCATCATTGGTTGGATTTTGGCTAGGGACTCCACTGGTTGGTGTAAGATCGCGAAGACAAAATATTTTAACTGCTCAACTTTCTCATCCCTTATGTATGCCTAGGGCCTCCCTACTGGGTCTAAAATATAGAATAATATTGTTAAAAGTATAAACTTGCTTCATGAGGGGCTAAGGTGGTGGATTGGTAATGGAGAAAGAATAAGGTTTTGGGAAGACATTTGGCTTTCTAACAAATCATTGGCTATGGGAAATTTTAGGCCTCTAATGAATTATCTCAAGGAATATTTTGGTTCTTATGTTGCTAATTACATATCCCCTTCAAAAAATTGGAAATCGCTTTCTGATGCTCGGGGGATCACTCCTAATTTGGATCAAAGAGTGGCTACGCTACAGAATAAACTAAAGGATGTTAGAATCCCAATGTACCCCAATGCAGATATTTTTTTCTGGGACAAAAACCTCTCAGGTGCCTTCTCTATTAAATTGGCCCACACACAACTAGTGAGATTGGATTTTAAAATTAATTGTTGGAGGTGTGTCTTGAACACTCAACTCTTTCCAAAAATTAATTTCTTCTAGTGGACTAGCCTCCATGGAAAAATTCTCACCATTGGTAATTTAAAAAGAAAGGGCTTCCAACTGACCAATTGGTGTGTCCTTTGCAAAAAAGAGGAGGAGAACATTAACCATTTTCTCATCCATTACCTCTTTGCCTTGGAAGTGTGGTCTAAATTCCACAGTAGATTCAATTCCATTTGGATTTTTTTGGAGCACTTGCATTAGTTTGTCTAGAATTGGGATTGGCCTTCTCCCCACCCCTTAATTCAACAATTATGGAAGCTCATCCCCCCCACATCTGTAGTAACTTATGGGAGGAAAGAATTAGAACTTGGTGGATACTGTGGTGATGATTACTAAGAAGTTGTTGTTGGAGAATGTCACCATATGCAAGTGGAAAAAAATTTTGAATCCTCCTTCCCCTGAGGATTTTCAACTAGAAAGGAGGTGGACGTTATCAGACACATTTTTCAATTATGACAACTCAAAAAAGTTAGCAAGAATGAATATGAAATGGTCTTCCCCTAATCCCACTTAGTTGAAACTAAGCTTTGATGGTGTAACCTGCAATGGAGTGGCGGTGAGAGGTGGAATTATAAGGGATAACAAGGGAAACTAGATCCTGACTTATGCTAGAAACTTTGGATCAACCTCAAGCAACTTGGTTGAAGCCTTGTTACTATTTTGGGGACTTAGATATGTGATGATAATTTGATCCAAATGGATTATGATCGAAGGTGACTCAAAATTGATAATTAAAGTAGTTAAATGGAATATGAAGGCCAAGTAGAGGATCTCTAATGTTTTCAGGGATGTTTGTATGATGCTGACAAAGCTTGACAAATTCACGGTTAGTCGCACTTACAAGGAGGGCAATGCTATTGTAGACTCTTTGGCTATCGAGGGTCTTGATAAGATTGGTATGAGGTGTTGGAGGAATCGAGAGTCCCTCCCATAGATTATGAAATCCCTAATTGGGATAGAAAAATATCCTATGATTTAGCAATGATTCAAAGTTTTATGTGTTGGTTGTTGACATGGCTCCGATAGGAGGCAGTTCTCAAAGCGGGAGTTTCCTTCCAATGATTTAAATTTAAATCCTTTGTTCTCTACTATGCATATTAATCACGGGTCACATCATGACAAGGGTCATCATGACAAGGAGCTTATGGGTACAATTTCTATTATGGTTGAGCTGGATTATGAGATATGTGAGATCTTTCTTGATCTCTAAAGGCGTGATGTAAAAAAGTATAATAAATGGGGCCATTATAACTTCCCATGGATCTCTAGACACGACATAAATTATTTCCAGTTTTGGGTAGTAATTTAGGAAGTGACCCTTCACTCGTGTTGTCGCATCGACATGGGTTTTCTTTGAGAAGAGACACAAAGCCTAATAATGGTTCTTTATTACATCTTTTTTGGTGGATTTTTAGGAAATTTAAGATCTTAATTCACAAAAGTGATTGTGTTCTTTGTAACCTTCAACTTCTCACCATTCCTAATCACTCTGCTAATGCCACTCTGGATAATTCAGATTCTGACGCTGATATGGGTGGGGAAAGGGTTAGAATGAAACCGGATAAAATTGAAGACTCCATCCATGATAATCCTCATCAGTGGATGGTGATTGATGAAGGATGGATTGGGTTGTTTATGGAGGTAATGATAGGGTTTGATCAGAACATTTCAATGTAATTTGTTAATAGCTAGTTTGACAAGCATGTCATTATGGGGGAATTTCATTCGAAGTTAACGAGGAAGTCATTGCTCAAGTGACAGGGTTCTCTACGAAGGGAAAAAATTAGGGAAAAATGAGCAAAGCATCGAATGAACCTAGTCTGAAGTGTTTCTTCTGAAAAAATGAAAATCTTGCAAGTTGTGTGGTGGATTTAATAGGGGGGAGTTCCCTCCCCCATGGGATCAGATGCGTATGGTCATTATAAAATATTTTACACTTGAGGGTTGTTTTGGGGTTTACTATTAGTATCATTTTTTTTCATTGAATCACTTCTACTACCATGACCTATTTCCTTCCCATTCTTCTTGCTCCATTCTGGAAGCTACCATTATGGAGGTGCGTAAGCGCCATAGCCAAGGAAATTTTTTTACCATTCTCCACCAAGGGCTAATGTATCACCTCTACAAGTTCCATTTGGCTCTATCCCCCCTAGAACTATTATTGTGTAAGGTATTCCCACCTCCCTTAGTCCCTTTGAGGACCCACCTACTGATTGCAAGAAGAAAAAGAAATACCAGAAACCTTGTACGTTCCCATCTGAATCCCCTTCTAAAAGTGGGACAAAGAATAAAAGTGCCCAGATGGGTCCCATGAATGCCTCCAAAATTCCCATAACGGAACCCCAAATTCACATGGTGGACTCGGATGTGGATGTTGGTGAAACCCCCCACATGTCTAATAGGGTTGTGGGTAAACCCCGTAAGAAGGAGAAAGTTGTGCGTGAGAGATATGTGGAGGAAAATGAGGATGGTTCCAACTCCACATGAAGTGGTAAAACTAAAGTGGAGACTAATCACAACACTAGTTCCAATCATGTTTCAACCATCTTCAAAACTAAAGTTGAGGACCCCACCTCCATGAACCAGGAGGAAGGGAGTAATGATGTCTCCCCATGATGACGACTTCCCCTCCCCAAATCAATATCACAGGAAAATGCATTGTGGATGATGATGGGAGGAAGAATGCTAGTATCTAGGATGCTTCTTTTGATAAGGGTTACAAGATGGAGTCTGATCCTTGTGATGGATGTGGGGAAAATTCAGAGGAGATAAGAAAAATTTGAAAGGAGATGGAGATTCTAGATAGCAGTTTCAATAGGATGACCGATATTTCTATGAAAGTGATGCACCTCTCGACTACCACTTTGTGCCTTTTGCAATGTGACGAGGAGGAACAAGAGGAAGATACTAGAGACAATACCACTAAGAACTTGTTTATGTTTTTGTCGGATGATTGGATGATCTTGTTACTTTCTAGGCCTAATAAGGACAAGAGAGATTAATTCTCTTGGTATTGTTTGTGCCTCTTTTTGTTTTGGTTTCAATGATTATGTTGGTTAAGACTGGCCCTACACGATGCTTTTCTAGTATGTTTATTTTGAAGAACTTTTAATGTAGCTCTAGTGGCTACAATACTCTTAATACCTAGTTGCATAGAATGGTTAGAAGCAGGGTGGGGTTTTGATATTAAGAAAGGGGATAGGCTAACTAAGTGTTGTCACTTCTTTTTCTATTGCTAATGGGCAGTAACTGTATTATCTGAGGTTTTGCCTTCTATTTTTCAGGTCAACCCACAGATAGGCTAAAATTATATTTTTTAATCACTTGTTAAAAATTGGTTGTTGTCTATATTTCCAAAAGCCTACGACAGGAACTAATAACTAAAGAATGTTCCACTTTTCTATTTCCAATTCTACTCTATCAAAGGCAAACCAACAAGAAAAGAGCTGCATTTTTTATGGTATCAACTAGGACAATGCAAACCTGCTCCCTGCCTTTTGCAAAGTTAATTTTCCCATTCCCGTTTCACCCAACACAGATTGCTCACGGTAATTGTAAATAATTTTTAGTTTTTTAATTAAACACTTTTGGAGATTTTTTTCGAGCAATAAAGGTTTTGCAAAGAAACCATTGGAGAATAAGGGTATTTTTTACAATATGAACTTTTGTAAAAGATAAAAGAAAGAGTTAATATTAGAATTAAAATTTTACTAATAATAAGGATCATTGATCAAGAAATAAAAGTTAGAAGATTTTCCTTCTCTTATTACCATGTTAACTAGTGATAATTTGAACTCTTTGAACCAATTAATTTTTTTATCTTTTTACTTTTTTTTCTAAATTTCATATTTTCTATAGTATAATTGTAATATATTTAAATTTATAAATTATAAAAATTATTTTTTATGGTATGATTGGCTGAACTAGTTTGAGTCTTATACACTTAGGAATTGAAGACATCAACTTCTTTACACCATACTCACAAAATTAGGCAAAGTTCACAAGAGGTTTGGGCTGGAATTTAAGATTATGAAAAAATAGATTATTGATTAGATATTGAGCAAAGTAGATTTTAGTTCTTTATTTTTTAAAAGTATCTTTTAATTTTTTAATAGTAAAATGTATTTAGATAGTTTCTAATTCATACAACTATACTAAAATAATGTAATTTTTTTTTCAAATTAAAATTTAATAAAATAGAATATTAAAAATATTTTAAATTAGAAAAATAAAAATATCAAATTCTAATAATTTATTATTAGTTTATCATATACTAATGTTGTAACCTGAATTTTATATAATAATCAAATTATAATTATTACTGATTATGGTAGAATTAATATTAATATTATTTATCTTAATTAATGAAACTATCAAAGTGAGATAACATTGCTAAGTTTTATTTTGCAAAAGTATTAATTCAAATTATTGTTAAATTGACAACAAATATTTTTACTAAAATATTTTTATGTGACACTTGTTATTGTTGGTATTAAATTGTTGGTGTTAAATTATCACAGCAGTTTTCTGTTATTGATATTTTTAAAACCTTTTTATTATTTTACAACTGTTCTCTATAATTGTTTATCTTAATATAATAAATTTATATAATTTTACTAAATTAATTTTCAAAATATTTGAAAAGATTATTGATTAACACTTCCAAATAAATTCAAATAAATTTATTACAGCTCCTCTCATGCAATTTCATATTTCATAACAAAACTTTTAACTGTTGAATTTATTAATAAGTTATTGGGCTAAATTAAGCTCTACGAAATGCTTTGCACACAAAAAAAAAGAAGATTAATGATTGATTTAGCAAATGGTCAAAGGATGCAACGCTATCCTTGGATCCTTTCATTCCATGCAACGGCTAGAAATCCCATATAATTCTCAAAAACCTCTGAAGCAAAAATTCATATAATTCTTAAAAATCTCTGAAGCAAAATCCATATAATAGTTATAAATCTCTAAAGCAAATTCCATATAACTCTTAAAAATCTCTGAAGCAAATTTCATATAATTCCTAAAGATCTCTGAAGCAAAATCTATATAGCTTCCATATAATTCCTGCATATAAATCTTTAAAAAAATCACGATCAATCTGGTTTGTTGACGGCCATCTTAGTCATGGAGAGCACACTGGTTAACAAAATAAACTTTTCCCTAAATCTACTTAAGCAAACCTCATTCTACAGAAAAATGGTGGAAATTCTTGAAGAAAAAAAATTCAGAGCCCAAATACAGAGGGTGACAAGCATGCAGGAAAATGGCGGAATAGAAATGGTGATCTATGAGATTGGAAGCATGGAAAACAGCGAGGAATCCTGCATGCAATTCGCCCTGGCCCTTCTCTTAAAACATGATTCACACCTGGTACAAGACATAACAATCTATGATCAAAATCTCTCTGCATCTGAATTTGAAGTCATAAATCATTTCCAATGCCAATGCTATTCAAACACCACAATTAACAAAGTGGAAAGACCCACTCTGTTCTTCATAAGTGGTTGCAAGTTTTATCTCTGGAATAACATTCTGGAGGCCAATAAAATGCCACAGGAATTGAATAGGATTGTTATATTAGGTTATCCACTTCATCATTGGGTCACCTTTTTGCCCAGGAATTTCGAGGAAATGAAATATCCTTTAGGAATCATGAAAAACAACGAAGACAAAATTAAAGAGTTCCAAATATGCGTGAGAGAGGGGGAGAATTTTGACCTCAGTATGCCACAGTGGTGGAGCATTCATTTTGAGGGTGCCCCGGCTGACCCGCATCAAATTGCTCTTCGCCACGTGTGCTCCAATTTGTCTTGGCATTTTTTTGACAGCTTCATTGATCCAATCAAAGTTACATCTGATGAGGAATATATTTCACTAAAAAGTATGAAAAGAAAGGTCCAAAATTCGAATCCTACTCTTGATATTGACAAGAAGGTCCAAAGTTTGAATCATATCCCTCATATTAATAAGAAGGAGGTTCTAAGTTCGAATCCTACCTTTCATACTAACAAAAAAGTCCTAAGTTCAAATCCTACCTTTCATATTCACAAGAAGATACTAATTCGCAAAAACGTACTAAGTTTGAATCCTGTCCCTCACAGGAAGGTACTAAGTTTGAATCCTGTCTATTGTATTGACAAAAAGGTCCTGAATTCAAATCCTACCCTTCATATTCATAGAAAGGTACAAAGTTCAAATCCTACCCGTCGTATTCACAAGAAGGTACTAAGTTCAAATCCTACCCCTCGTATTGACAAGGTCCTAAATTTGAATCCCACTCTTCATATTCATAGAAAAGTACTAAGTTCGAATGCTACCCCTCATATTCACAGGAAGGTACTAAATTTGAATCCTACCTTTCATATTCACAAGAAGATACTAAATTCAAATCCTACCCCTCATTTTCGCAGAAAGGTACTAAGTTTGAATCCTACCTTTTATATTCACAAGAAGATATTAAGTTCGAATCCTACTCCTCATATTCAAATGAATGTACTAAGTTCGAATCCTGCCCCTCATGTACTAAATTCAAATCCTACCTTTGACATTCACGAGAAGGTATCAAGTTCGAATCCTAGCCCTCATATTCAAAAGAATGTACTAAGTTCGAATCCTCTCCCTCATATTCAAAAGAATGTACTAAGTTCGAATCCTACCTTTGACATTCACGAAAAGGTATCAAGTTCAAATCCTATCCCTCATATTCAAAAGAATGTACTAAGTTCGAATCCTCTCCCTCATATTCAAAAGAATGTACTAAGTTCGAATCCTCTCCCTCATATTCAAAAGAATATACTAAATTCGAATCATACTCTTCATGTACTCAATTTGAAGCCTACCTTCCATATTCCTACCCCTCATGTTGACAGAAAGATACTAAGTTTGAATTCTAGTCCTGATATTAAAGAGAACGAACTAAGAATCCGCGAGGCCATCAAGGCCTCCATAAGCCGGCTGGAGGCCTCAGACTTCTACAAGAAATTCAGGGAAACAGTTAAAAGCCCTAAATTTGTTCAACATTTTGAAAGATTGAAGCTTACACAGCAACAATTGACGGGAAATTCTAAAAAATTTACGTTACCGATAGTTTTGTACGGCATGGGAAAAATCGAGGATTCGGAGAGATCCAGGCTGCAGTTCTCGCTGGCTGTTCTGCTGAAGCGGGATTTTTTGTGGGTGGAAGAATTTTCAGCTTTCGAGCCCCTGGCAAGCCCGACGGAGATCAAAGTTATGCAAGGGTTTGGATGCGATTGGATCTTAAATGATGAAAAGGGGGGCAGAGTTGTACAAAAGCCAACTCTTTTCTTCATGCCGTCGCTTCCGTTGTTCGTGCACAGAAATCTTTATTCTGCAAATTGGGGATCTGATGGATTGAATAAGTTAATTGTTTTGGGTAATAGTTTTAAGACGTGGAGCTCCTTCTCTCCTCAGTTTACTTACATTTTCCAGGTCTTACATCGCGAAGGGATTGTGTGTGAAGTGCCTGTCAGCGGCCAGGGATCTGGCCCTCCAGATGATTGCTCTTATGCTTTCGAGTTTAATAGTTGGCATTTTCTCAATTCCTCTGAAGATTCTTGCGATCATGAGAACATTTCAGTTCCGAATTAGGAGTATTTTTTCAACTCCTCTGAAGATTCTTGTGATCAAGAGAAGAATTCAGTTCCAAATTTCGAGATTTAACTGTGATTTTTGGTCATCTGTGAAGCAGAACGAAGAATGAATAATGAATCTGTTTTTTAATCTGATCTTGTCTATGTATACAGATGGCATATCATGTTCAAGATCAAACAGATCACTATTTTTCTTTTGATAAAATTTTATATATATATATATATATATATAAATTTTCTATTTAATGATTGTAAAAATTATCATTTATTTGTCTTCTTATTGACCTTCTCTAGGTATCAAAATTGATGGCCAATATATACCCATTCACACCCCCAAACGATTTTCAAACTTCTTCACATATGTACAAATGTAGATTTAGATTTGAAGCACCCTTTTTTTCTTATAGAATTTTTTAATAATGAGTGGGTAGATTGTTTCACATAAAATTTAGTGAAGTAAATTTCAATACATTATGATTCAAAAACATTTGATTTTTTAAATAAAAAGGTTTTACTAAAATTATAAATAAATTTAAAAGTATATTTTGATAAAAAAATTGTCTTGAAAAATTATTCAGAAACTAAAAATCTACAATCTATAATTTATTAATAATGTTGTGTGTAAATATTTTTTGATCATCAATTCATTCTTGAATTATTGCATCCTTATGATGGATCATGGAATATGATCTCAATGTTGATGGTCAAAAAATATTTACACAATCATTTTAGAAACATTACTAATAGAATATTATAAGTTGTATGTAATTTTGTTGGATTACAATTTTAATACATCATAAATAAATTTGTAGAACATATAAGATTTTTTATTTATTTATCAAAATATTTTTATTAAATTTAATTAATTTTATTAAAAATTTAATATTATTAATATTTAATTTATCTATTGAGTTGACATTAATTTATGTATTGATTTAACATTAATCTATGTATTAATTTAACATACTTTCCATTTAGTTTAAATAAATTTATAGTGCTTATTATTAGTATGTAATATTGCTTTTTCATTATATGTTAATTTATGTTAATGATTTTAATTTTTGGTGAGGTCAAAGATAAGAATAATGGTAAGCAATGAGGTTTTACTCTTTTAAATTTGTAACCATTGTGTGATAAAATATTATAAACATGGTTAATGGATAAATTGGAGAGTGGGTTGAAGTGATAGAGATTTTACATGTCATTAAATATAAAAGCATGCCTGAAACAGGGTAAAACCATGCCTTACAAGAGATGGCATAAATAATTAAAAAAAGAATTAAATATAGAAGAAAGAAATATAATGAAAACTAATTAACATTAATGTATTTCTATAAATTTAGTATTTCTAGATTTTTAAAATTAATGTATGTTTATAAATGTATAACCTTATAACTTATATTGAATATTTATAAATATATTCAAAAGTATTTATAAGTACTAATGTATTTCAAATATAGAAATATATTTTTAATTACTTATAACTCTGTACATATTAATATTATATAACAATATAAGAATATAATAATAAATATATAAAAAAATTGTAATAATATATGTTACACTTTTTAATATAATAATATTTTTATTTTTCCATCAAAAAATATAATAATATTTTTATTTTATTATAATTACATATTACCATATAAATATACACTATATTATGGATTTTGAAAAACTAAAATCAGGAACAAATTTGTATCTTCAACACAATTAAATATGTTTATTTATGTATTAAATTATGTTATACGATATGAAGTTGGGATTTCTCTTGTAAATAAAGAGATTTAGTATTTAAAACAAAGTATTTACAATCTATTTTGATTATTAGATTTACCATAAAACTAATATTTTCAATATGTAGTTTTTCATCAAATTTTAAGTTTATTTGTAACAACATTTACTACTGTTGGTAGAGGACTATAATTCCAGACGATATGGCATAGCCAAAAATGCCTCCTTGCCACTTCTTTTGTGTCCTTTATCTATCTCTCCATCTCTACATCTCCATCTATTTGTCTCCCTCTTCCTCTCTCACTCTATCTTCATATTTACTTCTATTGGAGATAAGGTCTTTTATTTTTAATTGGGTTGTCACAAATTCTATGAATACCATTTTTAATTAATACAAATTGTTTATAAATTAGATTATATACATATTTTTCATCAACATTTCAAATGGCACTCATTTTTTTAGTCTCTTTGATCTCTTAATAATCATCCCCATCATACACAATTTAATCCAAAAATATTTAATCTTGCATTAATTCTCTATAGATTGTCAAAATTTGATATCATATATAAGGTTAACTTCACAATTAATATTCATATTTATATTTTACTTTTCTCAAATTATTGATGTATTTTATTATTATTATATGTACAAATTAAACAATTAAAAATCATTTTAAAACATTATGTCATGCAACCTATTTTATTTTGGTTTTATTTTTCTTAGTGGAGCTTAACTAACTAATTTCCTTTAAGAATCTTTTGTAAATAGGGTTTGAGTTCCCTTTCAAAACTTTTATTTTTCCTAATAAAAAAAATTATTTAAAAAATTATTTGATTATTATAAAAATAATTTGCTTCACAAATAATAAGAATATTATTTTAAAATTTATATAAATAATTTATTTTCTTCACAATAAATATTTTAATTTTTTAATTTTTATTATTTTATGCTAACTTTTAATTACTAATTTTTATTATCATTATATATTGTTTTTTAAAGGTATGGAAGTAAAAGTAACAAGTGCCATGTAGTGGCCAAGTACTTGCCTTAATAATAATTAATAGGTGAAGTCTTATATTAATTTAGAATTATAAATATATAATAATTATAAATATTTTACTCTTTTGTTTTACAAATTTAAATTATCATAGTTTAAATCAAATTAATAAAAAAAAAAAAAATTAATCCTTATAAATGTAAGTGAATATATTTAATGAAGTGCATAAATTATCTTTAATTTTTAAAAAGATTTCAAGTAATATCTTTTATATTATTTTTTAATTTAAAAATTTTATATATTATCAATATTTAAAAAAAATATAATTAAAAATATCAATAAAATTAATTTTCTTAAATATGATTATTAATTTTTGAAATAAAATAATTTATACATAAATAATCAAAATAAGATATTATAAGATATTTTAAAAATATAACTATAAATCAAAATTTAAATACTTCACATAAATTATTAATCTAATATAATATAATTTCCTATTTTAAAAAAATAATTGTTAAAATCAAAATAAATTACATCATTTAATTAACAAGGAACAATTTTAATAATATTTTATATAGTTCATATAACTTATATAATGAAAAAGTTAAGTTTATTAATATTTAGATTATAATTATAATTTATGTTATTTAATCTAAATATATAACATCTAATTATAATACATAACAAATTTTATTATTCAATTTAATATACATTTTAAATTATTTTTTATATTATTTTTTAATTTAAAAATTTTATATATTATCAATATTTTTTTTAAATTAAATAATCGATAGATCAAAAAGGAAGGTATAAAACACAAAAAAAGGGGGAGGCGAGCCTCAACCACCAAGTTCAGCTGAAGACCATACTCAGTCAACAAGCACAATAAGTAACAGTTTAACGAGACTACAAAAGAGAGCAAAATAGAAGCTACTCCAAAATAACATCTTGATCATCAATCCAAGCTGTCCAACCCAACTCTCCTTCCATCCAAACCATCATCTTCTTCTCAAGGACTTGAGAAAAGAACTCAAGTCTATCTGAAAAGGGGCCTCTAGTATCCCGCATCTCTTTGAGCAGCACCTTGAGGGCTTCCTCAAAAGCAACCTGATTGTCAATAATGTTGGCCCATTCAAGCCCATGTTTCATCTCGTATATGAACATCGTAGCGAGCCCATCATGGAGAAATCTTTTCAACTTGTCATGTTCAAGCTTCATGATGCAACAAACCTGCGAGACAATCTTAAAACGTATAAGTTTCAATTGAAACAAAGTAAGGGATCTGCTAACATCTTGGAATTTGTCCTCATTTCTACATTTCCAAATAAACCAAAGGATATGGGAAGAAAGAATATTCCAAAATAGATTAGCATCCCTCTTAAGACCAGATATATTTCCAATAATAGCATCAAGAACAGTGACATGATCAGCTATAGAAATTCCAAAGAAATTCTATATAGATCTAGCAAATTGGCAAGTAAAGAAAATATGTCTTAAACTTTCAAGAGTCCTGCAAATAGAACAAGAGTCAGTACCACCAATCTGATTTTTAACAGGCAGCCTATCAAGAAGAATTTGCCATTTAAAATGCAATAACTTGGGAGGAACATGAGACTTCCAAAATCTGTCAAGAATCTTTTGCCAATCAATAGAGTCCAGGTTCACATACTAGATGATATTCAGGTGTGAAATAATAGAGTGGTCTTTGTTAAGCACCTTATATATGTCTTTAGCTTTGATATTATGCAAGAGTGATCCATCATCCCAATGAAAAGATAGAAATCTATGTGAGTCCACATCACATCTACGAGGGAGATTAAGGTTACAACAGGCATTGGCAATCATATTATAAGTACACTTGTGAGAGATAGGGAGATTGAATTTAGTTCTGATATCCTGCCAGCTAGCAAGGTTGTCATTCTCCAAGATATCAATGAGGCATTTAACACCCTGGTTGTTCCAGAGTTTCGCAGAACATCCTTGAGTCATAGCAAGAGGCTTACCATTATGTTGCAGATTCCACCATATAGATCGCTCACCATGAATAGAATTATTGTTAACAACGCTAGAATTATCAATAAAGCCGCTCACAAGTTCCCAAGCCTTCCAGATAGACTTAAAAACCAAAGAACCATGGACGGAGACAGGAAACGTTCCAGCAACAAGGTCAGCAAAAGGAAGATTCTTCCAATACTTGGCTTGCTTAGGGTGACCAGATTGAATATTATATCTAAGGAGAATCTTCCAAGGCTCCTGACCATCAAGAGCCCAAAAAATCCACTTAGCAGCAAGGGAAATACCTTGGATCCTAAGGTCTTTAAGGCCTAAGCCACCAGCTTTCTTATCAATGTGGCACCAACTCCATTTAACAACGTGTTTCTTTTTGTTACCTTGGCCATCAGACCAAAGGAATCTTCTGATAGCCTTTTGAATTTCAAACAATTGGTAGTTGCTGAACATCCAAACAGAGGAATAATATATACTATAAGAAGACAAAATTTTCTAGCAAACCTGCACTCTATCAGCAAGAGACAGCGCCCTATTATCCCACTTGAAAAGCTTCTTGATAATTCTATCCTTAACCCAGATCCACATGTCTTTGAGAGAAGGGGAGATGGAAAAAGGAACCCCCAAGTATCTCACAATTTTATTAGGTCCGCCCCAAGAGTATCCAAATTGGGGAATCCAATCTGGAGGTTCCTCATTCCAACCAAGCATGATAGATTTGGATTTAGAGATGTGAGCACCTGAGATGGTTTCAAACAAGATGAACTTCAAATTGAGATGTTGGATATTAAGACAAGATAATTCAATGAAAAGTGAGGTATCATCCGCAAATTGGATATTAAGGAGCTCCGAGCTATCAGGGAGAGAAATGCCCTTAACTTTGGGAGAGATAGTATTGTCTCTGAGGATATAATACAAGGCATCAGAAACTATGACAAAAAGAGCAGGAGCAAGGGGGCATCCTTGACGAATAGATCAGGATAGGGGGATAGGATTAGATAAAAAACCATTGAGATCAATTCTAGTAGAGGAATCTTTAAGTAGGACTTGAATGTATCTGACAAATTCATCAGGGAAGCCAAAGGCCTGAAGAATAGAAAGGATCAAATCCCATTCAACACGGTCATAAGCTTTCTCAAAATCTAAAAGAAACATAGCAGAGCACTGATTCAAATTTTTGGCCCAATCCATAGATTCCCAGCTGGTAATAAGGTTTTCCAGGATATATCATCCTTTGATGAACCCACTCTGGGTAGGGCAGATAAAGTTAGGCAAAATATGAACAAGTCTAGAGGCCAAGGCTTTGGCCAGAATTTTGTAAGAAACATTAAGCAGAGTAATCGGCCGCCAGTTCTTGATGAGGGACTTGTCTCCATCCTTAGGGATAAGTTTAATAATCCCCATATTGATAAAATTGCCAAGAGTGCCATGGTCATAAGCTTCTGAATAAAGATCAAATAAATCCTTGGCAATCCAATCAACATTGGATTGGTAGAATTCAGCAGGAAGGCCATCCGGCCCAAGCGCTTTATCCTTCTTAAGAGCAGATATAGCATCATATATTTCTTGTATTGATACCTTATCCCTGAGTATGGAGGCATCCCCCTCATCAATTTTCTTGGGGATAAGATCCTTACATCTATTCCTAAGATCCTTGGCATTGCTACTGTCCTCAGAATTGAATAGAACCTTATAAAACTTCTCGAAGGCAGCAGCAATGTCATTGATATCAGTAAGCTCTTGATTATCCACGATAATTCTATCAATTTTCTCTTTATTCTGCTTATGTTTAAGATGATTAAAGAAGAATTTGGAGCCCTTATCACCATATTTCAACCATTGTTGGCGGCTTCTGACAGAGGCCCCAATGGTTTTAATATGTTGATGCTTCCTCAGAGTATCCCTGGCAACAGAGACACGTTCAACATGTGAAATAGACGTGGGATTAGCTTGAACCTCAGCTTCAGCTGATTGTAATTGTTCGTTCAAAGCGTTGTCCACTCTTCTATAATTCTTAGCCTTCCTTTGCCCTAAGGTTTGAAATATTTTCCTCCACGAAGTAACATTGCTATTCCATCTATCAATATGAGTAAAAGAATTATTAATACGGTTAAAATTCCTAACCATCTTAATAGCAATGTTAGTATCCTGATCATTAAGCAGTGAGGTGTTAAGGATAAATTTATCATTACGATGAGCAGAAGGGGCAAGAGTGTTTCTAATGTTAATAAGAGCAATGATAGGGAGGTGATCAGAAAGGGTAGAGGCAGAAGCAATAATAGGGGCATGCTATTGGATAGGCGAGAAGGAGAAAAATCAAAATTCACATAAAATCTATCAAGCCTGGAATAAATCCTCTTAGCCCCTTGTTGAAAATTACACCAAGTGTACCAGAGGCTAGAAGTATCTCTTCTATACCCTTCCATAGGATCAAATAAATTAAATTTTTGTTTACAGCGATCCCAAAAGACCTTCTCACGATGTTTCCAAGTAAAAGGGAGACCCCCGAGTTTATCATCTTGGTTCTCGACCATGTTAAAGTCCCGAGCAAAAATCCAGGGAATGTCGGGAAGGTTATAAAGCCAGTCCCAAAGAATGATCCTATCTTTAACCTCATTGGGGGCGTAAATGGAGCAAACGCCAAATGATGAACCGTTAAGCTCAATAACAACCCATGCCACATGGTTGCAGGGGGAGCAACCAACAGACATAATATATTTATCCCGGTAAGGATTAATAAGCAAAGCAGCACCACCTTTCCCTTTAGGATGGTTAGTATAGATTTTGATAGCATCCCTCCAGATAAAATCTAGAGAATAATTAAGAAGAAAATTAACAGCCTTAAGCTCTTGCATCATAAAAAAATCTAAGTTTTTGTGACCCATTAAAAACCTCTTAATAATCGACTTCCTATCTGAAGACTCTAGGCCTCTAATATTCCAGGATATGCACTTCATGATGACGAATTCAATAGAGAACCAGTAAGAGGAGCCAGAGTCTCCCCGTTTTTCTTTTTATTTTTTGACCCTAAGGGCCTTCCCTTCTTTCTGGAAGCCGAGGAACCCCAGGGAGGGTCCTCCTCATCCTCACCATTATTCAGTTGAGAGAAATTGGAGTGGGGGCCAATCATATTGAAATCAGGATTCCCTATATTCCCATTAATGTTATGTTCAACCGGGTTCTGTATTCTAGCATTATCAGAGCCTTTATTAGCAAGTATAACTTCAATAAAAAAATCATCATTTAATTCATTAAGACCAGAGATGGGGGGGTTGATGTTGCTATCATTAGAAGGGGGGACAACATTCAAGTTAGGGCAAGTTTTACTGCTAACCATGTCTGTAGGGACCTCACTCATAGTAACATCACCAGACCTACCATCCTGTGAGTTCTGTCCTTCCAAAAAATTAATAGCAGAAATCTTATTGTCCATAGATGGTCCATTTTCAATTAACAAAGTAGGGGAAGCCAAAGTAGCAAAGGGGTTCGATTTGGAGGTAGCATGGATCTGGTCAGTAGCCAATTATTGCGCACTCTTTTTCCTAGGCTTCTTATTTTTCACAGTTTGAAAACCCTCATTATCTCTCAAACTGTTTCTTTGGTCCGAAATGATAGGTTGTTGAGCTATAGGGTTAATAAAACTAGATTTATCAGGCCCTTTTCCAGAGTATGAATCAGAGAAGGATCGATTAGGGATCGAAGTATCAGGGATAGTGGCCAATTCCCTGCTACCGGAATTACCATCTGCAAAGTTTCCTTGGGACGGTTCATTATTTTTCTTATTAATGATGGGGCGATTCTTCCAAATATGCCCTTCCTTTTTGCACAAAAAACACGCGTTTAGACCCCCAAGGATTTCAACCGGGCAGGAGATGGTTTCACCATGGATTTTCAAGGTAAGTTTTAGGGGAATATCAACCCCGGGTTTAAGAGAAACCAAAACCCTAGCATCTAGATTGGACACAAGTCTGGAAGTTTCATCAATTCTAATGATAGAGCCAAACGGAGCAAGAAAATGTGTAAGGAATTTCCATAGGAAAGGGGGAACTTCTTTTAAGATAAGCCATCTGGGTGAAGACAGGGCGAGAACTTCTTCACAAACAGCATCATGCGACCAAGCCAGAGCCCTAAATGAAGTTTTACCAACATTCCAGTATTGTCGTTTTAGGGCTTCTACTTGAGCCTCATGATTATCAAAGAAAATAATGAAAAGCCCTTTTTGAATCTGTCTACAGAAAGATATTTTAAGCCCTAATTTTAAATTCCATAAGTTATGAAACCAGTCATCCAAGAATTTCCTAGGAGGGCATTTCTCAATATCAATGCATGTAAAGAAAATTGCAGTGTCACAGAGCCTAGACTTCTCCAGAGAAATTTCCTTGAGCATAGCGTTGTTGAGTGAGACAAAAAATTCATTCAATATGTTAGGAGATTCCTTACCTTCTTCGAGCGATCTCTTGCCTCCAACCACCTGCACAAATCTCGCATCAATGGAGACCCCATGATTGTTGAGAGCCACCGTTTCAGTGAACGATTTCTTATGAGGTAAGGGTGAAGGGCTAGGGCTAGCTTTAACGGCCAAGGGTGCGGATTTCGAATCAGAGGGCAAGGAAGATCCGGGAGCCGAAGACACATTAGAGGGAAAATGAGAAGCCAAGTTGGATGCAGGTTTAATGAAGCCATCAGAACCCGTTTCCATAGCACAAGGAGTAAATGCAAGTCAGAGCACAATAAAGGAGTTAAGGTCCAAAGAAAGCAAACCGAAGTGGAGGAGCATTCTCCTCCACCCACTATCGCCACGTCCTCAGGAGCACACGTCACATCTGAGCATGAAGGACATAGCAGATGCCAGCGCAGATCGCTGCCAAAAATCACTGATAAAATTCGCTCGCAGAGCAGAGCCAATTCCAATCACCTCATATTATCAATATTTAAAAAATGTATAATTAAAAATATCAATAAAATTAATTTTCTTAAATATGATTATTAATTTTTGAAATAAAATAATTTATACATAAATAATTAAAATAAGATATTTAAAAAATATAACTATAAATCAAAATTTAAATACTTCACATAAATTATTAATCTAATATAATATAATTTCCTATTTTAAAAAAATAATTGTTAAAATAAAAATAAATTACATCATTTAATTAACAAGGAACAATTTTAATAATATTTTATATAGTTCATATAACTTATATAATGAAAAAGTTAAGTTTATTAATATTTAGATTATAATTATAATTTATGTTATTTAATCTAAATATATAACATCTAATTATAATACATATAACAAATTTTATTATTCAATTTAATATACATTAGTTAATAAATAATCTATATCCAAAACCATGTATTTATATTATAACATATTTTAAAAAATAAATATGAATTATTTTAAGGGCATGGTAAAGTATTTGCCCCTATAATATTGCCTAGAAAATTGTAATAGAGGTAGTGCTTCCACAAAATCCGTGTATAAGAGGCTAAATTTTTAAGCCAATAGAAGAGCTCAAAATTAATTTTGTTGAATTATAAACATAAAAAATGTGCATGTATACTATACAAATTATTAATTTTATAACAAATTTGATTAAAAAAATAAATTCAATTGGTAGAAATGTGATTTTTTAATCACTAGTTAATGGAAGAAATGCAAAAATGGATGCAATAGTACTTGCCTAGCCTATCAGCAAGTGCTAATAAGAAATAGTGAGTAGATTTTTACAATTATGAGATAAATTTGTATATTTCTTTTATATCTCTTATCTCGTCTATTATCTCTTCTCCCTCCTCTTTAAATTTTGTTAAATAGATCACCCTTTTTTCTAAATAATCTTCAAAAAATTGGTCTTCTATTACACTGTAGTTTAGACCTGACCAGTTCAAGTGGAAGGGATATATGAGCATATATGAGCCCCTATGTCATAGACTAATTCAAACGATGTCATTCCAATAGCTTTCTTGGGTGTAATCCAGTCTTCCCAAAGAGCTTCATACAGTCTTTTATGCCAATCTTTAGCATTGTCATTTACCGGCTTCTTCGTAATAGTTATCAAGTTCTTGTTACTTGACTCCACCTACCCGTTACCCTGAGGATAATAATATGAGGAGTGAGACAAGGAAATACTTTGATCGTAACAAAACATCATTAATTTTTTAGAAAAGAAATATGTAGCATTATTAGTGATAATCTTCTAGGGAACACCAAACCACACCAATATATTATTTTGAGGAAGTCGCATACAACTTCAAAATTAGTTTTCTTCACAGGTATGGCCTCCACCCACTTGGTAAAGTAATTTTTCCAAGTTAAGATGTAAGTGTTTCCTGCACTTGAAGGGGGTGAAGCAGTCCTATGAAGTCTAAGCCCCATTGTTTAAAAGGTTCTTTGATTACTACATGCCTAAAAGGTAATGTTGTTAGCTGAGGTTTTCCAATAAATAGTTTGCACTTCTCGCAGTCATCCACCTATTTATAGGCATCCCTAAACATCCTGGTCCAATAGAAGCAATTTCTAAGAATCTTAAAAGCAATTACCGTGGAAGAGAAATGCCTACCACACACTTCATCATGGTATGCTTTTAATAATTTATGTTGTTATTTTTCCATGCATCTCAAGAATGTACCATCTAGGCCTTTCTTGTGCAAAACATCATGCCAAATCACATACTTATCCACCTTCAACCTTAAGTTCCTATTCTCTTTGGATGAAAGATGGTCTGGACAATCCCCGTAAGTCAAGTAGTGAGCTACATCTGAAAACCACGGGTCTTGAAGACTTACCAATAGTACCATAGGAAGTTCTTCATTCTATTTTGCATTATCCTTAGCAATTAGCTTACACAAGGCCTGGCCCCTGACCAATTTAGTTAGTCAGATATCCAAATCGTATTCTTGTATCCTCGCCACCCAAGTTTCCCTTTTGTTCATACCAACTTCTTGTTGGGTTAATATACTCTTAACAACTGAGTTTGGTACATAGACTATGGAATGAGAGTGTAGGATGTAGTATCTAAACTATTTGATTGCCTTTACCATTGTGAAAGATTGTTTCTCAATTCAAGAGAATACTTAAGCTCATGTTTCTTCAGAGGTATGTTCATAAATGCAATCGAGGCCTCGACACCTGATTCATTTTTCTGTAAAAGAATGTATCTGATAAGATGTGTTTTGATGAATAGAAATAAATAATAAAGTCCTTTTTTGAAATCAGGATTGATGAGGGTAGGAGTATTTGCGATTGTAGTTTTAAATTCTTGAAATGCCCTTTTTTCTTCTTTGCTCCATTTAAATGCCTATTTTTTGCTCATCATCCCAATTATGTGCTTCATAGTCTCAACAAAATCAAGAAAAAATCTTCTCAAAAAATTAATCTGGCCAAAGAAAGACTTAACCCCACTATGACTTGAAGGAGACTCGGTTGTTGAATAGCTTTCACCCACTTTGAGTCTATCTTGATACAATCTCTGGAAACTATGTGTTTGATTAATTTACCTTTCATGATATAAAAGGTCAACTTCTTAGGGTTTAAAGAGATCCCATGATCTCTGCACCATTGTAGCACTTCTTTTAGATATTTAAGATGATCCTTTCTCTTATTGGAAAGGACAGTTAAATCATTTAAATAGATGATGATAATTCTATCCTTCAAGTCTCTAAATGAGAATTTCATCACCCACTGGAAGGTTGCCCCTGCCTTGATCAGGCCAAAAGGCATCTTGTTATATGAAAAAGTTCCCCATGGTGTAGTGAACATCATCTTGTGTTGATCTTGATTAGATAAGCTTATCTAATTGTATCAAAAAATTCATCTAACATTGACATCATCTTAGATATGGCCACCATCTATAGTACATGATCCATCACCGACAGGGCCTAGTTGTCTTTCAGACTGGCCTGGTTCAAATTTTAGAAATCTATGTAGATCCTGATCTCACCATTTTTCTCATGGATAGGAATAATGTTGGCTATCCATGTATAATGATGAATAGGATAGATAATCCTCGCTTTAAGAATTTTTTCAACTTCTTTGTATATAGATTTAGAAACTTTAGGATTATAGTTCCTCAGATTTTGCCTTAAAGGGGTGGCATTAGGTTTCAGGGAAATGCGGTGTTGAAATTGGCCATTCCTAAAATCTTTTAGGTCATCATAATTCTAGGATCTTTTACTCCCTCAAAAGTTCACCAAAACTACGCTTATCATCTGAAGTACAACTCTTACCAATTGACACCCATCTAGGATCAAATTCATCACCGGTCTTGATTTTCTCATATTCTCCCTAGTTTTCTAAACTTTGAGTTCATTTCTCTCTAATGTATTCATCTCTATAGGAGAAAATTTGTTCTAGGGTAACTAAGCCCTTTTGGATTTTATTCCCCTTTAGCTGGATGATACTTTCATCAATTTCAATTCCAAGGTCAGGACTGAACTCTTTACAAGTGGCCTTAGACCCCTCAAAGTATGAATTTGCAAATGATTGATCATTTTCAAGGAAATTTTTTATTTGAGAGTCACCTTCAAAAAATTTCTAGTGTTTGACATTATCAGGGATACTGGGTCTGTAAATGTTCTATATTTGATAAGTATCCTCCTTGAAGTCGCGATGGGGCAATAAGAGAGAAGCTTAAACAACCAATGAGTCTTATCTAGAATTTTGGTCTCTAGGGATGGATTCTATAGAAAAAGCATCTAAATATTCCAATTCATCCCATACCTTGTTATGGTAGTATTTTATCCTTTCATTCTTAATAGTGAAAATATTCCTCACCTATTTTACTATTAACTCGGCATCAACTTTTGCCCTAAGTACTTTTATACCCTTTTCTTCAAGGCTTCTTGCAATCCTAACATTAGAGCTTCATACTCCACAGTGTTATTGGTATTCTTAAAATCCAATTTAAAAGAAAAAGGGAAGTGGTCACCATGCAGAGAAATCCTCAATTAAAACAACTTCCATCAAACTCCATAACCTAGGGGTGCTTGTTCACAACTATCAATTCAATTGATTCTTATTCTTCTTTCCTGGGAAGGATGAGGTAATTCCCAAATTCACATTCCTTATATAATATTTGAGTTTTAGTGTTGTCTGAAGGGAATACTATGGATTTATTCTTCGCTTCTAGCTCAAGCTTGAATTTGTGTTTACCAACAGGAATCACAACCTCAGACCAATCCATTTTTATTTCTCTTCCCAAATGTTTGCAAAATGTTCATCTCATAAAAATCCCATAACTGGCTGGGATGTATGTCACAAGAATTGTCATCTTCAACATCTTATCTGGGCATGCTGCCAAAACATCTTGCACATCTTTAACTTTCCCCATCAAAGGAACCTGTTTACCTTCCATAGAATAACACCTCCGTAAATCTCTAGTGAGAGTTAGACCTAATGCCTTTTCTACAAAAGATGGCATGATGTTATCAGAAGCTCCTGAATCAAATATACAATTACTTAACATATGACCATTTAAAAGAAAGGATACATATAATGGGTTTGGATTTTCCTTAAAAGATTCAAAAGATTCACCTAGGGAATTGTCAACTATCTTAGGTTCATCTTGGAAAGATTTAGGGGGAAAGAATGACATTTTAGAGGTTAAAGGTTCATCATTGACAAACTCTTGGCTACTAGATTATGTTTGAGTATGTTCACCTTTGACATATTTTATCAGCTTGTCTAATTCCTCAGGGTTAAGCCTCAAATACTTAGTAGGGGAAATTTGAATTGTTGATGATGTATAGAACTCAACTATATCAAAGGAGGATGAAGGACTATTCTTCTGCAAGATCTTAACTTCTAGAGTTTTTGAACTTACAAGTGGAGTTTTGAGAAGAGGATCTTTACCTTTTATTGGAGTGCTAGGAGATGCCATAGTGCTTGAGAACTTGGGAATTTTTTTTATTTCTAGTGAGCACAACACAAGAGGGATCTTCTAGAGTTACCAATATTTTACCGCCTCTTTTTGAGTCAGACTCGTATTCAATGAAATAAGGTCCATAGTTTCCAGGTTGCTCCAAATTCCTCTCCTCTTCATTTATTTCACCCAACGTATCTTTGGTGGATTCCATTTGAAGGTACCTCAACATCACAAGGTAGATTTCACCATCATGGTCTGTGGTAAGGTGAAAAGAACATATAGTTCCTTTTCCAAGAGGTGGTTCAATAGATAATATCTGTTGAGAAGAGGGAAGTTGAGGCATCTTCCTAGGGTTTTGTTGGTTAAAATGCTTTCTACCGATATCTTGGTAGGGATATTGATATGACGTACCATCCTTAGGCATCTTCTATTTTAAGGAAATCATATCATTCATTAGCCTTTGGATCACTAGATCTGAAGAGGTGGTAGGTTGTGCATTAGGAGCCCAAACCTCTTTGCTCCATTTTTTGGTAGTTATCAAATCATCTTCAAGTGCAACTGTCATTGTTTGTGTCACCACTAAATAAGCCACCTGGGCTCTCCTTAAGTGAAAATTGATATTTAGAGGCATAGAGTTCAAGAAGAAACCCTTCTGATTCTCTATTGTGGGTCTCTTGGTTGCCAAATTTTTATGGATTATTTTGTTGTTTTCAACTATGAATTCTCTCATTGGTTCATGAATTTCCTTTTTTAGTTGAGTTAGTTGAACCAATAGTGTATGATCATCATTTGCACTCTTGAACCCATCCTCAAATATAGTTTTTGAATGTCATTCCAATTTTTTATTGATCCATGAGGCAGATGGTAGAGCCATTGTACCACTGCACCAGTGAGTGTTTGAACATTTATAACCTAATGGTAATGTCTTCATACTATACTTCCAATACCCCACAAGCTATGTTAAACACATTGAGGTGTTCATCTATCAAGACCTTCCCATCTACATTAAACTTAGGAAAGATCTCTCTTGCTCCTTTAGGCAAATTATGATTGGCTCCTAAGTCTAAAGGTCCTACAACTTCTCCCTGTGGTTGGGCTATGGAAGGTGGAGGAGGTGGAAAATTTATGATGATGGGGAGTAAAGTTCCATGCAAGAACAAGGCTTAGAAAGAGGGTGATGCATATGCTTTTGGGGGTGATGAGGGTCTTCTTTTCACCTTACATATAGGGGTAGGATTTGAGGCTACACTTAAATTTCGTAACTCTTGAAAAATAGGGTCTAAAAATCCTTCTCTTCTTGATCGAGTGAACAGTCTAGAATCCATTTTGATAGGTCACAATAGGGATTGTATATTTGGTTTCTAGGCTGCTCCAGATTTTGAGCTTGGTTTCTAACCTATTTTTCTACCTTTCTTTTCCTTTGTCTTTCTAATAAGAATCTAAGATTGGCAACTAAATCTTCTTCTCTTTCTAGTACCAAACTTATCCTTCAGTATTCCTCAACACTTCTTCTAGTACACCAAGATATTATATTTAATTAGATGATAATGTTCTCTTGGTCATCCTAGAAACCAAGGTTTGGTTGAAGAATAGAAAAAATCCCGTCATGTTGTAAAATTATTCTTCATAGGTTCAGTGAATAATTCTTCAAAATAAACTTGTTTGATCCCCAACGGAGTCACCAAAATATGTTGGCTAGAAGATTTGTCTCTCATTAAAAATTCATTACTGACTCCAACCCTCATTAAGAAATAGATCGTTAGACAACAATTGGGTAAACAGTTGCTCTATTTCCCTCTAAATTTTAAATAAAGTACAACTCCCTTTTTGGTTATCCAATGAATTATCCCTAAGCTAACACATATACATGATTTTAACCTAAAAGAAAATAAGGAAATATGAATTCATTCATCAACATGCAATGAACACAGGAATTGAAATAAGTATAGAATAACATCCAAAAAGTCACAATTTTTGTCAATAACTACATGTTTAAAAATATTCATCAATTCCCAATATTTAATGTACATATGTATATTTATCTGCACGGACTTAAAATTAAATGAATCTACTAGACAAAATTAACCATTCACAAAGAAATAGCTATTCCATAAATTCAAACACACATATTTAAATTTATCTAACAGATCCAAATTCTTTCCATTCATAGACAAAAACTTTATCCAAGTTTGTACTTCCAAACATCTATTCACTACATTATCCATTGAAAAAAAATTTCAAACCAAAAATCCAAATCCTTTACATATCCATGTTTCAGCTTATATAGAATTACTTTAACCATAATTAATCTTAAAAACCACTAAGGTTTTAAAACAACCTCAGGGTAGATTTTGAGTAAGTTTCATCACTAAAATTTAACTAAAGATAAGCATCCCCAAAGTTTTAGAAAGAATTTTTAAAAATAAAAAGGAATGCTAGGTGGTAACAGGTGGTTCCAGGTTAGCAGATTGGTTGTGTTCACGAAGGTGCCTTATAAGTCCTTCCACTCTTTATATGCATTAACAAACTCTAGAATTTCCGCAATATTAGGATTCTTGTTATGTAGGATCCTCAGCTTCCACACTTCATTTTCCCACATGAGCTTAGCTACCCCATCTGCATGCTTCGGTAGTTGATCAACACACAGATAAAGAAAATCCTCAACTTTTGATACCTTAGTGAAATCTGTTGTAGTTGGAGTTCTCTCCCTCTTCACTTATTCAATCTCATTTTTGAAAACTTTCATGACAACATCCATGTTTTGAGCTCCACTATGCCATCATACCAGACGAAAGTTGCATTGATGCATCGCAAGTCATTCACAAGGCATTGATTGAGGTTCTTTAATTCCTTTTCCAACTTAATGAACTCTACAAGGGAAACTTTGATCACAGAATTCTTCAAATCCATAATGCAAACAATAGACCTTCATTCATGTTTTTTAGGGGTTTTTCATAGAGAAACTTAGCAACCTCGTAACTCTGAATTTCATAGATCTGCAAAGATGTATATGTCCAATTTGGTTCCTCTATTTCCCACACTTGGTTTTGCATTTTCAATTCACCAATAAACACAGTGGCATCATCATACATATTCTTAGAATCCAAGATTAACTTTCTACCACCTCAAAGTACTCCATCTACCCACTCATCAAATATTTTAACTAAAACTCTCCCCCTTTGGAACTAACTGAGTAGCTTTTGACTAGAAAGAGAGATGGGATAAAATGATTGAGGTACTTGTGAAAGAGGTTGTGGGCTTGGATTTATAAGTGCATCAATATATTTAGCCATTGATTTTATGGTCTGCTTCAATTTGCTTTTTTATTTGTTGTCTTTCCATGACTTGGACAACATAGGTTTGGCTAAAACCTTGAAATGGTGATTATCTGATTCTCTATTTGCAATGCCCAGATCTACCTTTTCTACATTATAATATTTAGCAATTGGACTAGAAACTTCTTCCTCCGCGGTTGGTTTAGCCACTTATGCTATCCAATTACCTATTTTTGGATCAATTTCCACTCTGGAGTTGATTTTAGTTTCTTGGACTTAGGGATGTTGACAACATATTTGCTGATCATGTCTCCTATGAGAAGAGAAAATTGTACTATATTGCACCTTTTATTAACTAAAACCATCAACCATTTTGCAGTAACATCCGTTGAGCCTTTAGCATCATTGGATTTGTCAGGAGTTGGGGTTACCATTACCATGGAGTTATCCAAATCCAGGAAATCATCTTCTAACTGATTTGATTCCATTGGTTGTAGGTTGGTATACTTCTCCTTCTCCTACTCTCTTTCTTTTCATGAATCCGGGTCTATTATCCTTTCATTGCTTGACTCCTATTTCTTATTGGACTTTGTTTTTTATTTGGTTATTCATGTCACAGAGCATGCAACAGTAGGACTCTTGAGTTGTTTTTTGGCAGCCAACCGCTTGGTTCTAGGCTTGGTCTACCTGCATCAAAAGTTGGAATATTATTATTAGAAAATAAAGGTGGGGAAGGTGATTTAGGAATCTTCTTAGACACCAAGGCATTAGAACTATGGGTTTTTGTTTTCCCTTTCTCCCCGAGCTAATTTTTGGTTCTCTTTATCACACTAAGAGTTCTCATATGTATATAATCCCTTTCAGTCTCTAGATAGTTTACATCAGGGAGAGGTTGACTCATTATCTCTTCAAATTTCAAATCAATTGTACCTTCATTATCTTCATGAACTTCACTAATAAATATCTTCAGTCCCATGGCTACAATCTGCTACAAACAAAGTCTGCTCCAATGCTTCTTCCTTACTTTCATCTCATCAAGGCAATCTTCCCAGAAATCTTCAAGATGGTGTATAGGTAAAAATTAATCACCTAAATTTAAGTACTGTTTAGCAATTTTTTTTTATCAAAACTATGTTTGGCCTTATAATATCTGAAATCAAATCTTTTCAGATCATACCCCACTCTTAATGCATCAGAACAAGTATTACATGAATAGTGACATAGTTCAATTGGAAAAGAACTCTCACATTCTTCTTCTAGTTGATATTGTTTTATAACATGTGCTAATTGTCTACACAACTCAACCAACATGAAAAAATCCAAGGCATACCTTGGTAGTTTCATTGGTTCATCTTCATAGCCTCCCACATGAATTTATTTGAAATGGGGGTACTGAATATAGTAGCTACTATAAATGCTCACAAGTTGTTTTGCTTCATCTTCCATCCTCTTGATCAATGCACTGGTTATTTTGAAAAATAACTTACTAGTAAAGACATTGTTCACCCTTTTGTAGTCTCTGATTTCTCTTTCTCCCTGTGGAAGGGGGTAATACTCATAGATTTTAATATTTTCATACCATGGTTCATGAGGGATACTATCCCACTCCTTGGTGTATGATAATCGATACATGAAGTATGATGACATGTAAAAATACTTGTGACCATGGCATGCTACTTTCAGTTGGTCCTGCATAGCTTCGACTATCACTTCTCCCTAGTCTATATGTTGGGTTCCTTCCAAGAAAATCTAGATGGAGAAATACATCCATTCTGAGAAAAGATATGCTTGAGAAGGTCCCTTTACTCTGTGCAACAAAACCATTAAATCCCTCACATAAGGTTTCATGTGTTCATAGGTGAGAGGTTTTGGAAACCTAGACCTTCCTTTCATAAATTTAAGCAGTTACTTCCTAGCTATGACACTTCTATTCTTGTCTGTCTCTTCACCAAATTTAGCAATAGAGAGGGAAGGGGTAAACTCAAAAAAAGTGTCTTTCTTGGGTAATTTGAACACAGACACAATTGTTTCCCTATCTATTGACAACAAAATTCCTCCATCATCCTTACGAATGCATTGGTGCCTAACATCATACCTATTGACACATTCCTTGACCACTTGGAAACACAAAATAGCCAGAGGAAATGCAATTACTTCAACCAGAACACTTTCAGTAATTTCCTTCATGAAGGGTTATTTTGTCTAGCTTCTCAACCTTTCCTTAAAGTCCTCTAAATCATATTACATGAGAGAAGTGTCTCCTAATATAGGGGATTCATAGGATAGACTAGCCGCATTGTCGAAATATGAAAAGCAAACTTCATAATTTTATAGTTTTTGCTTAACTAGGAGACAAGACTTTCTCAAAAACACCACAACTACTACAAATCATCAACGGGAAGAAAGGTTCTGAGACTCACCTTATGAGCTGAAAACACTTGCAATCTCTATGCATGAAAACTAACTTTCCATCCACTGCTTCACCTTGGATTAACAACAATAATTGTTTAATTCATTTAAGTCCCTTTAAATATTCACTTCTAATAAAGTCATGGATAATTATTGCATTATCTCTTAGTTTGTGCTGATTTAACATGACATCCCTTTCAATGTGAAAATTTATTACCTATCATGTCATGATGTAATCTCACCTTTTAACAATTACACCTTCCCCTTGCCAGCTCATTAGCTCATAATTACTTTGAGAACATTCGAATATTCCTTTTTAATTGCGGTTGCCACTCCTGAACTTGTCATTATTAAAAATTACCCCTTCAAAGCCTACATACCATCTTGTACCAAATGAACTCCTTGAACTCTTCAAAAAGTGGTTCATTAGGTTTATGATCTCTTTCCAAGTGTGTGTGAATTCCAAAACATCTAAACAAGTTGACATTGTGCCAACACGTTCTTTTGTGATAGATTGGCTTGGGAAAAAAGTGTTTGAACTTTGAACCACAATGAACTAAATGAACCAGATGAACCTTGGGAAAAAGTGATTCAATGAGTTCATTCATGTTAGATGAGTTGGATAATTTCAATGGGTTCAAAGACTCATCTCTTATGGACTTAACAATTTTGAAAAAGATGACTAATGTTGAAAAAACCATTGAACCACATGAACTTCATGAACCTTGTGAATCAATATGAACTCCTTTTTGAAACAATTGAACCATAATGAACTCTTTAAGGCAAAGATGGAGGCACATACTTTTCTTTTTAAGGCTTATCAGTTAAAATTTTGAAAAGTGGGAATGGAAAATTTTGACAAAGGGGAGGAGTGTAAAGCATGACAACACACCAATACCATGATCACTCTACAAATGTATGTCAAGCTTTACTTTATAAAATTAAAAAACTCATTGATGGTGACATTATTCACATATCATGTTGCAATGATTTATTTTTCAATATTGATTCCTTTAAATAACATATAAGTCCCTATTATGTTGCTCCACACTATATAACATTGTTAACCTATTCCTTGGGGGATCATTGTTATGCATGGTGTGCTCATAATTCACAAGTAGCATAATACATCCTCTTTATCCTTGTTTCCACACTTGGGGGGTTGGAAAGGGTATTATATCAATCTCTCTTATCCTCTTCAACGATCCACTTTTCCCTTGGTTGGGTGTTATTTGTCTATTATGAAATATTTAATCTTACATAGAAATGTTGGTTTGCATTAAGGAGATGCATCATTGATCATAACCCCTTCATTATTTTCAATTGGGTTTCCATGGTAGAAAAATCCATTACCTTGGGGACTAAAAAATGTGTCATGCTTCACAAGAATCCCTTCTACATTTCTTGCATGGTAGCTCTTTTCATACGTCCCTTCCATGACCTCATAGGAGTTGTGACCTCTTTGGTTTGGAATGAGTGTTTCTTGTGGATACTGTCTTGGTCTTAAAAGTGATTTATCATTGTTCTTATTTTCCTTAAGATGTCAAAATAGTACTTATTTTTCCATCTTAGGGGGGGAAATACATGGCCTCCTTATTGCATATTTTTTTAACTTTAAGCATGATAGAGAGAGTACACTATCATAATACAATTTGCTAGGGCCATCTATTCTCCCCTTTTCACATTTTCAAAATTGGTTGACTAGCATAACATAGTTTGCTAGACCATTTGACCTATGCTTTAAGAATGGAAGGTAGATTACACTAGCATAATATAGTTTTCTAGGGTTGGCCACTCTCCCCTTTTCACATTTTCAAGATTGGTTGACTAGCATAACACAATTTTCTAGATCGTTTGACCTATCATTTTTCATGGGTTGACTAGTGTAACACAATTCACTAGAGCATCAACTCTTGGTCCTTTGAATGACTGCTTTTTGGATCCCTTATTGGATACACTTTCCTTAAGGATATATCCTCCTCTTTTTGATCCCTAAGGAAGCTTACCTTCCCTTAGGACAGATCATTCTTTTGGATCTCTTATTAGATACACTTTCCTTAAGGACAAATCCTCCTATTTTCAATCCCTAAGGAAACTTACCTTCCCTTAGGGAACATCGTTCTTTTGGATCTCTTATTAGATACACTTTCCTTAAGGACAAATCCTCCTATTTTACATCCCTAAAGAAGCTTACCTTCCCTTAGGATAGATTTTTCTTTTGGATCCTTTATTGGATACACTTTCCTTAAGGACGGATCCTCCTCTTTTTGATCCCTAAAGAAGCTTACCTTCCCTTAAGATAGGTCATTCTCTATTGGATCCCTTATTGATACACTTTCCTTAAGGACAAATCCTTGATGGATCAAACTAGCATAGCACATCATGATATAACTTTCAATGCCATATTTTGTGGTTATTTCTTTGTGTGGATCACAATAAGACTATTTCTTATTGGGCTAGGTGATCGCCTCTCTCTCTCTCTCATTGATAACCTAGTGCAACATAATTTTCCTAGCTTGTGTCATCCATGATTGTCTTGATCTCTCCTCCATGGTTCCATAGAATAACACACTTTTCTATTGAATCAGATCATGGAGTCTTATCTTATCTTTGATGTACGCTCTTGCTTTTTCAAGTGACCACTTGTGCTCTTGCAATAGCTTTCTAAGAGTGATGCTATCGGTTGAGGCATTTTCTCTAGCAGGGTCTCTTCAATAATTTGACTTGGAATCTTAGTAAGCTCTAGGCATTTTTTATTGTTTTTTGTATCCTTATATATGGATGTATGAGTTAAGATCCTTGGTTTGGGGGCTTATGTCCTTAAACTTAGCGATGTCTTATCTCCTTGCAGTTTGTCCATGATCTCTCTCTCTCTCTCTCTCTCTCTCTCTCTCTCTCTCTCTACCATAAGCATGAGGTGGATCCATACTCTTTCTAAAGTAGGGGCTACATGTACCATCTTATAAAATAATCACCCTTGTTAGGTGCTCATTTTTAGCCCCATTTTAGTATGTATGGGTTCCCACATTGATTTCACATCCTTCTATCCCTTATGCATCCTTAAAATCAACATTATTTGTTCAAAACTCAAGAATGGTTCTAACTTATATGCATGATTCCCCATTTTTTATCCTATCACATAATTTATCTTCCATATAAGTCCTTTACTTGCATTTTTAGATCTTAGGTTTTGCTCTGATTTTTTAACAAGCTATGGATTTCAATGTACCCTTTGTTTGCATTCACCCTTGGGTCTCATAAAAAATGTGCTTATACAAGGACGACCTAATTAGTTGGCCTTGTCCCAGGGAACTTCTTTTCAGTGGGCTCCAGGCTCAATGAAGGGGTTTATCTTTTAGATTGTTAATCGATGTTGACCTCATGAAATCTGGGCCCCAAAATATGTATAAAAGGAGACCTCTACCTCTAATTTTCACATCCATTCATTACCTACAATTCATGATTGCATCCATTAGAAATATATTATTATGAATATTATCTTCATGTAAGCAAGCTATTGTGCATTCAAGAGATTCAAGTGCAAGGAATCCATCAAGCATTTTAAGTCTTCTTATACTTCTCTTTCTTCCTCAGTCTAACATTATGGAAAATCACAACATTCATCATTCAAGGGTTTGGTTTCATGATTGCCTATTGGGTTTTTGTGGATTCCAAGCTATTGCATCAACAATTGTGATCATCTTCAAAGAGGCATTGCATCACATAAGTATAAGGTGATTTTTGTTTCAGATCTAGATTATATTTCCTTATGCAACTTCAATTTCATCTCAAGGTTATTTCCTATATAAGGGCTTGACCAAGGCAAGCCCCTTTCCACAACAATTTCCCCTTCTTTCTTGTGTGTAGGAATAGGTGACATTGTCTCAGATTCAGATTTCAGTCCAGTTACAAAACAAGTGACATGTCCTCTATAAATTTCACCAGTTATTGGGTCTCTAGGACTAGGCCGACTTTTTGGGACTAGGATGACTTAAGTCGGCCTTTCCCTTTAGATCTAATATTTTCATAGTTAGAAGTTACATGCACTAGAGTTCTAGATCCATAACCATTTCTGATTTTGGCAGCTCTATGACAGTCAAATCTCGATATGAAGTTCATTCATCCTCTTCTAGCTTCAAGGTAAGTTCATTCTTCATATTTTCCTCATGCACTTACTTTTACATATCAGATATGTATTGCTTTTATCATTTACATATTATAATCACACTTTATTCAATAAGGAATACCCAAATCCCCCTTTTACCTAGATCTTTTATAAGCACCCCTTTATCCTTTTTTGGGTTGTGTTAATCAAATTTGTTTAAGGGTGGGTTTGTATTCCAATGCACAATATGATTTGGTAAGTGATATACATCTTAAAATTGCTCACCATTTGATATTGTATATATGTGTGTGTGTGTGTGTGTGTATGTAGATATATATGTATGTATACATATTTATATCATGACAATGTATTAATTGACTTCTAATGGAAACACTTTTGTCAAATGAAATAAACATGAAATAGTGCATAGAAATATACCTTAGACTAAATTTCAAAAGAACCACCTACTAGTTTGGAGAAAAGATCAACCCAGAATTAGACTTTCCCCTCTTTTTTTCCTCTTGTTAAATGTTCAATCACGTCTCTTCTAAAACAGTGCTTCCATAGTTAAAAGAAATCAAAATAGATCCCAATACATGTGCAACCATTTCTCATCATTCTAGCTTCTTAGTATCCAACATATTTAAATCAACTTTTTGTAATCTATTTGTGATATTTTGATATTTGATTTTTTTTTTCATTTTCTAACAAAATAATGGAAACGCTTTTGTGAGATGAAATAAAATGAAAAAGTGCATATAAAGACACCTTAGAATCACCATAAGTACCCGAGAATAGAGAAGCAGTGGCACTCCGATGTTTTCAATTTCTGGATTGAACTTGCCATGATTTTACTGAATTTTATTTTTCTGAAAGTTTTCCTACAAGCTCTTGCCATATTTTCTCATGGTATGGTTTGTTTCATTATTATGCATGGTTTTTCTCATTTTGTAAATTTTCTTATTTGCTTAAGGGTTTTGAAATGTTTCCCATTTTATCTCATTGGCGTGGTTGAGGACAAAACAAGAATTGTGTAGAATGGTAAATCATTGCCATTATTTTTGTGAGTTTTTTTTAATTTGGAATATGTGTCGTTGGTCAGATTTTGCAATGTATTATTTCATTGTAAAATAAATTATGTTGTTATTTGTTAATTGAGGCATTCGCCTATGGTTTTATTTCAATTTGATTTTTTTCTCATAGCATTACCCTTTTTGTCCTTTGCCCAAAATGGTAATTTCTATTCATAAATCATTAGTTTTTTTTGGTAAGTTTATGGTTTTCACACTAATTAAGGGTTTGAATTGTAGTATCTCTTCCAAGTATATAGTTGAATTTAAATTGCACACTTATTGTAATATTACAAAAGTGGGCGGGTTTTTCTTATATATCAACACTTTGTAATTCATTCTTTTGTCACATATATACTAATAATCTTCCATTAACTTTGGAGATGATTGAGATCTAATTCAAACTCCACAAAACAACACCTTTGTTGAGAGGATGCATCACAAAATTGTACATATGAAAAAGTTAGAACTTTTTGTTTCAAACTTGCTTCACTACTTAGTCACTTTTTACAAAACACTGTGATTAACTTAGTTTATTAGTTTCTGCGTAGGCATCGATTTGTTTTTAACTAGTGATTAAATTAGTAAATTTCAGCCAATCAAATTTCATTATTTCTTTTTGTTATGTCAAATTCTAATATTTGATAAAGTAAAATGCACAATATTTAACTTTTTCAATTTATAAAATTATTTATCTTTAGTTTCATTGGTTTAAAGAAATTGATAAGAGCCCTTTTTTCGGAAATTTATGTCACAAACATTAGCTCCCATGTCAAATTATTTATTTTCGTCCTAAGATTTAGATATTCTAAAATTTATTATAATAGTTTTGTAGGCAATCCATCTGCTGAAAAAATGAGGGATAAGACAGATTTTTTAAAAATTTATTATTTTGAGTTAAATTAAAAAGGTCTTGTAGTTACATCCAACACAAATATTTATTAACAACTATAATGAAAGACTATTATAATAATTTAACTTTATCAAAATTTAAATACAATTTTTTTACTTAAATTGTTAGAAAAAGTTTATTGTTACATTTTACCTATTATATTTCATAAATTTTTGTACTATAATTTTTTGTTTTATGTAATTTACAATATTTATGATAAAAGTTTTATAATATATATATTATAATACTATATATTACATTACATATATTTTTTATATAAACTATTATTTTTATATTGTATTAATTATATATTTATACTATATTTTTTATTTTATATATTTATAAAAAAATATACATATTTTATGAGATAAAAAAAATATAAAATTTGCGCACTTTGTCTAAATGGAAATTTATTATTCTAATTTTTAATATATTTTTATCTTTGTAAACTTTAAAAATAAATAAATAGAATAAAATAATAATTATTAATATCAAGTTATTTGTAATATATGAATATTATTTATACTTATTAATTTATTATTATTTTATATAAAATTATTTATTATTAACTGTGAATTATGTATAGTAAAATAATATTAATTATATATATTAAATTAAAAATCATATTTATAAAAATTTATACAAATATGACAATGTCAATTCTATTATGCATAGTTGATTTACACAATGAATAAAATATTAAAATAATTTAATTGAAGACAAATAATTAGTACTTGTCGATAGGCTAGCAAGTACTATTGCATCACTTTTTTATTTCTTCTAGCGATTAAAACCAATTCTTTGCACGAAAAATTATTTTTTGATGATATGATTGGCTAACCAATTAAAATGTACCATGTTTGTTATTTATTGTACATGAAAATCGTGCATTCAAATAATACAATCTAATTTATATAATCTAATTTTATTTGGTTTATGGTTTTTGGTTTATTTGGTTTTTAGATACCTATTAAGAGATTGATAAGTTTTTCCTTATATTAAAATAATATTTCTATTTTTGTTCTATTATAAAATATTAAATTTTTTGGATTTATTTTAATATATATTATATAAATTTAGATTTAATAGAATAACATTATAATATTGTTGAAAAAGAATTATTTGGACTAAATAATTAATATTAAAATTAATTATAAATAGAACTATTTTACAATTTAAATTAATTATAAATGATATTTTATAATTATTTATAAAATTTGGTTTATGGTTTACAACTTTTTAGATACCTATTAAGAGATTGATAAGTTTTTCCTATATTAAAATAATATTTCTATTTTTGTTGTATTAAATAATTAATGTTAAAATTAATTATAAATAGAACTATTTTACAATTTAAATTAATTATAAATGATATTTTATAATTATTTATAAAATTAAAAATATTATTAGAACTATAATTATAGTAATTTTATAATTTTTTGTAATTAAATAATTACTTTACATATAAATTAAAATTAAAATTAAACTTAGTTATAAATTATTATAATTAAAAATTCACTTTACATATAAATCAAAATTAAAATAAAATTTATTTATAAAACTAAAGGCAACTACGTGGCACTTGTTATATTTGTGATAAATATTAACATTACATATTTCTACATTTTTCAACTACACCAAAATTTTGGCAGGAACTTAGTTGCTTTGCAACCTTGTTATATTTTCTTTTGACTATTCTATCCTAAAAATATTCTCTTTTAGTATTTAGATTTTCCTCTCTAACAAAAATATGTCTCATAAGTCTTCCACTGTACAAAAATATGTTTCATAAGTCTTCAACCAGAACATTGTTTTAAGATATTGCACATTTATGATTCTATTACACTCTAAATTTATATAACTATTTCATTACACAAATTTCAAATTCAATCATATGTAATTAAAATCTATTTTTAAGATAACCATAAACAAAAAAATAAACAAAATAATCATAGTTTCGAGTCTTTGTAAAATCTGTTTTTACTTAATCAAAACCATAAACAAAAAAAAGTTAATGCTTTGGCCATTAGATTTTTTAATCTAATATATTTCTACAATTTATATATTTGATGCAAAATATAATTATTATTTAAATAATATTTCTTTTTAAACTTGAGATATTTAAAATATTATTTTTTATTATGAATACAATTATATAAATTACATCATATACAAATTATAGAAATTTAAAATAATTAAATTATGATTTTAAGTTTAATTTTTTAATTTATAATTAATTTTTTTATTAAAAAGAATTTAATGAAATTATTATAATTTATAATTAAATTATCAATTAAATTATTATTTAAATAATATTTATTTTAAACTTCAAATTTTTAAAATATTATTTTTATTGAAAATAAAATTATATAAATTACATCATATACAAATATAGAAATTTAAAATAATTAAATTATGATTTTAAGTTTAATTTTTTAATTTATTTTTTACTAATTTTTTTTAATAGAATTATTATAATTCTTATAATAAAATTATCAATTAAATTAAAAGTTTAACTAGTTATAATTGATTATAAATAGAATTATAATTATAATTAAGATTGTAGTTACAATTATTCAAAAACTAAAAAATATATATAATTTACATATTATTAAAATACTACATTAGGTTGAAGTTTTTATATTTTATTTATCTATTGTTCTTATAAATATTACTTACTATTATTAAAATTATTATTACACTAATTAAGATTTTGATTATGCTTTATAATTATAATTATAGTAGATATTTTTGTACTAAATACTAATTTTACTAAAATAATACAAGTACTAGTCACTACGTGACACTTGTTTAAAAGATAGAGGGGGACATCCAACTTCTTTCTGTTGCAATGAAATTAAGCATTTGAATTTAACAATCAAAGGCAAACCAACAAGAGAAAGGTGCATGCAAATGTATATCTTTTGCAAAGTTAATATTCTTGTTCCTATTTTGCCCAACAAAATTTGCTAGAGTAATTGTAATGATTTTTTATTTTCTTTTTTCATATTTTTTAAGGATTTTTGGTTGAAATTTTCAATGGATTAAAATTCATTTATAATGATTATATTTGTTTTTTTATGAATTCTAATCATCTTTATGTTTTTTTTGGTTTGTTTCAATTTTTGCAATGTCTCTTAAATTTCTTTAAAGAGTTTTGGAGAACATATTTTTTTCAACAATTTGAGAATATGGGTGTTTTTTAGAGTAAGAATTTTGTAAAAGATGAAAAAAGTTGATGACGAGTACTCCATAGGAGGAGTCCTTCCAATAATAAGGCTTTTCGTGAAAGAAGATTCTACCAATAATAAAAATCATTGATTAAGAAATAAAATTTAGAATTTTTTTTTATATTATTATTGTTGGTATTAAACTATGGCAATGTTATTGATAATTTTGATAATTGTAATATTGCTATCAGAATTCAAGGGTGTAATTTTTTGACTTGCTGTGAAAAAATATCTCCTACTTATTAATTTTTATTATTTTAAAACTTTTCCCTGTAATTTTTAATCTAAAAAATTAATATAAATTTACTAAATTTAATTTTATTTCAATACCACATTTTATAATTAAACTTTTAATTATTGAATTTATCAATAAGTTATTGGGTTAAATTAAGCTCAAGGAAATGCTTTGCACATATATAAACAAGAAGAAGATTGATTTAACATATTATCAAAAAGGTTATTGCCTGTTTCAAAGGATGCAACGTTATCCTTGGGCCCTTCCATTCCATACAACGGCTAAAAATCTCAGAAGCAAAATCTATATAAAATCCCAAAAGCAAAATCTATATAACATCTCAGAAGCAAAACCCACATAATTCTTATATCCTTCTGAAGCAAAATCCGTGCCATTCTTAAAAATCTCTGAAGCAAAATCCATATAATTCTTATGGATCTCTGAAGTAAAATCCACACAATTCTCTAAAAAATTCACGATCAATCTGGTTTGTGTGACGGCCATCTTAGTCATGGAGAGCACAATGGTTAACAAAATAAACTTTTCCCTAAATCTACTAAAGCAGACCTCATTCTACAGAAAAATGGTGGAAATTCTTGAAGAAAAAAAATTCAGAGCCCAAATACAGAGGGTCACAAGCATGCAGGAAAATGGTGGAATAGAAATGGTGATCTATGAGATTGGAAGCATGGAAAACAGCGAGGAATCCTGCATGCAATTCGCCCTGGCCCTTCTCTTAAAAAATGAATCACACCTGGTACAAGATATAACAATCTATGATCAAAATCTCTCTGCAGTCGAACTTAAAGTCATAAATTATTTCCAATGCCAATGCTATTCAAACACCACAATTAACAAAGTGGAAAGACCCACTCTGTTCTTCATAAGTGGCTGCAAGTTTTATCTCTGGAATAACATTCTTGAGGCCAATAAAATGCCAGAGGAATTAAACAGGATTGTTATCTTAGGCAATCCACTTAAACAATGGGTCCCCATTTTGCCAAGGAATTTTGGGGAAATCAAATATCCTTCAGCAATCATGGAAAACAACAAAGACAAAATTAAAGAATTCCCAATATGGCTGGGCAAGGGGAAGAATTCTGACCTCAGTATGCCACAGTGGTGGAGCTTTCATTTTGGCGGCGCCGCCATTGACCGGCAGCAAATCGCTCTCTGCCACGTGTGCTACAATATATCGTGGCATTTTTTCGACGGCTTTATTGATCCAGTCAAAGTCTCATCTGATGAAGAACATATTAAACATTTCCTAAGATTTATGATGAGGAAGGTCCAAAGTTCAAATCCCACTCTTCATATTGATAATAAAAAGATCTTGAATTCGAATCTTAACCTTCATATTGATAAAAAGGAGGTCTTAAAATTGAATCCTAACCCTCATACTGATAAAAGGGAGGTCTTAAATTCGAACCCTAATCCTCATATTGACAAAAAGAACCTAAATTCAAATCCTAACCCTCATATTGACAACAAGATCCTAGGTTCGAATCCTGCCCCTAATATTGACAAATTCCCCTGTTCTTCATCAGCCCTAGATTTGGCAGGGACCGCGGATGACGAGGTCCGAATCCGCGAGTCCATCGAGGCCTCCATGAGGCGGCTGGAGGCCTCAGATTTTTACAAGAAATTCAGAGAAAAAATAAAAAGCCCTAAATTTGTTCAACATTTTGAAAGACTGAAGCTTACACAGCAACAATTGACGGAAAATTTGGAAAATTTTACATTACCGATAGTTTTGTACGGCGTGGGGAAGATCGAGGAATCGGAAAACTCCAGGCTGCAATTCTCGCTCGCGATTCTGCTGAAGCGGGATTTTGAATGGGTGGAGAAATTGACGGCTTTCGAGCCCGTGGCGAATCCGACGGAGATCAAAGTTATGCAAGGGTTTGGGTGTGATTGGATCTCAAATAATGAAAAAGGGCGGAGATTTGTGCACAAGCCAACACTTTTTTTCATGCCCGGGGTTCCCTTGTACGTGCACAACCGCCTTTTTTCTGCAAATTGGGGATCTGCTGGATTGAATAAGATGATTGTTTTGGGTAATAGTTTCCAGACAACGACCTCGTTGGTTCCTCAGATGACTTACATTTTCCAGGTCTTACATCGCGATGGAATTGTGTGTGAAGTGCCTGTCAGTGGCCAGGGATCTGGCCCTCCAGATGATTGCTCCTACGCTTTCCAGTTTTATAGTTGGCATTTCTTCAATTCCTCTGCAAATTCTTGTGATCGGGAGACGATTTCAGTGTCAAATTTGATGCATTTAGCTGTGATTTCTGGTCATCTGTGAAGATGAAAGGAGAATGAATCTGTTTTTAATTTTTTATAATCTGTTCTTGAATATGCTCAGATCGCAGGTATCATTTTCAAGGACACGGATTCCTTTTTCTTGTATTTTGATGATATTCTCTGTTTTTAAATTTAAATGAAATAACTAAAAAATTAAAAAAATTATACTAGTTTATTATTAAGATTCAAATTTTGTGGAAGTAGTATTATTGAATGTTTGTATTAAAAATGAGTAAACGATTCATTCATCACACATTATATAAATATAATATTTAATATTTATATATATAATAATTACTTTACAATTAATATCTATATTTATATTTTACTTTTGTAAGATTATTGATGCATTTTAAATTATATTTGTATAAGTTAAACAATTAAAAATCTTTTTAAAAATAATTATCATTCAAAATTTTATTTGATTAGTATAAAAATATAAATGTTTAATTTATGAATATCATTTTTAATATTTATATAAAAAATGTTTATTTCACAATTAATATTTATATTTTACTTTGCTAGGTTAGTCTTTTTTTAGTATATGTTTTAATTTTGTTATTTTTATGATTTTTAGTTCTTACGGTGGAACTATAGGCAACTAACTAAACTTAAAGGCTAAGCAAGTACTATTGCATCCGTTTTTGAGTTTTTAGTCTTAAATTAAATAAAAATGTTTAAACCAATTAGAATTTTTAAGATTTTGTATTTTGTAATAAATTTCATATTTTGTAAAGTTAGATGCAATATTTTTATACTTTATAGAAATCATTTTGTTATAAATATTTAGGTAAACAAATGTGTGATATATTTTCCCTTACAAAATATTATAATTTAAATTAAACATAGTAAATAAATATTTTATTTTATAATTAATTAGAAATTTTAAATAAAAATAATATATATTTCTATTATATAATCTTCCAAGATAAATTATTATATATTATTATTATAATATAGATTATAATATAAATTAAAATAATAATATTATATTTAAAATTATTATACATTCTAAATATATTATATTATAATTATAATTTATGTATAATATAATAATACAATATTATATATACAATAATATTAATCATATGTAATAAAAAATATATATCAATAAAATAAAATTATTTATTACTACAATTATCATTATATATAAAATTATAATTATATAATTAATTAAAATATCTTATATATTATAATAAATTTATTAAAATTAAGATTAAATCTATATTAAAAATTAAAATTAAAATTAATTACTGAAGGCAAGTACTTGGCCACTATGTGGCACTTGTTTAAAATAAATTTCCATTTTCTTTATATAGATGCGATTTTTTTAAAAACATAATTATAAAATTAATTTTCTAAAATATGATTGGCTTACACAAATTGCCCCATAAGGCGAATTTGAAATATTGATTGCTGATTGCAAAGTTTGTGAGAATAATATTATTATTAGTTTGAATGAAACATTTTGATAAGGAAAAGAATATTATTGTTAGTATTTAGTTTTTTAACCAATTAGAATGGAGATATATTTTCATATGCAAGAAATTTGTATTCTTCTTAAAATTTATATATAATTTTTTAACAAAATACATAAAAAAAATAAAAAATTATCTTTAATTGTATTGACTCAAAATTTTGAGCATATGAGCAGTTCAGAATTTTTTATTTTTTATATTTTAAAAGAAAATGTTTCCTAAAGTAATAAATTAGATGTGGTGAGAAATTTATATGGGCCGCAATATTTTTCTCTTTTGATCATGTACACATCACCAACAAACATGCCTTTTTATAGAGGGGGTTTTTTAGTTTTGTTAAAAACTATGGTTAAGCTAGGAATTATATTGCAGTTAGAGTTAAATTTCTGTGTCTCTGCATAGTGATCCCTAGTTCTCAACATTTTCCATTGTTCTCGCCATGTCTGTGTCCATGAATCTCTTTTGTAGGCCATGTCTCTAATTACTTTTAAAATGGTAATGGGACCCCAAAATTGGTCTAATAGGTTTGGTAGCCTCCATGACATTATAGTGAGGCACTAATTCACTGCATCTTATAGTGCTACTTGTGAAAATTCTATTGCAGTCACTGATTATTAATCTCCTATCTTATAAAGATTATTTAACTACCGAAAATTAATTCACAACTAATATTGAAAAACAACACAACTGCAACTTCACAATAAAAATACGGAAAGAAATATGCAACACAATGAACACAATATTTTTGGGCAATTGTCCCTGGAAAAACCCCAAGGGGAAAACCAATACTGTAGATGAGAAATATATTAAACTTCAACAAATTAAGAGATACAAAATTCTTTTCCTCTCACTGGAAGAACTCTGACAATCTCTCAATTCCTCCTATTGATATTACTCCACTGCTATCCCCAACACTATCACTATGCCCTTGCTAACACTGCAAGACTATTTCCTATCACTGCAAACTCATTTGTTAACACTACAAATTCTCTCCAAGATGTGCTTTTCCAAATGCCCCTAGACCCCCTTTTATACTACCCTCATTGGTAAACCAACGACCAAGATTGATTCTCAATCAACGGTTGAGATTAAAACAACCCAACAACCAATAACAAAATTGGTTTCTAGTTGCTTCCAAAAGTGGTCAATTAATTAACAAATAATTGTCCCTACTCTAACTTATTTGTTAGTAAAACTATTATTTACTAATTATTCACATATGGACAAATAGTTGTCCAAGCTACCCCAAAACTAACACTCCTTCTTAGGGAGGAAGTTGTATTGCATGACACCCAACTTGTCTTTGAAGAAGATGAATTTTTCCTTCCCCAATGCCTTTGTCAAAATGTCTGCTACCTGCTCCTCTATAGGTATATATTGTAGTTGAACAATGCCCCATTGTACACAATCTCTGATGAAGTGATACCTAATGTCTATATGTTTAGACCTATCATGAAACACTGCATTCTCAGACAACTTGATGCAACTCTGATTGTCACAATGTATCACTGTAGTCTCAACCCTCTGACTAAACAAGGTTACTAACAACTTCTGAAGCCATATAGCTTCACATGTCTCCATGCTAGTTGTTATGTATTCTGCTTCTGTAGAACTCAAAGCTATGGACTTCTACTTCCTGTTGAACTAAAAGACAACCCTTGATCCCAAAGTAAAACAACACCTTGAAGTGCTTCTCTCGTTCGTTGTACTTCTTGGCCAATCTACATTAGTATATCCTATCAACTTGATACCTTCACCTCAAACATATCTGATCACATACTCAATTGTACCACAAAGATAACGCAACACATGCTTTATCATTGTCCAATGCACTCTCTTTGCTTCAACCATGAACTGACTAAGAGAGTTTATTGCAAAGGCTATATCTAACCTGGTGTTGACCAAATACATGAGTGAACTAGTTAACTTCCTGGATAAGGTGGGATCTACATCCTTCTCCTTGGATGTATCTACCTTCCTCCAATTCGTGATCATAGGTGTAGACATGGCTTTGCAATCCTCCATCCTAAATCTCTTTAAGATTTCAATGCAATATTTCCCTTCCCCAAGGAAAATCTCTCCATCTATTTGCCACACCTCCATGCCTAGAAAGTAGTGCATAATTCCCAAATCCTTCATCTTGAACTCTACTGCAAGATCCCTCTTTCACTCCTCTATAAGCCCTAGTTAACCTATTAGAAATAAGTCATCCACATATAGAACAAGAATGCGAACCTCACACCCAACCACCAAGTAGTAGAGGTTAGCATCTGCCTCACTCTTCACAAAGCCCATTTCCTGCAAGTAAGTATCAATGCGCTCATAGCATGCTCTAGGATCCTGTTTGAGTCTATACAAATCTCTTTTCAATCTGCACACGCGGGTCTCTTTGTTGTGTGCTACAAAGCCTTCTGGTTTCTCTATGTATACCTCCTCTTTCAACTCACCATTGAGGAATGTTGTCTTGACATCCATTTGATGGATCTACCATCTCATCTATGTTGTAAATAAGATCACAACTCATATAGAAGTATACCTGGCCACATGAGCAAATGTCTCCTCATAGTCTATTCCCTCCTTCTAAGAGAACCCCTTTGCCATCAACCTTGCCTTGTATTTATCGATGCTACCATCTACACCATACTTAATCTTGTAGATCAAGCATGATCCAACCACTTCCCTATCTGTTGGTCTAGGCACTACCTCCTACACATTGTTTTGCATTATTGAGGTATATTCCTCAACCATTGCATCTCACCAAACCTGATGTTGTGTAGCCTCCTAATAACTGGAAGGCTCTCTATCTACCAACTAACATACTAAAGCCACATAGTCATTGAACTTGGTTGGTTGTTTCTGTTGTTTCGTACTCCTCCTAGGAGTTCCCACAAAGTCATGATTATCCCTTTGTTAAACCTCACAGTTCTTGCTGCCAATTGTAGAGGATGAGATATCAACCTCCATATCTTCTCGATGCATATCTTGCTACACCAGTTGCTCCATAATCTGCAAACTCTCACTACCTAAGCCTATGCTTGTACTAGTAACTATACTTAAGCTTTGTTGCCCTTGACTCGGTTGAGCTACCCTTGGAGCTTCTATTGACTGCTCACTTTGATATTTTGCTAGAAAATCTCTGGACCTCCTAAATGCCTTGTTCTCCATGAACTTGACATCACGTCTAACTATAATCCTCTTAGTCCTTGGAATAAATATCCAATATGCCTTTGAGTTTTCACTGTACCCAACAAATTACTCCCTCTCTGTAGACTGATCTAACTTGCTACGTGTATCACCTAGAATATGATAGTATGCCAAACTTCCAAATATCTTGAAGTGACTAACATCTGCCTTCTTTCCTGTGAAAGCTTCCTCTGGTGTCATCTTCCCTATTACCTTATGTGGAACCCTCTTCTGTATGTACACTGTTGTACGACATGCCTCTACTCATAAGTAGCGGGGCATATCCCGGTCATGTAGCATAGCCCTTCCTACCTTTGATATAGACCAATTCTTCCTCTTAGCAATTCCAATCTATTCTTGATTGTAAGGAACATTCCACTCTCTCTTGATTCCTTTCCTAGTATAGAACTCCTGGAATTTATTTCCTTGGTACTCGCCTCCATTATCTAGCCAAGGAACCTTTATCTTCCTTCCTGTTGAGTTCTCCACAAGAGACTTAAATTCTTGGAAGTGACTGAAAACCTCATCCTTGGTCTTTAAGAAGTATATCAAGGTCTTCCTGGAGAAATCATCAATAAAAGTAAGATAGTACTCATATCCTCTGAGAGACTTTGTCGATATTGGTCCACCAACATATGAATGTACTAGATCAAGAACACCCTTAGATCTGGTGTCACTCCTTGGAAAATATGCTTTCGAAAACTTCTCCAACACACATCCCTTACATACATCATTGTTCTTTGTGCTCACCTCAGGAACACCTGTCACTATCTCACGAAACAATTTAAGTGCTCCATGATGTATATGGCCCATCCTCCTATGCCATAACTCTCCAATATCTCTAGGATTATTTTTTGTCATGAGTGCCTTAGGAGTGTCAAACTACAGCCTATAAAGGCATCCGCTCCTAACTCCAATAGATATAGGTGATTTCCAATCCTTGTGCTTGATCAACACCTATGCAGGGGTCTAAAAGTTATATTATACCCTTTATCCTAAAGAATAGATATAGAAATCAAATTCATACCTAATCCTGGCACATGCAACACGTCAAGAAGGGGAATCACCTTTCCATTCTCCCTCTGAAACTGGAGAAGTATTGGATACGGGTATCCTCCTTATAACTGGACAAGTTTGGACAAATTTGGACAAGTTTCCCATAGAAATATGGATACGGGTATCCTCCTCCTTTTAACTAGAGAAGTAATCTCTAACTCTTGTCATATGAAATGACGCCCCACTTTCTATGTACCAAACACTCTATGAGGTTGAGCTAACCATACAAGCTATGAGTGTGAACTCATCCTCCAATCTACTAGAGAGTTCATTTGTACTAGTTGAAGCTATCACCTGCTTCTTGCCCTTATTTTCATTCTTCTTCCTTTGTAAGAAATCACTGACATAGTGGCCAAATTTGTGACAACCAAAATACTTGACCTTAGATAGTTACTTCTTCTTCTCACCTTGTGAGTTTGATCCTTTGCTATACCCCTTCTTCGCTTTCCCATTTCTTGTTAGGGAAATGTTTTCCTATTCCACCTCACGTTTATGACTCTTGTTGTTGGCTCCATTGACAAGCCTTAGTCTAAACTCCTCCTGAGTGAAACCAATCCATAGTCTATTTTAACTCGGTAAGGTGTCTCGTCTACTAACAACTTGAACAAAGACATCCCACTATTTAGTAAACCCATTTAGGGCTATTTTGACTAGCTCATCATCACTGAGGCTATCTCCAATAGCTGCTAAATCATCCTTGATAAGTTTAAGCCTAGTGAGGTAACTTGTGATGTCTTCTCCCTTGTTTATCCGAGTATTCTTCAACTTGTCTCTGAGAATCAGCTTCTGGTTGGTGGTAGAATTCTGGAATAGATTCAGAATGGTGTCTCACATCTTCTTCATAGTATCTAACTCTGTGATATGTGGAACAATATGATCCTTGACACCATCAAGGATTATCCTCCTCGCCTTGGCATCATCCTTCTTGTATGTTGCAAGTTGTGTTGCATCTATGGGTACAGTTACAACACCGGTAACATACTCCTTGATACCATTCTCTTCCAGCAATAAAGAAATTTTGGTTTTCTAGGCGCCAAAAATTGAGGCACCATCTAATCTATCCTGATCTCTCAAACCAACTGAGGCCATCTCAAAGAAATAAAATAAATAACTTGAAAGAGGTCAAACTAGGTTTTATAAACCCTTGATTTTCTTTCCTTTCCTAGGGTAAACCTTTTCTACCCTCAACTTAGCTTTGATACCATGTGAAAATTCTATTGCAGTGACTAATTATTAATCTCCTATCTTATAAAGATTATTTAACTGCTAAAAATTAATTCACAACTAATATTGAAAAATAACACAACTGGAACTTCACCAATAAGAATCTAAAAACTTCACATGACTCCAATAACCATACAAAAAGATCATCCTCTTCTAATCAAAGATTATCGATGACTCACTACGCACTACAATAATAACAGCTTCAAACCAAAATATAGAAACAAAAGAGATACAACACATTATTTAGTTCCATATACCTCCCATTGATATTAATACCAAGTTATACATGGTATAATGACCAATATGTTTACCAAAACTCAACTAAAAGTGAAGAGATCTTCTCATGCACCACAATTTTATCAAGATAAGAAATCAAAATGAGGAATGCCCAAAACTAGTTAAGTCTTCTTCTCTTAACCGAGAAGATCCTAACATATCTTAATTGTAAATCCTTTAACCAAGTATAATTCTTAGATTAGTGTTGTGAAATCTCTTAACATAGTAGACTTAAAAGTATTTATAACTTTTAACTGGGTTAATACCTTAAATAGGGTAAGTTATTAGAAATAGGTAAGCATTGTAGTTCTAACCAAGAACTTTATTCTACAACAGTGAAGTGTTGTGGGTGTCATCCCCACCACATTTTTTATTCTCTAACAAGGATTTTGTGATACCAAAATAATTGTGTTATGTGTTGATTATCATATGTTTCATTTATTTTCATGTGATGAATGCAAATGATAAGGATTCAGTTAATGAATGTGCAGATAAGTTTGAAAGTTTTTTAGAGTATTGATTCACCCCTCCCCTCTCAGTACTTACCTTTCTACACCCGAATCCAACAATTAGTGTAAGAGCTCAGTCTCTTATTAAGGAGTTTACTCACTTGAGAGGAAATATCTGGAAAGATGGAAAGCTACAAGTACAAAAGAATAATTGACAGTATGGAAATAAAACTAAAGATGGCCAATGATAAAATTGAAGAGTTAAGAAAGAAATTGAAATAGTCAATCAGCAAAAGGAAAGAAATAGCACATCAGTTGAAAGATACCCAAGATCATGTTGAGGAATTGGAAGAACAATCTAAGGGAAGCAAGTCTGATGAATCTAATGCACTCATATAGAAACTATTTGAAAAGAACAAGGATCTAGTTGATAAGGTGAAAATACTAAAAAGAGAACAAGAAGCACATTCGGTAAGGATGTGTGAGATCATGGAACAAAAAGGAAAAGATGAGGATGACAAAAGAACTGCAGAAGAAGAAAGAAGACAAATGAATACTATACTAGATGAGAAAGATAGGGAAATCATGAGGCTGACAAAAAATCACTATAACTTGATAGATCAACTTGTTATGGAAAATCAGTATGTTGCAAGGAAAGTCGGTGAGATTGCAGAATTGAGATCTAAGAATGAACACTCGAAGAATGATCTGAAAGCTAAGAGAGATTCTAATGAAATCCTAAAAAGAAATGAAGAAACATGGAAGATTCTTGATGAACAACTGAAAAATCAAAGGCAACCAAATGACACCTCTAGACTTGATTTCAATGCAAACAACACCATTGAGAAGGGTGAGTGCTCCAAAAAAGCAGCCAACTGAGATAAAGTTGTCACCCCATTGAAGCCTAAGAAGCCTACATGTTATCATTGTGGGAATCCAGGACATATAGCTAACATCTTCAGAAGTAAGAGAGGTAATCCACCAAATTCTCCTAAATTTAAAGGTCATTGTTATAATTGCAATAAGTATGGACATAAGGCATTTGAGTGTAGATCAAGAATGGTGAACACTCTAAGGAAACCAAGGTTTGATGGTTATAGTAAAAACTACAATAAATATGGTCACAAATTTGGAGAATGCAAGTCACAAAGTAAAAATGAGAAATGGGTCCCTTATCGACAAAATGTTGACAACAACTGACAAGGACCCACTATACCATGGGATTATAATACAAGGATTATTTGTACTGCATGTGGAATATTTGGTCACATACCCTTAACTTTATTTAGGGTGCATGGATTGAACAATAGGAAATCATGGAGAAACAATGGAATGGTTTAATTTCATTGCCACAGAGTCAGTCACCTTGCTAAGTGTAATACCCCAAAAATGGGCTATAGGTTCATTAACCTCTAATATTGACACATCAAATGAAATCGACATTGAAGTCCTAACCAAAGGCACATCAGCACATTATCGAATCCTAATTGATTATCATAAATTCTGCATCGGGGAATATTCCTAGTAATATTCCTAATTATCCTAATTATCTTTGATTTAATGATTATTTGGCGATAAATCCTATTTATCCTAAAGTTTGATTAATTGAATATTCTCAATATTTATTTAATTAGATTTAATTTTGCCACTTAATTATTTAATTGAGTTAATTCTATTTATTCCTAAATTGTATTATTTAATTTTGACAATAAATCCAAAATCCTATGAATAATTGATTAAATTCTTATTTAATTAATTAAAGCAAGTTGTCAATTTTTAATAATATTATTTTTGGAATAAAAGTTTGAAAAATAATTGATTAACCCATAAATCAATTGTTTTATTTTTCAAAATCAGTTAAGTTGGAAATAAATCACTTTATTATTAAATTAATTCATAAATAAAACATGCACAATCAGAAAAGCAGACAACTATCAATTATCAATTAAATCTAAACTCTATTTTGAGTTAATCTCTGTTTTTGCATGTTTTTGTAAGTTAAATATCCTTTATTTTAAAATAACTCAAAAATCAACCCAAGTTATTTGAGTGATTTATGGCTTTTATTCATGCACCTCCAAAGCCCTAGATTTCTATAAATTAAGGCTTCAGCTCTTCATTTAGGATCCATCTACATAATCCACAAAATCCACAGAATTCATAGAATTTGCATACTTACTCTGGAGAATTGACATTTGAAGAATTGAAGCTTCTTTGCGAATCAAACAACTTTGTGAGATCACTCATATTTTAGAATATCATTGTTAGATTAATTGCAATGCATATCAATTTCATATCAGATTTCTCATTCTTATTGCATAGAAAAATTTAAAAAAATAGATTAATTGCATTCATTCCATATCTAGATTTTGCATTCAAATCCTTCATTTAGGTGTCGTCAAGGTCACTGATCTCGGTATAATCTGAGAATACATACTCGCATCTACTAGAAGGCAGTAAATCACCTAGTTAGTTTAGTTTTTCATTTATTGCACGATTTCAATTTTAACTAACCTCTAATGTTTTACTGAAGTGTTGTGTCTACAGCTAGGTACAAAATTCACACACACATTTTTGGCACCCAACGTGGGGCCCTAAAATGGGTTTCCATTCTATTCTATCAAATTTCTATCATTTTTCTCGAACCCGCGACCACAAGGTTAATTTTTGTGAGTTTTGTGATAAATTTCTGGGCTATTTTTCCAAAAATCTGACTAATGTTTTTATTGGTACATGCACATATGATATGATACAGATCTGAAATTTATATTTTTGGAAAGGTATTTTAGTTAGCTTTCATTTTCCATTAGTTTGGATTAATTTTGTTTTGATTTACAAAAGTTATGATCATTTTAGTGAGAACTGGTCTAAACCTGATTTTATGAAATCTGACTGATGTTTTTATTGGTACATGCACATATGATATGATACAGATCTGAAATTTATATTTTTGGAAAGGTATTTGAGTTAGCTTTCATTTTCTATTAGTTTTGATTAATTTCATTTTTATTTACAAAATTTATGATCATTTTAGTGAAGACTGGTATGAACCTGATTTTATGAAATCTGACTGATGTTTTTATTGGTACATGCACATATGACATGATACAGATCTAAAATTTATATTTATAGAAAGGTATTTGAGTTATCTTTCATTTTCCATTAGTTTGGATTAATTTTCTTTTGATTTGCAAAAGTTATTGTTGATTTAGTGCAGACTAGTCAGAGTCTGATTTTTTATGACAACAGGTTTTTCGATTATCAAATGACATATTATATTTGACTAACCTGATTTTCTACCACATGGGGTTGACAAGTTGTGTTTTTTTTTTTTATGGATTTTTATAACATTGGGTTTCATGTACAAGAATAGGTAAGTTTTTCATAACAGTGGTTTGCAGGTGCAGGTGTAGGTGCAGGTACGTCTTGTGGGTACAAAAGATAGAAGACAAATGCTCAAAAATTGCTAAAATAAGTAAAATCTACTAAGCGCGTTGCGAGGAACTTAGGTATTCTATTACATCTGATAACACTTCATTTTGGGACATAAAACAAACTCTCTTGTGTCAAGCTTGAGTGCCTTTACAACTTTCATAATTCACACTTCAATTTTGGGCTCTAAAATGAACATAGATTTGTTTTTTGCATATCTGTTACACATATTAATTAGGCCCTATGAACATAATTTGTGGTTCTTGAGAGAGTGGGTTTCCAGTGAAGCTCTTCTCAATGAGAGAACCCCTTATAGGTAGGGAGGATACTGAGGGAGTCTCACGTTCCATTAGATCTGTGTGTCTTCAACTTTTGATCGATGCATTCTCTCTCTGGAGAGGTTGATAGATCATAAGGGTTGACATCATAGATCTTTGTGAGATAATCTTGGTCTTAGTGTGTTAGATTAATTTGTATGCTTTGTTTGAGTTAAAAGTGAAAAGGCTAGGGGAATATGCTCTACTTCCTTTTTGGATAGTACCAGAAACTCAAATCCTTGAATCTAGAACTAGTCTCCATGTGGTATATTTTGTGAGTCACCTTTAGAGAGGGTTAATCGTAGTGGACATTCCCTTAATTAGGTCAACCATGTTGAGGGAACCTCAAGCGCTAATAGCCATTTTCTCCGTGGTAGTGACAACCACTATATAAATGTCCTGGTGGAAGAAATCTCCACAGGTGTGGTCTCTTGTTGGGCTGTCAGATCTCCCTAGCAGATCTTGAAGATTAAGTTCTCAGATTGTGTCAAAACCCCAGTGCGCCTGGATTGGAGTTCACCCTCTTGGATCATAAAAGTTGCAGAGTCAAACCATTACTAAAAACTCTAGTGAGGCCAAATTTTCATTTTCTAGGAATATGTGCATTATTGCAAAACTTTTTGGAACATACACAATTAGCACTTCTAAGGATTAGCACAAATAAGTCACTTGATTGTTCATGTGCAAGGTTGCTTTTTCCCTTGTTCATTATTTTTAGACATGCTTGAAATCACTTTCTTGTTGTTTTGCGTGCTTGCTTATCTATCTAGTTACTAAAAATGAACAAATTTGTTACAATCCTCAAATTTGGACATTGAAATTTGCAAACAATTTGAAACTAAAAACCTAAAATTTGCAAAATCTAAAGCAAAATCCTTTCTAGTGTCAAAAGTCATCCTAAAATTTTAGAACTCGTATCGAAGCCAAAGTCAAAGTTGTTAGAGATTGGCCAAATTTGTCAAAAATCTAGTTTTTACAACCTATTTCCAAAATCTGTCAAACAAATCACTATGTCAGGAATAGAGCAGCAAACTACTGAGAATCCAATCATTTTCCTAAAATGACCTTTTGAATCCAATTTAGCCTTCTGTTTAATCGATTTGAGTCTTTATCATCTTGTGTCAAAACCTTGTCATAACTATCAATCTCCAATCAGTCATCAAAATGGCTAAGTGTTGTGAACTCATGTCCGCTATCTTTTGGGAATCCACCCATACATCCAGGGCATAGTCTCCTTCATTTACGTCTAATCCAAGCTTCAATCAATCAAACATTGACAAGGTTGCATCATTTGATCTTCTTGAATCAAATCTTTCTTCAGTTGTCTTCATCACATTCTTTTGTTCACCCAAGGTTAATGGTGGAAACTAGAGCTTCCTCACAGAAGAAATCAGGAGAAGCATCTCATACCTTACCTTTGACTCATATCCAAGGTCCAACTCTTGAACAACTCTATAATTCTGGTCTTTACGAAGACGACGGTCTTGGCAACTTTTGATTAAAAACTGGTTACATTCCCCCTCCATCAATTCAAGGAGTCAATCAACAAAATCTCCATCAATCTATTCCAGGGAGTCCTAAAACTCCTAACATGTCTCAAAGAATTAGTACACATGAGGAAGAAACTCTAATCACCGCTATGATGAAACAGATGCACGCTATGCAAGTCAAACTTAACAAACTTGAGAAAGAAAAGGAACCTAAAGAGTTCTCTATGGAAGCTCCATGCCCTTTTCCATTTGATAAAGACTTGTACATGTCACCATGTCCTCGGACATAATATGAGCAACGTGATAATCCTTTTGATACCTCTTCCATGGAGAGTGACACACCCATCTTTGAAGACTATGATGGCGGACAATGTAGTGATACCTATGACACCTTTGTTCTTAAGAGTCCTCCTCGTCATGTGCTCGTGCTTACTAGAAATGGGACGTCACATTGGATAGATCATGATGGTGATCCATATGATTTTGATTTTGAAAGAGATTTTGATGATCTTTGTGCATAATACCTAGATGATCCATCTATTTCATTGGAAGAAGACAAAGCTTTCCGCGCTGATTATAAACGTCAATACTATAAGGATCTCTCCTCTAAGAATTTTCATGCTGAAAATAAAGATTACACTCTCAAGAAAGATCATGTTAATGTTGAACCTTTGTCTAGTGTTGGTTCCCTTCCATCCCCTACTTCCTCCAATATCCATACATTTCCTAAAGCTCCCAAGCCTATCAAATCTTTCACAGAACCTTCATCTGACACAAGCCTTGATACTTTTCATATGATTCCCTATAGTTATCCTCAAGGGCTACCCCTTAAAGAAACTCAAGCTAACCTTCACTTGGCTACAAATACTTTCAATAATGCTAAACCTAAAGAGCCTAAGCCTTTATACGCTATAATGCCCACTTCAGCTAGTCCTCCACCATCTCTTCCAAAGTCTTCTATACAATCCCAACATGCTTCCTTGTCCTTAGAAGTGGCTCCATGTCAAGAGGACTCTAAAAATGATAAAGAAAATAACATAAAGAAAGATCAAGATCAAGAACCCTCCATGTCATCCACTCTTTTTCTCGATGTCTCTTATCCGCTTCAGGGTTCTTTTGATCCTACACACCTTTTTTCATGCATTCCACCATGTCTTAAGTCTTCTCCTAAGCAAGATCAAGCTACTACTTACACTGTTGAGCTTATTGACAATCAAAATAACCTTACTACACTTGCACTTTCCAAAGATGATACTTCCATTAAGGTTGGTAAAAATGGTGTTGTTACTTCCAATGTTAAGCCTATTGAAAATCAAGAAAAAAAATTGTACGCTTGTGCTATCCAAAGATCCTTGTCAAGATCAAAGTCTTCCATCTTCTTATTCTACCACTCCATGTTCGCTTCCACTTTCTACTCTTCCTAAGTCTTTGCAAGCTCTGAACAATTCTATCAAAGAAGGTGCTCATATTCAAGATGTCCATAATCCTATTGCAAATCCTAATGCTCACTCTGAAGATGTTGATGTCCTTGGTTGTCATATAGATGTTGATGAACTTATTGATTATCCTTATGCATCTTCCACTTCCATCCTTGGACCTCTTCCACCAATACTAAGAGCTTCATGCCTGCCTTCCATCTTGGGTCCTTATGTCCCTTCACTTTCCCCTCCTAACTCTCCTAATTCACCATCCATCTTGGGTCCTTACATCTTTCCATCTCTCATCTTTCCTCAAGATCAACATAGATGCATACCCTTGAATCCTTTTCATCCACCCATCCATTTAAACTAGTCATATCCTCCTCCTTCTTCCACAAGTCCCAAGTTCTTTGGAAGTAACTTGAATGTTCAATACAAGAAAAAGAAGCAATACAAGAATCCATCAAAAAAAGAAGATCACCATGTCTCCTCTAATAGACATGGAGGCATAAAGTCAAAAGAGATATCTAAGAAAAAAACTACAAGACAAGTATGGGTTCCAAAATCTATCATTGAAGATATTCTCTTTAGATCATCAAAAAGAAATGAAAAGCCTATGACTATATGGATTCCAAAGTCTCTCTTGAAAGAGTTTGGTGTTGAGAAAAAAGTGAAGTTGACAGTCAAGCTTCCAAAGACTTCCATTTCATCTTCTTCCAAAAATATTCTTCCATTCCATGCACCTAAACCACAACCTTTGCTATCCATTCACCACATTCCTTCATGTATTCCTTCATTCACGTTTCCTCCATCCTCTCACCACCCTTCAAGGTGTGTGTTGATGTTGATCTTGCCTTCCTTTCCATATGCCCTTTCACAATCCTTCCATTCATTATCCTTCTACCTTATATCCTTTTTCCTCATTTGTCTATTCCTCCTATCTTCCAACCTCACTCACTTTACATAAAACCCTATCCTCCATTTTTCTCTTCCATATTCTTTTCTCTATCAGCATCTTTGAGCATATCATTTGAATCCTTGGCATATCATGGTTTATCCTTTCAAGGAGCATTATCTAAAAATCTTTCCTTCTTCCAAAAAAAAAAAAGAAATGAAAAAAAAAATTTGAAAATGTGCCTTGGTGAAAACCTAGAAGTAGGCACCTTGGTAGCAAAAGTAAAGAGAAATAAATTCATCCTATGGTGAAAAACACTCTCTTGTGGCACCTTGGATAAGTACCATGATGAAAACTTGACAATCAGGAATCATGTGTAGTTCTTCTACATATTTCATCCATTCCATCTTCTCTCTTTGATCTTGACAATGTTGATCTATACACAAACATTTGGCTATCTTGTGAGCTATCTTATGATGATCTTGCTTTCATTCCCTTCCTGTTTAGCCTTCATATTTATTTTCCTCCATTCATTCTAGCCTTTCACTATCCTTTTCCCCTTTGGTCTTGATCTAATAAAAAAAAGAAGAGTAGAACATGATTCTTTGAAACCTCTTGACATGTCTACTCTTTTGGATTGCATCCTTTCTTGCTCTTGCATTACGCTTTTGTGACTTATCCTATGCTGGCCTTTCATTGCTTGTCCAAATGTGATTTACATGACAATTTTTCCCTAGCTTGGGTATTCTTGAGGATTTCTTCCCTTCATTCTCCTTCATTCTTTTGTCTTCCATCTCATCCACCAGCTTGCCAATCCCTCTTGTTCCCCACCTTGCTAGACGTTGGGATTGCACAATATGATCTTGCTTGGGAGTTTGAAATGGAGAAAGATGCAATCAAGTTTGCTAAGAACTGTCAAAAGTGTCAAGTACATGGTAACTTAATTCATGCTTCAGGGAAAGATCTCATTCCTTTTACTACACAATGGTCTTTTTAGCAATGGGCTTTTGATCTTATAGGTGCTATCTATCCACACTCTTCTAATGGACATACCCATATCATAACAACTACAAATTATTTTACAAAATGGGTAGAGGCGGTTCCCTTAACACAAGAAACTAGGAAACAAATATCTATGTTCATCCTGAACTATATCATATGCAGATATGGGATTCCTCATTCCATTATTATAGATAATGGTGGACAATTCAAAAATAGAGATCTACATGATTTATGTGCCAAATTCAAGATTACACAACATTGGTCATCTATCTACTATCCTCAAGGGAATGGACAAGCAGAGGCTTCTAACAAGAATCTATTGAAAATTTTGCACCGTACAGTTAATAAAATAGGAAGAGATTGGCATCTCATGATCAATCCAACTCTCTAGGCCTACAGAACAAGTATCAGAATGCCCACTGGGGCTACACCTTTCACTTTAGTTTATGGGTCTGAAGTAGTACTGCCTATTAAGGTTGAAATCCCATCATTAAGAATCAAAATGCATGGTTTAGTAACTGATGATGACTATAGATTGTCTAGGTTGCAAGAACTTGAACTACTAGATGAGTGCAGACAAGAAGCGTATGATCATCTCAGAGTATATCAAAAGAGAATGTCTAGAGGTTATAATAAGAAAGTCAGACATAGAGAATTTCAGGTTGGTGATCTAGTCTTGAGAGAAAATCCTAAAAATCAATCCCATCGAGAACGCAAGGGGAAGTTTGAACCCAACTGGCTGGGTCCCTTTGTAATCACTGCTACTTTTAGCTCTGGTGCCTATCAACTCTTAATGACTAAAGGAGAACAGCTCCGAGAACCAATTAACATTCTCCATCTAAAGAAATTCTATGCCTAAGGCATTCAGTGTATGGTAAAATGTCCTTAAAAAATCTTTAAAATCTGAAAAAGTCCTGAAAAAATGAACTTCTTGGTGAAAACCTAGCGATGGGCTCCTTGATGATTCAAAAAAAAAATGAAAAAATGAAAAATACAAAAAAAATGAGAAAAAGAAAAAGTGCCTTGGTGAAAACCTGGAAACAGGCGCCTTGGTAGCAAAAATAGAATCTCTGCCAAGATGGTGAAAACACGGCAAATGGGTGCCACTTGTTTCAAATGCTCCATCTATCAGTGCAATCTTGGTATTTCCCAGCTTTCAGTCTTTCTTTAGTTTGTACATATCTCCCAGTTTGTTTTCAATAAGTCAGTTTGTACACCAATCGGTTCAAGCGTCTGTATCCTATCAATGTTCAAACTTGGGGGCAATCAAAGTCATATCCTATGACCTCCAATGTATCTTAGACGTATCATATCTAGTTAGAGTCCTTTGAAGCTTCATTTGACTCAGTTAGTCATTCTCGTCTCCAGAAAGGATTTTGCATCAACATCAAACTGAAAACAATCTATGCTCTTCACATGCTTTTGTCTCCTTGTATGCTTACTGATTCACATTGAGATTTTTTCATATTGTGTCCCTTTGAGCTCTTTGATGATGTCCTTTATAGGATTTAGAGAGTGATGACTGGGGGCATAATCTTTTCTTTGTCTTTTGCTTGTATGTGAAAATCTAACTTTGAAAATTCTGGATTGAAATGGTGTTCGACTGTAAGAGCCTCTATCTCGAATTGGATGGCCATGCATACCTCGACCATTGATACCCAAAAAATTCAAGGAAGTTTGATCTAACTATTGTCTTTTTGAGTGAGTTCTTTCTCCTACTGTGAAATGTGATCTTGCCTAAGGATGTGAACGATAAAGGGTCACTACGGGTAATTCACATTAGATTTAGAATGATCTCTTGACTATTTGATGTGTTTGTAATGCAAGGTGTATTTTGGTCATCACAATGTTTATGTTTTGATGCTTATACAAATTACAATATCAAAATGGACATGATATTCAGGTCATCCTGGCGTTTGTGCCTTGGTGATTATATCTAATCCAACATTTTGAAAATAAAATCAATATTCATATATCTATGGTTGATTGACTAGTGGATGTTGTATTGATTCCTATGCATACAAATCAATATTCATATGGCTATGGTTTCATAACTAGTGGGCATTGTATTGATTTATCCGATTACCTAAAAATTCAATGACGAGAATGACTGACACATGATCAGTGACTAGGTCCTAGGTCTTAGGTTTCATTTCATTCTGCACGTCTCTTTGCATTTTGCATGTTTGCATGATCTCACAATGGTTGGCTAAACTTCAATGCTTAAATGATTCTTCAAATCGCATCTTCAAATCTAACAAGAGCTGAATCTCACACGAAGGTTCCTCCAATGAAACAGCAAGTAGAATCCTTTTTCGGGATCAAAATCAAAATCTGAGATCATTCATATTATTAACTACTTGCATAATCGACCTTCAATCATCACAAAAATCCAATATTCAACTTAACGGATTATCTTACATCAAACTATCAAAATTTCAACTTAGTCAACTATGGTCAACTCATGGTCAAACTTAGTCAAACTTGGTTTTCTGGACCTCCAAACAATGCAAAATGCATTTTCAAACATGTATAACCACTTCTCAAATCAATTAACATGCTTCTAAACCATAACGCTGACTTTTCTTGTCAGATTTCAATTTTAATTCCAAAGGGGGCATGGTATTGCACATCATTCAAAGACTGTAATCATATCTTTATTGAAATCATATCTTTATGGCAATCATATCTTTCCTCAGTAATCGAGACAACAACCACGTCTAGTTACTGATTCATCAAAAAGACCTCATCGCTCGGGGCAAATCAATCATCACTCAGGGCATATCAAATTCATCGAGATCCATATCAATTTGGTATTCTCCTAATCTTGTAAATTGTATCAGTTTTTGTAACTATCGGTTCAATTGTGTTATTTCTATGGTTCTTCAGAAACTGAAGGGTTCAGATGTGATACCAATGTGATTCTTATCGACAATTGGGTCTGGAATCGATCACTCACTTCTTCGCAATCGTAAGGTTCGAAATCAGGTGTTTTGACACTTTTTCGCAGTCATCGGTTCATTTGCTATTATAGTTAACATTATCTTTGGTCAGTCAGGACCTATTATCTTCATATCAAATTTCAATCAGTTTCTGCTTCATATCAATTTCAATTTCAAACATCAGTTTCAAACATCATACACAGACTGTCTTTGAACCACTGCGCTTTGCACAACAATTCAAAGAGGGGAAAAATGTTTTTACCTCAAAAATGGGCTATAGGTTCATTAACCTCCTATATCGACACATCGAATGAAATCGACATTGAAGTCCTAACCAAAGGCACATCAGCACATTATCGAATCCTAATTGATTATCATAAATTTTGCATCGGGGAATATTCCTAGTAATATTCCTAATTATCCTTATTATCTTTGATTTAATGATTATTTGGTGATAAATCCTATTTATCCTAAAGTTTGATTAATTGAATATTCTCAATATTTAATTAATTAGATTTAATTCTGCCACTTAATTATTTAATTGAAGTTAATTCTGTTTATTCCTAAATTGTATTATTTAATTTTGACAATAAATCCAAAATCTTATGAATAATTGATTAAATTCTTATTTAATTAATTAAAGCAAGTTGTCAATTTTTAATAATATTATTTTTGGAATAAAAGTTTGAAAAATAATTGATTAACCCATAAATCAATTATTTTATTTTTCAAAATTAGTTAAGTTGGAAATAAATGACTTTATTATTAAATTAATTCATAAATAAAACATGCACAATCAGAAAAGAAGACAACTATCAATTATCAATTAAATCTAAACTCTATTTTGAGTTAATCTCTACTTTTGCATGTTTTTGTGAGTTAAATATCCTTTATTTAAAAATAACTCAAAAATCAACCCGAGTTATTTAAGTGATTTATGGCTTTTATTCATGCACCTCCAAAGACCTAGATTTCTATAAATTAAGGCTTTAGCTCTTCATTTAGGATCCATCCACAGAATCCACAGAATCCACAGAATCCACAGAATCCACAAAATTCACAAAATTTGCATACTTACTTTGGAGAATTGACATCTGAAGAATTGAAGCTTCTTTGCGAATCAAACAACTTTGTGAGATCATTCATATTTTAGAATATCATTGTTAGATTAATTGCAATGCATATCAATTTCATCTAGCTTAGAACTCATATCAGATTTCTCATTCTTATTGCATAGAAAAATTTTTAAAAATAGATTAATTGCATTCATTCCATATCTAGATTTTGCATTCAAATCCTTTATTTAGGTGTCATCAAGGTCACTGATCTCAGTATAATCTGAGAATACATACTCGCATCTACTAGAAGGCAGTAAATCATCTGGTTAGTTTAGTTTTTCATTTATTGCATGATTTCAATTTTAACTAACCTCTAATATTTTACTGAAGTGTTGTGTCTACAGCTAGGTACAAAATTCACACACACACTAAGGACTGTAGGTACCCAAATAAGGATTCTACCAAGGAGAAACCGAATGAAAAGACTCCAGTAAACATTGATGAAATCTAAGAATAGATGAATAAGACCTTGAGAAGAAAGACACAAGATGATGGAACATAATTGGGAACTAGTGATTGCACCACATCCTCTGGATCGGGTGCACCTATCTTCACTTAACCAGTCAAGGTATGAAAAGGAGTTGATAATCTAAATTTTATGTTAAACCAGTTCCTAGATTTAGTGTAAAGATCCATATCCACATATCAAGATGCATTTGGATAAGAGTTGTAAATTTATGATATCATATGTTGATCGATGAAGTATTTGAGTTATGTTACTTCATTCAGTGAAGCAAAGACTAGTTTGGTCAAATGGTAAAATAAAGTTAGTTAAAGAGCATTTAATGCATATTCTAGCTGTTGGGGGCCCTAATCTAAAGGAAAGACTATAAATAGAGGGTTTGAAACTTTATTTTTAATTTAAATTCTTGCGAGCATGTTTAAGTTGTGATAGAGATGAGATCGAAGAGAAATTCTGAGCATTCAGTCGAGCATTCTAAGAATACTTGAGGTATTTCTAGAGTTCATTGAGTTTAATTAAGAGATTATACTTGTTATTCTACTTGAACCCTAGTATTTGTCAAGGTATTTTCAAGAATCAATGGCACCTAAGTTGTAGAAGCTAGTAGTAGTTGAGAAGATTGAACCAGTCAATCTGAAGTACAAGCTTCAACCCACCATTGTTATGGAAGTTGATAAAATCAGAGCCCTATCCTTGATCCCGCCAAGAGTAATTTTGATTAAAGACGTTCGCACCTTCATTCATTGCAAGATTAAAGATATTTTTCAAGGTGAGATTGATGCATATTCAAGAATTTGTGTGTTAATGGTAATTTTAAAAATGATCACACACACTTGCAGACCAAGGGTTTGGTTCGTGTAATGCATTTATTGACAGTATTCAAACAAGAATGGATGAGAATCGTATTGAGCAGAGTTCATGATAGGTTTATGTGGCTTGATGGACTGGTAAAGATAATGAAGGATGCTCTACATTTTTTAACTAGAATTTTGATCAGTGATAGACCGAGGGCCTATAAGCAGACGAATAAGAACAAATTGTGTGAGCTGACAAAAGCTAAGTTGGATGAAAGAGGCTTGAAAATTTCTACAGTTGAAGACCCCAAACTAATTTTTTTGTCTAATATCATATCATATAGGATATTTCAATAATCTCAGGTAGACAGTGTACCCTATGGAGCTGTGGATATTACTTACAAAATGGTGAAGAAGGATATAAAGATTGACTTATGCGAGATCCTGCTGAAACAATTAGATGACAACATGAATACTATTCAGAAGGCAAATTTAAACTGTTAGAGTTTATTAATCTTTCCTTGGTTGTTTTATTATATTTGAGGATAAACCAAGGTATCCTCCTTTTATTTTATTTAGGATATTTCTATAGGAATCTCTACATGTAATTTTTTCCTCTAGTCTAAGTGGGAGGACAACTCATTTCTTGTAATTCCTTTAATAAGGAAATTAATTTTCTCCTCCTTATGAGGATGCTCACACTTGACACACACTTGGTATGAATGTGGAATTCATTCACATGGGAGTTACATGCAAACTCCTTCACTCATCTCTACTTAAGAGATACTTCTCCACACTCTTGACATAATTTTTTCTCACATTCCTACACAAAATTTTCTCTCCTCTTGACATATTAGTTATCTCATTATTGTATTGAGCTTCTTGCTCATATTTTATCTCTCTTTAGAATTTTCTTGCCTCATTCATAATATCACAAAGGGGTTTTTCTTTGTTTTTCCCCTTTCAAAATCTCTTGGCTCTTTGTTGGGATTCTTGGAGCATCCTTGTGTTTTGGTGATTGAACTTGAAACTTTATCTCATACTTGGCTTATGGTAAATTATTTCTTGCACTTCACTTTCTTGGATTATTTCATTCACTTATTTTCATTCTTTTAATACTTCTAACATGGTATCAGATCAAGTTTAATCCTTGTTTAAGTATTTTGTAGGAAGGTGTCGTTCGAAGGAGAAATCCTCCTCTTGTTTCTTGTTTTTTCTAACTTGTTACAGCTCTAACTTGTTTCTTTTATAAAAAAATTTCTCTCTAACCCTCTTTGGAAGGCTTACTGTCAGATAGTAGCTTTTAGTTTTTTGGGGGTTTGGTCGGTTCACCGCCAAACCCAAATCAACTTTCTTTATTTCTAGTATTTTTGCAAGCTCTAATCTCAGCCTCAGTCGGGAAACCGCAAGGCTTTCTTTTCAAAAAAATTTAAAAATCTAATATTTCTTGCAAGATTCAACTATCTTCATATTCGGTTTTCTAATCCCTTGTATGCTAGATATTTTACCTTTTTTCTTGCAGTCATTTCTCATTTTCTTTAGCTCAATTTAAATCTAACTTTTTTACCAATTTCATATATTTATCTCTGTTATTTATATCTCTGTTATTTATCTCTATTATTTATATCTTTGTTATTTATCTCTATTATTTATATCTCAGTTATAAAAAAAAAGGAATTTAAATGATATATTTATCTCTGTTCTCTCTAATAAATTAATCTCTAGTATTTTTTTTTCTCTAGTTACATATTTATATATCTAATATGAGTGCTAGTCTTAGCCTAATCTAATCATTGTTTTTTATTGTTTCTCTATTTTGTTCTGATCGTCATGTTTTAACTGTTCTTCTTGTGATCTTAGTTGTAGCTCCTTCTTCCTCCTTGGTTGCTATTTGTGCCTTCCTTGCATTTCTAGCTCCAATCAAACTTGTATGCCTCCTTACAAACTATTTCTTTTAAACTCAAATATGCATCATTGTTGCCTTGCGCGGCTCTCTCCCTTTACATCAACTCATTTCCAGCAGTTTTCTTCAGTAACTTCATACAACCCCCAACTAGTCTTTTAATAAACTAGTTATCTTCACTCTCTATGATTTGACAAATTTTAGTAGCAAATTTCTTTAACTTTTCTGCAATATCCTTGGATGGCGGTTGTCTCCTTATGGCAGTCTTCCTTGTTGTATCCCATGGCATAATATTCCTTTATTTCTTGGCTTGATTCGCTAAATTAAACCATCCACAAATCTATGATTGATAAAACTTGGTCACAACAAGTGAAAATTCTAAATAGTCTTACTTTTGTGACTTCCAGTCTTGGCAACGTAAAAATGTAGAGAGGAGTTAAAACTATTTACATAATAGAAGTGAATGGATAAGTTAAATGAGTAAATAAAGAAGTTTAGTGATTGCATGAATTGTATGAATAGAAAATGCCCATTTTTAATTCAAAGTCACATAGACTTTTCCACTGATTTATCTTTATTGAATAAAGCAATGGCAAGCCACATGATTTAAAATTCCATGAATTATAAACAATTAATTTTATGCCTAAAGCTGTTGGAGCAATCACACTATCAAATTTTGAAGTGCTCGTTGTATGAACCATTACCTCGATTTCAAGAATAGTGAGAAAGAAACGTGCAATCATTTTAATGTCGTATGAAAAAAAATTGGTGGTGTGGTAGAAAGAATACGTGTCATATTTCTCTGGATGCCTTCCTTCCTTGGCATGTGTTGTTGCTTCCCTATGTGAGCCTCATTTTGGCTGCAAATAGCCAATAATCTCTGCTAATAGTCTTGGTGTCCCATGCGTTACTTCTCCTTAATTTATTGTTTGCAAGGGAATAGTTTTAACTTGGCAGTAAATATAGTTATATATCTGCTTCATTTACTTTTATTATCTCTTACGGTTTTTTTTTGCAGGGAATAGATTATTATTATCTCTTCTTGTTTCTAATAATAAAATTTTCGTTTAAAATTTCATTTTGTTTCATTAAATTTTAACAAGTTTATTATTAATTAGTTTATTTTTATTGTTATATTATGTTTAATACTTTACATACTTTTAAACATTCTAGCAATAAATTCATTTTACTTCATTCCTTTAATAATTTTAGTTTATATTTAACAAAAGCATTTGATTTAATTTTTTTTTGGTTTCTATCAATTTGTGTAAATAAAGCTTGATTAACATTAATACACTGTCTCTTATACCTTTTTATTCTCTAATCCAGTCTTAATTTTAATTTTAATCAATTCCCTTTTTATTTTAAAACATTTAATAAAATTTTGATTTTTTTAAGAAAATTCAATTTGTATTATTCAAATCGTATCTAACCTTAGTGTAAATTTATTTTTCTTGTTCTTTAACTTTAGATACTCTTTGTATTTCACTTTGTTAAATTTAATTTAATCATTTACTTAGTTTATAATGTCTACCCTAATTTTGGAAATCAAATTAAATAGCTCTAATTATCATCAATGGAAAACACATATCTCTTTTATATTTCATTTTAAACATTTACTCCAAGTTGCTATAGATGACTCTCTTGAACCAATTGCCACGGCTGCTCAAACTGACATAGATGCATGACAAGTTAAAAATGAAAAAGCTCTTGGATTAATTGGTTTTTCAGTTATTCCTGATTTATATGTCTTAATTGGACATTGCACCAAAGCCCATCAAGCATGGGGCATTTTACAACAAACTTATGATAACTCCACTGAATCGCGTAAGATTCAACTCCAAGACAACTTGGAAGACCTTAGGTATATTGAATTTAAATCCATGGATGAATTCTTACTTAAATTTGATGTTATTAAAACATAATCAAGTGGTATAAATTTTACTTTAAATAATATTAGATTAATTACTATCATTCTAAAGAAATGTATTCCTAAAGAATTTCAACAATTTATTACTAACACACATTCTCAGCTTGCTATTCCTAGTTTAGCTCCTTAATTAACTTATGGTATGTTTCAAAATCTTTTACGTCAAGAGGAAGCAAATTTATTGCAATTTGGTACTCTTAGATCTTTTGAACATGCTTTTATGTCTAAGCATAATTAAAATAATAGATCTTATAATCATAATACTTCTAATAATAATCATAATTCTTGTAATAACAATTATAATAATCATAACAATAATAATAATCATAATAATGGTTATCATAATCGACCCCATTGCAATTATTGTGGGAAAGATGGCCATGTGATCAATAATTGTTTTAAGAAACTCAAACATGAGGAATCATCTACTCCTAATAATCAAAAGTCTCTTAATAATAACTCTCGTCTAGATTTTGTTTGTTGTTATGGGATGTTTAATCCTCACTATGATAATTCTACTATGTGGGATGAACGCTCTGATGATGGCTATTCTTGGGATAACCCTCTAGATTACTATCTTCGTACTCAAAAAAATTTAATTCAAAGTGATACTATGCACTCTCCTTATGATGAATTCCAATTTGATGATTTTTTTGAACAAGAAGAGGAAATTATTTCTAACTTTCTTAATCCCACTTTGCCTTCTTTTGATTATCCTATTATATATATGGTTATTACTCAAGATGAAATTCATGATGAAGGTACTAATCCTATGGTTTTTGTGGAGGTTAATGATAATGATGATGATGCTTATACTAGCTCTCCTCCTCTTGATATTTCATATTATGATTAATACTTTACAGATTTGTTTTATGCAACTAAATATTGCATTTCTAATTCTATGATTGATGATTCACAATATGATTTTGCATTCCAAAGTGTTACTGATTCAGTACTAGGAGATCCCAATGATGGGAGATCTACTCGTGGTTATTGCCTTATTGCAGGCTCAAGTGTTGATCTATCTCCATCTCTATTTTCTACTGGAAATGAACATTTAGAATGTACACATGCATCTCAAGAATCTCAATGGTCACTTGAAGATTTTGGCTCCCCTCAACAAGCACATACACCTTTATTTTCTCAAAGTTCTATTCACTTAGCCAAAAGTCCTATGTACCATTCAAGCTCCAAAGCACAAGTTGAAGAAATGCAAGATGATCAAGCCAACTACATCCTAGTGAAGAATCTTTCAAAAGAAACATCTCAAAATCATTGTAAACATTTGGGTTTGATACCTATTGATGTAATAACCCCAAGCAAAGATTAAAGGGGGGTGTTAGAATTTAGTAATCTTTCCTTGGTTGTTTTATTTAATTTGAGGATAAACCAAGGTATCATCCTTTTATTTTATTTAAGATATTTCTATAGGAATCTCTACATGTAATTTTGTCCTCTAGTCCAAGTGGGAGGACAACTCATTTCTTGTAATTCCTTTAATAAGGACAAAATAGAAGAAACAATTATTGACACACTACACAAATTTAGAATTATACTAGTTGAGGAAGTATAATATTTTGATAAGAAACTATATAAAATAATTGATGCAAGATGGAAATATAATATTTCTGTAGAAAAATAAATGAGGGAGAGATCCCTTGCAATCACAGTCCCAGATTTGACAAAGAGAGGGATAAGGGATACTTTAAATGAGTACTCCAAAATATTCATAGTGAAGGGAAGAGCATTAAGTATAATGGTCGGTCAATTGCAAGAAGTAAAAAAGGATACTGATTGTTACCCTCATCTTTTTCCTTGCTCTCGGGTTCAGTTTGTGTCAGTAAAAAGGTCTATGTCTAAGTTGAACTTGACCTTTGTCAAGTTCAAGTTCAAGTTCAAGATCCATTGGAAGTTACTAGTATGTCCCCATCCACAAGGTTCCCGGTTGTCGGTTTGTCAATTTTTGAAAGTTGAACTTGAACCTTGAACTTTGTCAAGTTCAAGTGTAAGGTCCAAAATATGGAATATTCTAGAAGTATAGTTCTTTCTTTCGTAGGGAAGTTCCTTTTCAAGAAGCATCATTACCAAATCAGAACTATATAAAGTTTCCTGTGTGAAGTCATCAAATTTTATGGGATAGTACAGGCATGTCATAATTTGTTGTATGACAGCTGGTGGCACAATACAAAAGAGAGTCATCATTGTGAAGAGTGTGGTAATCAGGAAACGTTATTGGGAACTGAGAAATTTGTGTCGATTTGACATGAGAATTAAAGAGAAGAGCTTAATATGTCACATCAATGATTTCCTACATTAATGAATTTATTACAATCATCCTACACAAATCTATTCAAGATTTTTACCAGCTTTGTTAATAAATTAAAGCCTTCATTAGCATTTGGTTATCATTTTCTTTCAGAGGAAGGGAGCAACTGAATTTGTGGTAAGAGAATTGCAAAGAATTTGTGTGCAGTCGCCCAGTGAGTTAATGTCTTTCTGTAGCTTTTAGTTTGTAAAGGAAGATTGTTACTATATTTTGTGAAGTTTCTCTTCTTTTCTATTAAAATGCCTATTTTTTTCCCCAAGCTTCCTAAAGATGAAAGAAAAACTCACTTACTAGTCTCCCTCCTAGACATTTGTGACACTTCCCTAGTTAATGTTAGTCTAGTGGAATTGTGTGAGAGGGTTAGTAATGCATCAGAGGGATCTTTCTCTAAAAAGCTGGCTGGAAGCGGATTAATGGAAGCTGTCGCATTTCCCCCAATCCTAGAATTCCCTGAGTTGGTGCTAGAATGTGTGAATAAATATGATGCTTAGAGTAGATGCATTAAGGATGCCTCAGGGGAAATTTTAGTAAGAATCAGTTGAGAGACGCTCATAGCGGCTCTTAAAATCCCTTATATAGGACCCTATGAGCCTTGGACTTTCATAGAGGCAACTCGTGTATATGAGGGAGATAAGAAAAATACAATTCTCTTATTGCTCAAAGCTAGTTGGAAGAGCCAGAGAAGGGAGGCTCATGGTTCCCCAAACCCTTGACAATTGAACATTTTCGTAAGGAAATTGTAGACATTTTTTTCCTTTTAAATAGATTTAAGAGAAATGAGCATGCCTTCCACTGGGAAGACTGGATGTAATGCTTCATTCAGAAGATTTTAGGATGGGAAAAGTTTATCTACTGGGCTGACTTGATCATCGAGAAACTTCACAGAGAACTCTTAAATGTAACCAATTTGAATCCTTTTAATATGAATTCCTACCTGATATATAGTCTTTCCTACTATAACAAATGGGAAGGTCTTTCTCACGAACCTTGGAGTAATGACATGAAATGTATGATTACTACAAACATTTGCAGAATGGAAGGTTTGTAGAATAGTTCAAAATATTTAATGATGTACTCCTAGGTAAGATGGTCTTTGAGCTACATGGGAAGGAAAATAGTAGACTCACAAAGGAAGCTATGCAAGTGGTTAATGTTTATGGGAGCTACTTTATCTAGTTTCCTAAGTTCACCTATATTAGGGTTGGGGTGTTTGATGAAGAGCCTTTGAGACTCCCTAGATACTGTTTAGATAATGTAATCTTGATGGAAATTTGCATATAGCTGGTTAATGTTGAACGAAATTTAGGGAGTTCCAAAAATTCCTCAAGTGTCCTATTTCCCATCTAATTAGGCTACTATAGGACTAAAATCTTCCAAGATGCCTTGAATATGGAAGGAGAGCTTGATGCCTTAAACTTAAAATCTTATATCCCTAGAGCCAGTATTGACTACTGAGGTTTTTCCAAAACAAACCTGAATGTTCCTTCCACATTCATGCATATTCTAGAACTTGAGGATTATGGGCTAATTGCTCAGATGATCTAGAAGTTAGAAGAAGATTG